>CM037092.1:104619538-105219538 GCA_020916435.1 Oxytropis ochrocephala | reverse complement strand
TTTCGGTATCCCTTAGCTTGCCAACTGAGTTACCTAGTGCACTCCTGTGAAGAGACCTCTACTGTCACAAACCAAAGTCGAGTTCAGCTCGTTTCAACACAGCAGTAACTCTACTGTAAAACTCTGGTTCCTTTTCCTTTATGTCATCCAATGTTTGAGACTCGTGGTCATCCACCTGAGTAGACAAAGAATTATATTATTATCTAATAAAGTTAAATGATCTACTTATGACAGTGGAGTACAAAATGTCTACACATGATCAATAAAGAATTATATTCACTTAATACAAGTGAGTCAGAGAGTAAGGTCATGGAACTTGATCAAGAAAGAAAGAGTAAGGTAATGGTAATCATTCAATGAAGATATAATAACATCAAAAGTCATTTCCAACTATATGAGCTTAGCTATATAAACCAAATGAGGCCATTTTTAAAATCTCAATCCTTCTTTTAATAGACTGACCAATAGCTTTTCTTGATCTCCTCCTTCTACCTCTAATTGATGGTTCATTTGAATTACTTTCCTTCCGTCTTTCTTAAATCACCTAAGTTAAGACTCTACCATTTTTTCCACAATAGGTGTTAGTGTTACCTCAAACAAATGTACATATGACAGAATATACAGTATGACAATTTTTAACTGTTAACAAATTGCAAATTTATGACGGCGAGCTGGATACAATGGCAAAGTTGCTTCCTTGTGGTTTGGAGGTCACGCGTACAAATCATGGAAACAACCTCTCCACTTGCAGGGGTAAGACTGCATACATCTACCCGCCCCAAACCGCACCTGTTGGAGACACTCTTTACCAATTGCAAATTTTGTAACAGTATTTTGCAACATATTGATGCATCTATTAGTTATGAATAAAATACCTAGATCTAGAGTATACAACGGAAACCTTTCAAATCAGGTTAAAATCAAATAAATGGAGAACCTATTATTGTAAATGTGAACTGCCATTTGTCATATTGCATGTAAAACAATGCAGATTAGAAAAGGAATGTCATATTATATGGATGTTTATTTTTATTCGTGTGTAATAGGATATGCCAGCTAGTAGTCTTTCAATAGAATTGTCAAGACAAAATGAGCTTTTGCTCCATATGGAGTTACTAAATTACCTCTTTGAATTTCAAAAGAATCAAATTTGTAATAGATGCTGGTTTTGAGCGGTCCCACCTAAACAAAAAAATAGTAGAACAATAAAGTTAGAAAAAATTTCAATGATAAGAGAAAGAAAACATGTTGTGTTGACTTATGCTAATGGAGGTGCAATATATCATTCGAGATTATATTCCATAAAAATAAAACTACATTACCGAAAAATGCAAAATTCAATTGCAAAGAACTTGAGTTTCTAAAACTTCTGCTACTGATTTAAGCATGTGTGTTGCGAACCTCGCTAATGAGATGCAGAAAATTAAGAGAGATAGCGCAATGGATGATAGAGCATCTACTCTTACTAAGTGCTAGAAGGGTAAATCCGTCATTTGGGGGATTTATGAAAATACCATAAGAACTCAAGGAGGCTGGCAAATTTGAAACAGAAGTAACAGATAGAAAACGCTTTGGAAGGAGCACATTTGCATCTAAAAGAAAGAAGGTAAACAAATGAAGTAGCTTGAAAACAACAACACATAACTAAACGTAAATTGAGTGAAAAGCTACCTCATACCTTACAAGCATTAACTCATTGATTGATCGCCACATTCCTCGTCCAACATCTTTTGCAAGCTGCTCTTTAGCACTTCTCCCATGCCATAATTCTTTAACAATATACATCACTTCTTCAACATCTACCTATACAACAGGAATAAAAAATGATAAATAAAAGAAGTTTCTATCTCACTATTTTTAGAAGGAATGTGCCTCAATTGTTAGAAGGAATGGGCTTAGTTGTATAAAGAAAAAAGGTTAATATGCAATTGGATGAAGAGATTGGAGTGGCATAATGAAAATTGACTCCGAAATTTTAAATATTAAGGTATCAGGTTTGACGAGCAAGATAGTTGTAATGAAGCAAAAAGGTAACAGGGTAGACTTCATACCTGCACTTCCATGGAAGTTCCGTACAATGACTCTTCATGCTCAATAAGGCGTTGATGAAGAATATGGTAATGATCCATGTCGAAGTTGACTACAGGCTCTGTTTGAACTTGCAATCCTGCTAAGTCAGTCAAAACATAGGAGGCCATGATTTGTCCAAATATTGCAGGGATGGTGCCTAGAACAGGTATGATACGGACCCTAAAACCTGGAACTATCTGGCAAGAGGACCAAGACGTTAGAATGCGTAGCCATTGCCACTAAATGTTATGTTAACAAATAAGCTTAGACTTAATGTTTATGATATAAATAAACAGTTATACAATTGGTGGGTGATAGAAACTAACGAAACCAATGAAGTCACCTGGTAATCTGAAGGATTTTCCTCTTCTCCATTTGGAGCCTTAAATGGCAGCAGCTTCACTTTGGGTTTTTCTAAAGAAAACACAACAGGGATGCCACCATCAATGCCATAGTCTTTCCTCAAACGGTGTCTTACCTACATAGGTAGGATCACAATAAGAGTTGCATGCCTAATACTAATAAAAAGAAATTAATAACGAAGAAAAACATAGTTGACATATTGAAGTTAATTAGTTCTGAACTAACTGTCACCTAGCTGGAATTTGTGGACACAAAAATGATGCGAGTCCCTTTTCTCAAATATTATTGATATTGACAAGACATTTTAAAAAATAAAACAGAAAGAACTATATCAGTTTCCTCAGCCTTCCTGTTTTTCCCAGTGGGCCAGCAAGTCAAACTCCCATTAGCTAGAATTGTTAGAGTTGGTTAATAATTGATAGAATTCTAGAAATCATGATAGAGTAAGAACTGAAATGTGTTTGTATTCTTCATTGCACATCAACTGTTGATACAATGACTTATATAGAGAAGAGAGAACAGAACTGTTTAGAGTTCAGTTCCAACTAACCTAACTGATTTACAAACAGATTTGTAACAATTCTAACTACTTGGTAACTGAACTAACAGACTACCTAACAGCATCTAAGGCTACACAGTAACTGTACAGTTGCGCTGTACAGTACTGTTTACAATTTAAGAACCAAAAGAAACATAAGAACTGCAGATCATCTAATAATAATTGTCACTAACAGAACTGCTAGTTACAACTTACAAGTACAAATTTGGCAGAGAGTATATAATGTGACAAGGACAAAGAAAAAGGATATTTTTTTAGTAATTATAAAAATAGTTATGTGAATCAAGACTCTCGAATTCACTGGTTAAAAGAGTGTTCATTGATTCCTTGATTCACCTTTCAAGAACCTGCAATCCCACTGATTCAGGGTGGTGGAAAGGATTCTATTCAATTAAATATCCTAATTCTTCCTTTTTAATTTCACTTCTTATCCGGTTACTACCAATGTTGTTCCTTCAGTCACCAAAGAAAGGCCAGGAATACCGTATTCTTTAAGTAACTAAGATTTAGAAACTGAACAATTAAAATTTAAGTTAGTTAACCTTTGAGCATTCAAGAGCACCCTTCTATAGACAGTTGCACTTAAATTTGTAAATAGTAATTAGCACATGGTGTGGGAACTGGGAAGGCAATACATTAGTGTAGTTTCAGGATAATAAGAATTTTGGGATGTACATGTATAGAAGGCATGTGAAATAGTGTTAAACTGCACCAGCAATGAACATAAGGTTTAAGTTCTAGTAAACACAATAAAAAGGAAGTGTAAAAAGGAACATTACAGATCGAGATAATGGATCATTAGTCGACTCTCTTAGATCAGCAATACGTATTCTCGTTGGATCAGCTCTAGCACCAGCCCCAGTGGCAGATAGAACCTTTAAGCCCCTACGTACACATGCAGCAAGAAGTGCCACCTATTACACATGACAAATGAACCAACTGAAAATTCAAACTTAAAAACTACCATATATTTGAAGACGAGTCATTGTTAACGATAGGCAGCCAAGTTATATTGGCAATTTGGCATATATACAAACTACACACTCAAGCATAAGATACTCATATAAGCATCACAATACTTTGTGTTTTGCGGGTCATAAGCTATTTGAATGAAAAATAGAAGGGCAACATGGACTTACAAGAATATAGTTAAATAGGGAGTAAAATTTAGAGCGTACCTTCGTATCAATGTTATCAATACAGTCCAGAACAAAATCGGGATGGCCTGAGAGGATTTCTTCTTCAGTAGATGAATCATATAACAGAACTTTTGCATCTATTTGGCATTCCGGGAAGATAGATAAGAAATGCTCCTTCAGGCACTGAGCTTTTGAGATGCCCACATCTGCTCTTGTCGCAACAGCGTGTCGATTTAGTGATGAAAGAGAAACCTTCTCATTTAATAAATAAATAAGTACTCATATAACTAAAAAAAAGTAAGAAAGGAAGCATCAAAATCAGACATGAGATTTGTGATTTACAATGTAATATAACTAAAAAAATTCTGTTAGAGAGTGGCATCAAAATATTCAACGATGACAATTAGGAATGCCAAAACTTTTATGTTATAGGATGAGATTCTCATGATTGTACATATACCAACCCAATCGGGCAGGAAAGACTCACAAAGAAAACAAGTAAAAAGCCAAGCAAGAAAAAAAGGAAGAAAAATTAAGCATTATGAAGGGGAGAGCCAGTCAGAGAAAACACCTGATCAAAATCCACAAGAAGAAGCTTGCCAACCCCTGACCTCAAGAGCATAGAAGCAGCATGACTGCCAACCCCTCCAAGACCAATGACCACCACATATGATCCAGTCACTTTTTGTTGAGATTCAAAGCCAAAAAACTGAATGTTCCTAGTTACATGGAAACATTCCATCCCAAAAAGTTTGATTAGTAGAAACCCAAGAAAAGATAGATATAATAACTATTAGCTCTAAGCAGAAAGACAATAAATATTAATTGATGCATCAAGGTTGAAATTGTCCTACACAAACAAAGGGGTTTGTAATCAAATAGAAATAAGATTGCATTTGCTTGGAGCACATTTTACGAAATAATTCAACACTACAAGGCAAAAAACATATACATTCACAAATAACCTCTGCAGTGAAAACGTAAAATTAATAGGGCAACAATTTGCAATACCTAGTCAGCTGTTCTGAAACAATATCATCTTTCAGAATATCTTCAATGACCACCTTATCACTCTTATTTCCAGCAATAGTGCATCCCTCAACCCCTATATGACACACAAATTTCAACAGTTATAAGGATATAGACAGAGAACAGCAATCTCTATGAAGTGAAAACAAGGTTTAGGCAACACATGCATTAGTCATGTACAACAAGTTGCTTATAGTCTCCTTTAACATGATTTTGCAGCAAAAGGATAGGAGGCTATGAAACCCCGATATTTCAAAAATGGAAACGTATCGGTGTCGGATACGTATTCAATACGATACTTCCCAATATATATCTTCAATACATATCTTACCAACTAAAGATATGTTCATCACTTTGATACGATGCACCTTCAATATCTCTTACTAAAGACATGAAATTTGTTGACATTCATAGTAGAAATAATATATTCTAATAAGGATGGGAAAAAATATATGTAAGTTTCTACTTGTTATAATCCCAAAATAATTTTTTCTACATTGTAAATTTGTAATAGTCATATATTGACTATTGATATGTTTGTGTTATAGTAACGTGAATTTCTCTTTACAAACATTGTGTGTGTGTCTATATATATTATACACATATACATACATATTTTGGCCGTGTCGCATCTTGAATTTTAAAAATTTCTTGTAACTGTATCGTACTAAGCATCTAGGCTTCTTAGATAGGAGGTGAGCAATAATCCTATAACTAACAAGGAGTAAGTTCAATATTCCTTTGTTTTTTTTTTTTTTCATTTGGCAATTATTTCATTGAGAGTATAAATATTACACATCAAAAGGGGTTGTATTGATTTTACTAGGCAAAGATGAAAGGCATCATTGAAAAGCAAGAGATACACAGAATCATACAAAACAAATTGAGACAAGTTTGTTACATTGCAGGTAAACATACCATTAAATTTAGCAGTAGCATTCTCACTGTATTGCCGCCTCACACCTCTTCTGTAAAAGAAAAAAAAATAATCAGAAAATAAGAAGACACGGTTCAGTTGCAGAAGGTGCAGTGCCGTTTGTAATGGAACGTGAGTTGATCGGATAATATGAGACGGAAAAAGAAATGAAGAAAAGAAAAAGTAACTGACTTTTGAGTTTGAAGAAGCTTGAGAAGAAAGAAGGTGGAGAGAGAGCCCAAAACAGCACCACCTCCGACCAAGGCCAAACATTTGCCTCTCTCCATGCCTCCAATCACTGTTTCTAAGGTTTTGTTTTTCTCTTAACTTTCTTGGCTGATCGGAGTCTGTCTGGTTCGGTGGTTTGTCTCCGATGCGACGGCGACCGGTGTAGGACTCTGCTTAATTCGATTGAACCAGGGTATATAAAAATTTGTGAGTTGAGAATAACTATTGACACCCTTTTTTTCTAACTTGCAACCCCATTTTTTTTATTTTGTTTTTTATTTTTCTTTTATTTTTAAGTAAATTTTTATTTTCTTTTGTAAATTTATATATATATATATATATATATATATATATATATATATATATATATATAGTAGTATAATTAACTTAGTCTGTACAAAGACGTCAAATTCATTGTTTAAACAACATAAGATAATTACTTCAATTATTTTAAATATTTGTATAATAGTAGAAATATTTGTATATTTAACTAAATGCCAAAATCTGTGCGCGTTCTTTTTAAACTTATATAAAAATAGATGCATTTGTATATTTATGTGTATTATATATGTGAGATATAAAATACTTTGGGCGCCTCTTAAATCAACCTATTAGAAATCAACAGGTAAAATCTCAAAACAAATTGGGGCCACAGGCAAATCTTAAAATTTGGTCCCCAAATTTTTAAAAAAATCAAATAAATCACCAAAAAGCAGAACTACATTATTAAATAAATTGTAAATAACATTTTGATATAATTTCAAAATAATATCAACCTTCTAGTTACTTAAAAAGAGCCATCTTTCGAGCCGTTTTTGAAGCAAATTCATCAACCAAGTCTAATATTGTATTGAATGGTCACCAAAAATTATAAAGATACTAAACTTCAGACTATTTTAAGCTGCCGATAATTATGGGTTATGTGTTAGTTTTAACTTTTGGGGTCCTAATTTATTTATTTTGAGGTTGGGCCACATGCGCAAAAGCACGTCTTACACATGTTGTTAGACGACCACGGAAATCAAGAATAAAAAGAAACGCAAGGGGTATCTTTGGAATTATTATATTGTTAAATTTAACGTCATCAAAATTATTATAGTGTGAATATTTTGTGCATAAGTAGGAATACATCATGATAATGTGTATTGTGCAATCTGATTAAAATGGAATATGATTTCTGTTTGTTTTCAATTTAGGAAGTGAATCCCATAAAATGTGTATTGCTCCAAATTGATTCTTTTCAATGATTCAAATATTTGTGAATAAATATTCGTTTTAAATTGATTCTTTTCAATGATTAAAATTCACAGTTTGTATTGCTCTATCCTAATTGAATCTCATTTGTAATATATTTTACATACATGGGATTGTACTTAATTATTTAAAGATTTTGAAATTGATTTGGTATTGAATTTGAGAGGGTTATATTCATAATTTTAAAATTTAAAAAGCACAATTCAAAAAAACATGGTTAAACAATTTTTTTTCATTAAATCCTAACGACGATGGGTCTAAAATTTATGACATGTAACAAATAGTGCAAACAGTAAAAAAAAAAACTGGAGAATCAACATTATGTTTCAAAGCGAACTAAATGGCCGCATAGAGAACATGGTAAATTTGTTTCTACGAATCACCATACCACTAAAAGTATAAAGTTATTGTTCATTCTAGTCACGGTGCATAGATTCTCTCAATAGTAGGTTCTAAAATATAGTTATTCAATGCTATAGCACAATCTCACATAATCATGTAATTAAAAGATGTTACAACTCAAACTCGTACATATTACCAAATCTCTGTTGCACAATCTCAAATACACAACTTGGTAATCAATAATATCAAATAAAATACGGATAAATTTGATAATACCATACACATTGGTTGTTTTCCATAATTCAGTTCAACGTGATAATAAGTTAATAACCCGAACTACGTAATCACTTATAATATGGTCAGATATATCCAACAAATTGACTTAAGAGGAGATGATCTCAACAAAAGCTTCACTCAAATCTAAGCAAGTATCTCCCAACATGCTCAAATCTTCACTCAAACCTTATTTCAAATTGCATTGGTTCTCCAACATGATGTGCTTCTTCACCATTAAATTAAACTCCCTGCTAATAAAGTGAACAAAGAATGAGCAAAAAAAAGTAAGAACAACAAAATGAAAATCTTATAAGTTAATATAAGCTTACCTTTTTCAAAGATCAAAATGAGCGGCGGGGAAAGACAACAAATAATCATTTTGAGCACAACCTATAAAGAGAATCGCGAATATCACTAATATCTTAAAAGTATAATATCCTAGAGGAAGTATCATGAGTGAAATTTACAATATTTGGCTCAACACTAAAAATATTGGAAGTTTAACAACAACAAAAAACACAAATGAAAGAGAGATTAAGAAATTAGAGTTTCTGAAGAAAGAAAAAGACAGATAAAAATCAAAACCAAAAGTTAAAAAGGCATGGTTAGGACTTAGAACATAAGACAAAATGAAAAATAGGGCATGGCAAAATGACAAAAACAAAGTTTATCCTTTTTCTGTCGTCGGCCTATTGAAAAGGGGGCATCTAGGAAAGTGCATTCAATTTGAAATTGTAATTACAATCGTGAACACACAAATCTGAATTCGTTTATGAATCACAAATTCAACATGATTGAAAAAACATTTATTGATTAGTAAAATCTAAAAATTAGGCGGGGCATTACACAGACACAGAGGATCGGAAGCAAAACCTATGATTATAATTCAACGAAATTTATTGTAAATATAGTAGTAGTGTAATGATTTTGCCATCCTGAACCAAGGTAATAAAGGTGTACGAATTTTATTTTAACATGGTTCCATTAGAATTTCCTTGCGATATAATCATGGGTTAGAAGTTCAAACATAAAATTTAAAGAAATTCAAGTCGTGAATGTTTTTAATAATAGGACAAATAGACCAAATTACGTGAATCATGGAGAAGTTAAAGAAATTCAAGTCGTGAACGTTTTTAATATGATCAATAGCATATGGAAGAGCTTTTCTTGATGGAGTTGCATGCCTAATGATATGATAGTAAGGGATGAACACCGATTGTGTGTATATTGGGGTTACTATGAATGTTTTTAATATGGGACAAGTTAAAGAAATTCAAGTTTGTGATCGTTTTTAATATGATATGATTGCTCACCGATTGATGCTAATGATATGATAGTGATAATATATAAAGAAATTCAAGTCGTGAACGTTTTTAATAAATAAAAAAATCAAAGATGATCAATAGCATTTAAAATAGAAATAAACAAAGCATTAAAGGTGATGCTTTCTGTCCCCTAGATCGATTTGGTATACAAACAAATCTATTTCAATAATAACCGTTGATTTTTGCATGATATTGAGACCGTTGATTTTATTGGCGTGATCTGTCATCTAACGATTCTGAATCGCAAAGCGCGTTATTCTTTGTTGTTAGGTGAAGGATGAGTATGGCCGCCACATGGTTCAAATCAATGTTATTAAAACCGACCGGTGATCAACCCGGTCAGATTCTTGGGTCATCAGGGTTAATGGTCGAACCGAAGGTTCACCGATTAACCCGCATGACCCGTGACCCTAATAAAACGCGTGATAAAAATAGGCATCTTGTGTATAAATTCACTCATCACAGAGCTTTGAAATTTTCTATCATACCTTAAAAGATGTCCAAAAACCTCAAACAATATTAACATAATTAAACTCTTTACTCATTCATCAAATTCAAATCTATAAACATAAGCACCTAACAACCATTAAACAATATTAGATATTAAATAATTAAGATATATATGTAATATGTAATATATAATTAAGCCTATATATAAGTATAAAAATACATATTAAATAGATATACTTAATAGGTAAAAAGCTATTGTTAGAAATAAAGAAAGAAGTTTGGCAAAAAAAAAAAGGAAGGAAGATGAATAGTATTAATATATACGTTACAAATGTATAACGACAAAAAGTTGGTAGCTCATTTGGTTGAAATGCAAGGTTTGTGTTTTGAAAGGGAAGGGGTGGATCTTTTATGTGTCGATTCATGGTTATATATAACTAGTATAATTTATTTCATGTGGCCAGACGGTCAAAATTCATTTGTTTAGACACATGAAAGGTAATTACTTCAACTATTTTAAATATTTATATAATAGTAGGAAATTAAATTTAGATTTTTATATATATATATATATATATATATATATATATATATATAAAAAATAAAATTATATATTACAATTTCAATTGGGATGTGGGGTTTTGTCAGAAAAAGGATTTTGTTTCTTGTCTTATAAATGTTCTGTAATAATTAAATGAATGAAAATTAATATAAAAGTATTCAAACAAAGTAGTCGAACGAAAATTGAAACCAGATGAAAATATGATTATCATCTAATGTATTCGAATGAGTATATAGAAAAACACATTACTATTACTAATGGCGAAAGGAACATCTATTTTGTAATATATCATTCATAATTTGTTTTCTAAGCGTGTGAACACGTGGAATTCGATTTTATTGTTATAAGCAATACGGGTATCATCTCATTTTGCCATAAAATTTTAAATTATTTTTGGCACCTTTAAAAATGCAATTGTATTTTTAGTGTGTTGTATGACACGTCGATTTCTTTGTACAATCGACTTTTATCAATTCATTATGATATATAATATATATGTTTATACATTTATTTATTTTTTTATATATAGTAAATATTTTATATACTATTTGACTATTTAAATGTTAATTTTGATTTAATATATGTACATATATTGCGAAAGAACCCTTATGATATTTTGTATATTCCTATAAAGAAACTATAAGCGGGAAATATCAAACTAACACTTCGAGTTATTAGAATATGAAAAATCTAGTCTTATTCGTAGATGCAATGTTTATATAAAAATCTTTAAGATTATATAAAGATTAATATCTAAAACTCTAAATAGTAACACTACAAGAAATTCACGTAATACCGGCGGATTTTTTCCGGCGGATTTTTTCCGCCGGTAAATTTCCGGCGGATTTGGTGCATTCCGGCGGATTTTTTCCGCCGGTAAATTTCCGGCGAAAAAAGGAGTGTTTCCGGCGGATTTTTTTCCGCCGGTAATATTTCCGGCGGATTTTTAAACATTACCGGCGGATTTTGAAAAAAAAATTTTTTTTTTTTTTTAAATCCGCCGTAATGTTTAAAAATCCGCCGAATTTATCGCGGATTTTTGAACATGCGCGGATTTTCAACATTACGGCGTTTTTAAAAAAAAAAAAAAAATTTTTTTTTTTTTTTTTTTTTAAAAATCCGCCGGTAATGTTCAAAAATCCGCCGTCATCTCGGCGATTTTAAAACATTACCGCGCGGATTTTTTTAAAAAAAAAAAAAAAAAAAAAAAATTTTTTTTTAAAATCCACAGTAATGTTCAAAAATCCACTTGATCGCTCAAAATGTCTATAAATAAAATTTTCTCTACACTCTTCTCATTTCTTTCCTTCTCATTCTCTTCTACATTTCCTCTTTCTTCTTCCTTCTCTTTCATTCATATTTCTTCTACACTTCTTAATATTCATTCTCATTCTCTCTCTATATTCTTACTTCTCATACTCTTCTTCTTTCTCATACTCTTCTTCATTCTCATTCTCTCCTATATTCTTACTTCTTCTACACTTCTTAATCTTCATTCTCATTCTCTCCTAAATATCTTTCTTCTACATTTCCTCTTTCTTCTTCCTTCTCATTCATTCATATTTCTTCTACACTTCTTCATCTTCATTCTCATTCTCTCCTATATTCTTACTTCTCATACTCTTCTTCATTTTTATTCATTCATATTCTACTACATTTTTTTACTTACTTCTTAATAAATAAATAATTGAAATAATTTTAAAAAAATTAAAAAACTAATTCGAAAATAGTTTTTTCGTTGAAATAAAAATTAATAAAATAATTTAAAATGATTTTTCATTTTTAAAAATATTAAAAAAAACTAAAAATTCTAAAACGATTTTTTTAAATAAATAAAATAAATTACCAGCCGTAAAAAAATTAAAAATTAAAAACAATTTTTTTTTAAAAAAATAAAACAAATTACCGGCGGCTTTTTTACATTACCGGCGGCTTTTTTTTTTTTTTTAAATTTCCGCGAATTTGTGTCATTACCGCGCGCTTTTTCAAATTACCGTGGATTTTTTAAATTACCGCGGCTTTTTTACATTACCGCTTTTTTTTTTTTTTTTTTTTTTTTTTTAAAATTTCCGGCGGAATTTGTGTCATTACAGCGCTTTTTTCAAATTACCGCGGATTTTTTAAATTACCGCGCTTTTTACCGCGGCTTTTTTTTTTTTTTTTTTTTTTTTTTAAAATTTCCGCGGAATTTGTGTCATTACGCGGCTTTTTCAAATTACGCATGGATTTTTTTTTTTTTTTTTTTTTTTTTTAAATTTCCGCGAATTTGTGTCTTTACTGGCGGCTTTTCACGCGGTAATTACGGCGGATGTTTCGGCGGAAAAATCCGCGAAAATTACCGGCGGAAAAGCCGCGCAGAAACATTACGTCTGACGTTTTTACGGCGAAAAATCCGCCGGTAATGACATTTTTCCTGCGGCTTTTTGTTATTACCGGCGGATTCCGGCCGCCGGTAAATCACAAATTTCTTGTAGTGTAATACATAATCTGTCTATTGATGATAACTTTGACATTTTTGGTATATATTTTAGCGAGTTAACTTGATGATGAATTAGTGATGTGTCATACTATGTGGATGATGAGATGGAAGATCCATGGTTATATATCATAGAGATATAAAATAATGTACCAAGATTTTTATTTTTATTTAAAATAACAATGAAGAATGGTTTAACAATAATGTGTTACGCTTATGAAACAACAGAGTTAGGTAGTCGACTTGGTTAAGAATTGCATTGAATTCAAGAGGGGATGGGTTCGATTCCCTACTTTGACATTTTTGGTATATATTTCAGCGAATTAACTTGATGATGTGGAATAAAATCATTGATGATGTAATTAGTGACGTGTCATACTATTTAAAATATGTTTTCCTTCATTTGTTTTGAATGATAACATTTCTTTTGACTCTTTTTTGCCAAAGACGGGTGAAATTCATTTGTTTAGACAATCAGTAGATAATACCCAAGAACACTTGGATGAGATGGTAAGGTCTCTTCCCGAACACTTAACCAAGGTCCTGGGATCGAATCCACCTTGGGCATGCAAATGGTGTTAAATCTCTTGAGGAGAGCTTTGCCGCCAATTGTGGTCCTACTCCGGCTCGAGGGATTAGTCTCTGCGATTGCGCGCAGAGGATACCCGGAATACTTTAAAAACTACATAAGTACTAATCAAATAATACTTTAGTAGTGACAACCGCAGTGTATATAATTTCGAGGGTATTTTCATATTGAGATGTTATTACAACAGAATTACTTATAAATATTATACGGTCTAAAATAGTATTAGTAAATAGTAACTTACAAATATATAGCAAATATACCTTTGCATAAGGACATGTAAAACTTGCTTTTGACTAAGTTGATTGGCGTTGACAACCGTAGGATTAATGTTCTCTAAATCATTGTTTATTCTCTCTACTTGTTTTCTAAGTGCGGCGTAGTGAATAGAAGAATATTAAGCACAAACGTTATAAACTACAAATATCTTGATCGATCAAAGTTGTATATTGATTCTTGTATGTGCGTCAATCGTTCAATACAAAAATATGTGACAAACATTTTAATATATAACATTATTTATAAGATGAGAATTAAAAAAGGTTGAAATGGATAAAATTACTCATATTTAATATTGATCTTTTACATTGGCAATGATTTTGGTCTAGTCCCCTTCGCTTTTTTTCTCTTTTTTTTTCCTTTTTATTAATAAATTCTAGCGATCATCCGTTTGTTAAAAAAATACTCATATTTAATAATATTCTAGTTAGTAAATATATAGAATAAAATCTATGGAATGTGATACAAAATATTAGATGGTAAATAAATATAATATATAAATGTAATATATAATAACAAATATATATGTATCAAAATAAATAATAAATAGATATAAAAAGTAGGTAAAAGTTTTTATGATAAAAGAAATAATAGGATAAACATTATGTAATATCTTTAAGAATACGAAATTGTGGTAAATTCAAATGGTCGAAGATAGGAGGTGACAGTGTGGGGGAATGGGTTCGATCCCCAACATCTGCTTTTTTTTATTAGGTGGATGCTTAGGTGTCAGATTCATGGTTATATATAATATAGATATCAAATTGCATACCACATTTCCTCTCCTTCTTTCTGTTTCTTTCAAATGCTAAGGTAGACTAGTATTGATGGTTTTACATGAAAACACCAATAATAAAGAGGTGAAATGTTAATTCCTAATTAGAAAAGCAAACAAGTCTCGTAGAAGAGTGAAAGGAAGTTATGCTAAAAAATGGTTATTTTTTATCAATTGATATCTCTAATATTTTATATGGAAATGCTTATTCTGGCGAAAGAAAATTTCGCAAACCTCACGATGTGTTGTGATTGGTCATTCAACCTAACATTTTCTGTAAATGTAGACTTAACAGTTATGTAGTTTGTTAAACGTGTGTCCACTCGTGAGCTTCACAAAGAGAATGTGTCTCCCCCACACCCTCAACTTGATCACTTCTCAAATCTTAACAATTACCCACTCACACCCACACCAACTTCAATCAAAGTTGATTGCTCGTAGAACTCACCACCTCCATTTTCCGTACGCCTTCATCCACAACATCATCCATCATCATGTTCCCAATTCCACTCATCTTGCTCTCCAACATCAACAAACCCATTGAGACCTTTTTCCTGTTCCCAGTCTCAACACCACCAACCATCATTATGCCTCCCAATTTGAGTCCTTATGGATCAAATCAAAACCAAATTGTTGCAATTCCATCAAACCTGTTCATTATAATTCACATAAATTGAATTCATTAGAGCTATATAGTATAACAATCCTAGTGAACCGAGTTCACCATAACTATAGTGAACTTAGTTTACTATAATCCACGTGAACTGAGTTCACTATGAGTATTTTCAACAAAACCATCATAGTGAACTAAGTTCACTACAAATACTGATGAGCTCAATTCACCACTTGTGATTTACAAAAAATATAATGATAATTTGGGAAATTACTAACTAAATAGGGTGTGATAGCCAATATGGGGGTGGGGATAGAACTAGCCTAAAAAAATGTGGGGTTTTTTTTTAAAAAAATAAAATTTAAAACAAGGGTTTTGGTTTTGATTATTCATTTATTATTTATTGTTGGACAATTATTTTTGATTATTTTATTGTTTTCCTCTAAATCTTGAGTCATTGGATTAAATCAATGGCTATTAATACTAAATTGAGATACAGAAAGAAACCGACGGATCCCTCCTTCATTCACCACGATCCCCGTTTTGTTCGCTATTTTGACCTAAAATCCTAAATAAATACACCACGATCCCCATCTCCTATTTCATCAGGCTCTGTGTGCGTGGAGTATAAATAAGCCCTAATTCTTCTTCAATATACCATCCCTCTCTCTTTTATAACTCCTGCGATCCCGCATCTCTTTCTTCAATACTCCATCTCTTTTTTCAGATCCCATTGTCGATTATATCTTAAGCCCTAGAATTTTTCTTATCTGTAATTTACATTTTCAATTTCTAAATCTCTCTACTGAACGAACATAGCACGCATCATCTATGACTATGATTCTCTATTTCTATAACCATGTCTTAGAGAATACGAAACGATGCAATATCAATCGGTTCCTCATGGACTGGCATTCTCCTTTTTAATCATGGATTCTTGCTATTTCTCGGAGGCTCCACACTTTTTACAAATCCAATTGTAAAATTCCGACCTTTTTGCAAATTGAAATTGTCCACTCTTTTTTTAACCCTCTTAATCATGGAATCAATTTCTAATTGTGAATTTCTTTGGTTTTGTTAATTTTATAAAATTGATTTGCAAGTGTTTTATTTTTGTTGTTCTTTATTCGGCTATGTATGTGAATGGTTGTAGTGGATGCTCGATGATGATTTATTTGCTTTAACCACACTGAATAGAAGCTGGGTGGGGGTTTATGCCTATTTCCTTTAAATCTGTGATTTGCCTTTTGTGCTTTGATTTGCCTGGTGACTTCTTTCTCTAACAAACGAGGTTTCTTTTTGTTTCCTCTTTTGTTAGAGATTGAAGGAATGCATTTTGAAGCACTTGAAGCAGTTGGGCTTAAAGGGAAGGGGCATTTTCCCATCTCAAGTTTTCTCTTGTGGAAAAATTTGGCCTTTCACTGAGAGCAATAACAGTCACAACTAACTTTTAGGTTCTGATTATTATTCCTCAAAATCCTTAAATCAATTGCTGATTGTGAAATTCTTTTTTTTTTTTTGTTTATTTTATAAAATTGAGTTTTAAAATTTTGTTTTTCTTGTTCTTTATTAGGCTATGTATGTGAATGTTTGTTGGGAAGCTCGATGATGATTTATTTGCTTTAACCACACCGAATAGAAGCTAGATGGGAGGTGGTGCCCTTTCCTTTAAGTCTATGATTTGCTTTTTGTGCTTTTGCTTTGCCTGGTGACTTCTTTCTCTAACAAAAGAGATTTCATTTCGTTTTCTCTTCTGTTAGAGACTGAATGAAAGCTATTCTAAAGCACTTGAAGCAGCTGGGGTTAAATGGGAAGGGCATTTTCCCATCTCAAGTTTTCTCCTGTGGAAAAAATGGCCTTTCTCTGAGAGCTAATCGACCACCACACCTAATTTTAATTTGCATATTATTCTTAATTATTGAGTATTATCATTAACTGTTAAGCATATTCATTTCTCATCAGGAGAAAAATCAAGTTCGGAATACTGTTGTGTTTCTTAATCTGCTTTTTCTTAATCAAGTCCCGTGATTCTGTTAGAGCTCTACAATGATGATACTACAATGGTGATTTGAAAACCGGACTTTTGTCACGGGAAAATTGTGGTGTAGTCCCTAGTTTGAAGCAAAAAGTACCAAGTTTTTCTCTGACAATGTCTTAGTTTTCAAATCCTCGATTTAGTACATAAATGTGGGTACTATTACCCAAAAGTCTCGAGATGTTTGGGAGTTCTGGTTTTATTCAACACATGCTTGATCAGATTGCTTGCTGTTATAAGTATTGGCATTGTCTACTGTTGTATCAGGAGGCACCTTTTGATGGCCATCCAGACTTGTCACAACTATAACTATGTTAGTGTAGTTAAGAAAAGTCATGGCAAAGTATGCTGCATCAACGATGGCATTAAAGACATTGGAGTGATGGAGAAGAGTATTAGAATAACAGCTCCTTTGTTCGGAGGGCGAGCATGCCACCTTGAAGAGCGTGATTGTATTTTATCCTTAGCAGTTTAATATACTAAAGTTGTTTTTTACTTGAATGTCTAACCTCTGTAGTTAATAGCGGTGGTTGCGGCCGCAATCGCGGCGTGGCGTGGCGTGGCGATGGTCCGGCGCGACGCTAACCACCGGAGCGTTGCCGTTCACTGTTGCGGTTGGTGCGGCGCTATTGCGGCGTTTCTGTGTTGCGTTTTGCGGGTTGTTTCGCGGGTGGGATCCGCTCCAGTAGCGGAGAAGATGAGACTTTAGGGTTTTTCAATGAAATTTACTTTTCTGCCCTTATTTTAAAAACTAAAAAGACGCATATACCCTTAAATATTTTACTGTTACTCTATTATCCATCAGTTTTACTTTTAACCATCGAGTTATTATTTTTTTCACCTACTATTTTTTTTTTTGACAAGAGAAGTTTAAAAGCCTTCTTCTTCACGCTGTCTCTATGTTCTGAGACGTTCTTCATTCTTCAAAAGCAGAGCTAGCGCTCTCTTTCTCTTCAACGCCTCTCACTCTCTTCAACGCCTTTCATCATCTCACTCTCTTCAACGCCTCTCATCATCTCTCTCTCTTTCTCTTCATCTCTCTTCCTCTGTTTTTCGTTTTTCCTTCCTCTGTTTTTTTAACAAACAGAACCAATGTCGATATCTCTCTTCCTCTGTTTTTTCCTCTGTTTTTCAACAAACAGAACACATGTAATGGCATCATCTCGGTCTCAACAAGTGAACAACACAACCCCTAGTGGTTTGGGTAAACCCACGAGGATAACATTGATGAAGCTTGGCAATGGAATAGTCTTAAAGACATCAACATTCCTTTTTTTAAATTATAAAATAGATACATTCCAAGAAAAGAAGCAAGTTCCTCCATGACAAGTTGCAAGATTTGGTTTTTGTCAAGTATAACCAAACACTTAAGGAACGCTTTGATAGCAAGGACTTAATTGATCCTATTGTCTTAAAGGATATTGATATGTGCAATGAATGGTTGTGGGAGAATTGGTTGAAGATGAAGCAATTGGAGCCAAAGATGAGTTGGTCTTTGAGGATGATACACTAACTTGGGGATGTTGCTAATGTGGTCTGGGTTGGTGAGCCGAGAAGACTCACAAGGCGCCAACAAACAATGAGAAACCAAGCTGCCCCTATAGAGGAAGAAGAGGAGGATGTAGAACAAATTGCACATGATGATAATGAGGAGGAGGAGCTTGAAGATGATGGTGATGAAGAAGAGCTTGAAGATGATGAGGAAACACTTAGTGATAGTGATAGTATTTAAATGTTTTAGATGTGTTATTTTGAGCCTAGGAGGCTAAGACTTATTGACTATTTTGTTAACTTGTTCTTGTTTATGTGCTATTTTGAGCCTTGGAGGCTAGAACTTGTTTACTATTTTGGTTTATGTGCTATTTTGAGCCTTGGAGGCTAGAACTTGTTTACTATATTTGGTTTATGTTAGGTCTAACTATTAGTAGCAATGACTTTGATGATTACTTATGAATATGTGTTCATTTTTAGTATTCTTATGTTTTTAGCCTTAATATGTGTATGGTATAAATCCGGTATATTGTTTGCCTAGACTTGGCGTAAGCGGTCATACCGCATACTACATTACACCGCAATAGCCCTTTAAGGTTTTGCCACACGCTACGCTATTATTTGCTATTAACTACAGAGTGTCTAACTAGTTTTAATAATATGTAAGGTTTTCTTTATTTTTCTACGTATTGCTCTTCGTTTAAGGCTATTAAAGATGAATAATTTAAGTATTATGTATATTTTCCGAGAAACAACACATCTAGGCTAGGAGTAGGGGTGGCAATTTCTACCCGCAAGTGGGGATCCCAGCGGATCGCTTAGAATGGGGCCACAAGTGATTTTTTCCCGTGGGGATGGGGATGGGAGAAAATCCCCAGATCAAAAAGTGGGGATGGGGATCACACCCCGCCTGTGGGGACCCCATAGAATATTATTACATAAATATTCTTATTATAGATATATATTATGTTATAAGTAATTAATTTTTTTAGTCTTTTTATAAGTGTTTTTAATTTAAAATATTAACAAAATATTAAATTGTTCTAACTTTTATACTTTCTAAATATTAAAATATAAAAGTAAGACTTAACATTTATATTTTTTATATTAAAATGTTAAACTTTTGAATTTTAGTCCTACTTTTTATATATTTTTCTAATTTTATTATATTTTAGTTTATATTTTTGCTAAATTTTAATAAACTTGTGGGGTCCTGCGGGGACTGTGGGGATCCGTGGAGATAGATGGGGGAGGAAATGTCCCCGCCCCGCCCCATTGCCATCCCTAGCCTAGGAGAAACTTCTTGAAGCTCTTGGTTGGTGTTAGACAGCCGTTATAGTTATTATATTATTATTTGGCAACAGTTATTACTTATTCTGATTTAAATGTTATTATTAGGCTTATTAGGCAGCAGTAATGTTTTTAATGATGCAGTTACTAGGCAGTTATGTGTGTAGAATAAGAAAGAAAGCAGAATGGTATTCTGATTATCCAGAATTTAGAAGTTAGTTTAGGGAGAGTTCCAGAGCCTCTGGAACTTCTCTGGGGTGTGAATTTGAATTTTCCAGTTTGTGTGTTAATAATTATTCTACCTTTGTAATTCAGTTTTACTCTGTTTATATTGATAAAGGACCAGTAAATTGTTCCAAACTTTTTGGGTTTCTATACTTATTATGATTTCCTATTGGTGTTTTTGATATTCTGGGGCTAATACCTAAATATCACCTTTAGAATGGAAATGGATGTTTAAAATTTTGTTTTTGGTGTTCTTTATTACGCTATGTATGTGAATGTTTGTTGTGGATGCTCGATGATGATTTATTTGCTTTTCCTTTAAGTTTTGCTTTGCTTTTTGTGCTTTGCCTTGCCTGGTGACTTCTTTCTGTAACAAAAGAGGTTTTTTAGTTTCCTCTTATGTTAGAGATTGAAGGAAGACACTCTGAGCACTTGAAGCAGCATATCTTAAATGGAAGGGGCATTTTCTCATCTCAAGTTTCTCTTGTGGAAAAATTTGGCCTTTCACTGAGAGCAGTCATCTACCACATCTAATTTTGATTTGTTATCCACTATTGTATGTGTTAAAGTAGGGTTAATTAATTTTTACTGGGTATTTAAGCTTGTGTCAATAATTCATTTTTAAAAGAACTGTAACACCTATAATGGCAGCAAGAAAACATAAGCTTACATAACATGATATTAATTAGTATATGCCATTATATCTTAATTTACATCATTGAGAGATGGCAACATTAGTTACAAATAGAAACGTAATTTTATGGATATAGTTATACCCTTATACTTTAGATTGTATGTGGCATTATCTCTTCGGTAACATCATTGAGCGATGGCTGCATTAGTTACAAAATGCAAATGATGTTGATTTCTTGGTTTCACTGTTAAATTGATGTATGAGAGTTTAGGGTGAAGGACTGGGTGCTGCAGATGGAGCTGATGAGAAAGGACTAGAAAAAAACTTTTCTGCAAGAATAGCATTTACTGCGTCTGAAGGATGAAAGGCATCCCAAAATACATATTCATTGCGGTTCCTGCATAACTATGAGTTTGGTAATCATAGCCCTCCAATGCTTGTGTCTACATTGCAACAAGAAGTATTTGAGAATTTAAAACCTGTGAAATCATTTTTGATCTCAAGTTAAGTATAGCTAGAAACAAAAGTTGGTACATTGTTAACATTTACAATATGGATAGATCTAATTTATACTTTTATGAAGTTGCCAGGTTAGCATGATAAGCATATATTTAAGGTTTAAGCTAGAGATGATGTTAAATTACCATAAGTAGATGGATTATCGATCAAGTTAAGAACTAATGGATAGGTATCCACAAAGATGAGTTTTGCATTTTGTAGATGATGGTTTTGTTTGTTGATTAGCTTTTGTATGTTATAGGTGAATTGTTGGATCCATTCATTGACACGCTTTAGACATTCGCCTCATTTGGATTAAACCCTCTGTGATGGAATGCAACCAAGTGGACCAAGTCCATGGAAGACCATTTTTCGTGCTCCCAACTGATACAGTCTCTGGAAACATGATTTTAATTTAAATAAGTAGTTTTATTAGAGAATGTAAGTTTGTTAAGTTCTTGCAGATGTAGGTTTGAATATACCATAAGTTGTTGATCTAAGGTTGAGATTAAGAAGTCGAGGAACTCATCATGAGTGTATTGTTGGCCATCTGCCAAGAAGGGCTGCAAGAAATTGTTTCACATAGTCATTACTCCCTTGCATAAATAAGTACACTTTACAAGATTTGCATAATTCAAATGTGGACCTTGTGTTTGTAACTCTAGTAATTTTGTCTAGAAGATTTTGAACCTGCTAAAGTGATGTTCCATTGAAGGCAAACGCCAAAACATCATTGTAGTTGCAATCTTTTATGTAGTGTTCATCAGGTACTTTAGAATCTCTTTTCAAAACATCCTCTAGCATTTTATCTTAGATTCACCATTCAAATATCTTCCAGATTCATTTTAGTGGGGATCTCTGATTGAAATGTCAGTTTCAGATTTTTCCCGCTCTCTAATGTGATAAAGGTTGTTAAATATTTTTGTTTACTTTTTGGTTGTTTTATTATTGATTTTGTGTTTGCGCAATTATGGTGCAGATGCATCTCTTTCTTAGGACACTGATTGGACTGTTGATCCTGGAGATGGGGAGTTTGCACTCATTGAAAACATGAAGGGTCATTTCTGCCTGCATAAAGAAATTCATTTTACTGGATGAATTTCTTAATCTGCTTTCCCCTATCTTAAGGACACACTCAATCATGGCCTGCTACTCAAGCCAGCATGCCTATCTCAGCCACTGTCCCTCGCAGCATGGTGTGATGCAGACTGGTCTGCTGATGTTGATGATCGCAAATCAACATCTGGTGCAGCAGTATATCTGGGTCCTAATTTGATCGCAAACAGTTGTAGCAAGATCAAGCGCTGAAGTTGAATACAGGAGCTTAGCAATGGTAACAGCTGAACTCACATGGATCCAGTCTCTTCTATCTGAATTGGGGATTGCTCTCACAACTCCTCAAGTACTATGTGATAATCAAAGTGCTGTTGCACTTGCACATAACCCTGTGCTTCATGCCCGAACAAAGCACATTGAACTCGATCTATATTTTGTTCGTGACAAAGTTTTATCCAAGCAGCTAAGGGTAGCTCATATACCGGGCCTGGATCAATGGGCAGATATTCTCACCAAGCTTTTATCAGCTACGAGGTTCTCACTACTCAAGTCCAAGCTCACAGTGACTGCTCCTCCACTGGACTCACACGTCACACCCACCATGAAGATATGAGTTTTCTTCTATTTTGTTAGCTTTGCTCTCTCTCTATTAGTTAACTGTTTAGTGCATTAACCTTGACTAGTTAGTTCACCAATTCTGTTAGGTTAGTTGCCACCACAGTTAGCTCTGCAACTAACTCAGTTAACTGTAACTGACTGAGCTCCTCTTATATAAGGACTCATTGTAATTTCAGATTCATCGATTCAATACAGTTATACTTTTCTCTCATTCTGTTACTCTAATATTAGTAAAACTCACAAGAAGTTGTATTGCATCTACTTGTAATTGCAAATTTTTAGGCTTTTTCTTTATTACACTAACATTCCTATAGTAGTCAATGAATTTGAATGGCCATCATCAGGGGCTTCTTATCAATAATAGATAATGTTAATACTTACAACACCAATATAATCAAGCATGTGCTTAACATGCACCGAGTAAAGCTGGAATGCTCATGAAAACCGGGCTTTTGTTGGGGAAAAACTGGGGTGCTCTTTACATTTTACACTTAATAGTCCCTAGTTTGTAGCATAAAGTCCCAAGTTTTTCTCCGACAATGTCTTCGCTTGTCATATCATATCCTCGATTTAGTACTATGTGATAATCAAAGTGCTGTTGCACTTGCACTTTGATTATCACATAGTACTAAAAATCCCGGTATATGAGCTACCCTTCATAAATGAGTACCAACAAAAATCCCGGGGATGTTTTGGCTTAATTTTCATATCCTCAATTTAGTACGCATAAATGTGTGTACTAACTAACAAAAGTCCAGGGATATTTGGGCGTTCTGGATTTGTTCAACATGCTTGATCAGATTGCTTGCTGTTGTAAGTATTGGCATTGTCTACTGTTGTATCAGGAGGCACCTTTTGGATGGGAATTGGTCACTACTATAGCTATGTTAGTGTAGTTGGATGGGAATTGGTGTTCCTTTCTTTTAAGTCTTTGATTTGCTTTTTGTGCTTTGCTTTGCTTGGTGACTTCTTTCTCTAACAAAAGAGGTTTCTTTTAGTTTCCTCTTCTGTTAGAGATTGAAGGAAGGTATTTCAAAGCACTTGAAGCAGCTGGGTTTAAATGGAAGGGGCATTTTCCCATCTCAAGTTTTCTCTTGTGGAAAAATTTGGCCTTTCACTGAGAGCATTCAACCACACCACACCACACCTAATTATGATTTGCATGTTATTCTTAATTGTTGAGTTGTCTCATATCCATTGTTGTAGATCTTTTAAAGGGTAGGTTGAATTAAGTTTTACTGGGTAATTAAGCTTGTGTCAATAATTCATTTTTAAAAGAACTGTAACACCTATAGAAGGCAGCAAGAAAACACAAGCTTACATAACATGATTTTAATTAGTATATGCCTTTATATCTTAAAGTAACATCATTAGAGAGATGGAAACATTAGTTACAAATAGAAACTGTAATTTTATGGATATAGTTATACATTTATACTCGACTTTATATATTTCATTATCTCTTTGGTCACATCATTGAGATTTGGCTGTATTAGTTACAAAATCCAATGGGATTGATTAGAACATGTATTCCTAAAGTCTGGCCAAATAAAACCTGTTGATTTCTTGGTAATATCACTGTTAAATTGATGTATGGGAGTTTAGGGTGAAGGACCGGGTGCTGCAGAAGGAGCTGATGAGAAAAGACTAGAGAAAAACTTTTCTGCAAGAATAGCATTTGCTGCGTCTGAAGGATGAAAGGCATCCCAAAATACATATTCGTTGCTATGTTCCTGCATAACTTTGAGTTTGGTAAGCATAGTCCTCCAATGCTTGTGTCTACATTGCAACATGAAGTATTTGAGACTTTAAAACCTGTGAAACCAAATCATTGTAGATCTCAAGTTAAGTATAGTTAGAAACAAAATTGGTACATTGTTGCTATTTACAAATGCATGGATCTAATTTATAATGTTATAAAGTTGCTAAATTACCATAAGTAGATGGATTATCGATCAAGTCAAGAACTAATGGATAGGTGTCTGCGAAGATGAGTTTTGCATTTGGAAGACGATGGTTTAGTGTGTTGATTAGCTTTTGTACGTTAGAATTGAATTGCTGAATCCATTCATTGACACGCTTTAGACATTGCCCTTGTTTGGATTTAACCCTCTGTGACGGAATGCAACCAAGTGGACCAACTCCATGGAAGACCATTTTTCTTGCTCCTAGCTGATACAGTCTCTGGTGATATAATACAATAATTTTAGTAGTTGATTGAGCACATATTTTCTTAGCTCATGTAAACTAAAAACTAAGGATTTTGATATTTGAATAGTCTTATTAGAAAATGGTAGTTTTTTAAATTCTTACTAATGTTAAGTTTGAATTTACCATAAATTGTTGATCTAAGGTTGAGATTAAGAGCTGAAGGAACTCATCATGAGTGTATTGTTGGCCATCTGCCAAGAAGGGCTGCAAGAAATTGTTCACATAGTCATTACTCCCTGCATAAATAAATACACTTTACTAGTGAAGATTATATCTATAGTAGTATATGAGGAATTTGAGTTTTGAACATTCAAAGCAATAGTGGAAATTAATAGAAATTATTACCAATTCCAATGAAGTACATTGCTTCATTACAATGCTTGTTGGTAGTCTCTTCACCTAATTTTGCTGTGATTGCTTCTTTAGTTTTCTTAAAACTATTTATTTGATCATCAAAAGATAATCTTTGAATCTGTAAATTATTCAAGACAAAGTGTAAGTTGGATATGATACCTGCAAATGAATCCTGAGAGTTAGAAGATAGTAACTTGCTTACAAAGTAAAGTCCTGTTTCATTGAGAATCCCTGCTCCACCAGATGCATAGTTTACCCCTTTCAGGAGAGCATCAACATTTTGAGATACTGACAGATAAGCTGGTGGTGATGGAATTCCAAGTTTTGCAGCTGCAAAAAATGCAATAAAATTAAACCATTGAAGCATGGTTTATTCAATGACCAGGAAAGAAAGCTTTGAGATTCAGAAAATATACAGATGATATCACCAATAGTCCTTCCATTGGTGAATCTTCCAGTAGCCTGACCACCACTATAATCAATCCCATACCATGGATAATTAGATTTTGCCAAAGAATATTGTAGATAATTATTGTTCCCAACATCTGTCAAGGAATCACCAAAGATGTAAGTCACAGGCTTAGCTGCTAAAGCAATTGCAGACACTGAGAAGATACAGGCCACAAAAACCAGCATTTGCATTGACATTTTTTATGTTTCTTGTTTCAAATCCTCCTATTGCTGAAAACATAATGAACCAGAGTTTTATAGAAGTACTATGAAGTATCATATTCAAGTTCCTTGTGTTACTATTGTTTCAATCTTGCAATTTTGTGTGTTAGGTGATTATTTTCCAAACCATATGAAGCTAAATAGATTTTCTCATCTCGCTGAAGCAGTAAAATCATAGTATTTGGTGAGTGAAGTCAATTAGGAGTTGGCCAACTCAGATCATATTTAAATCAGCCATGTGATTTTGGCTAGTTACTTCAATGGCACTATATAATAGAAGGTTGCTTAAAATTAAGCTTGATTTCAATGGCACTATATTTATTTAGGTGATATTTGTAAGCTTCGTTAATTTCCTACCACCTATGTTGGTGGAGAGACTTTTAACTTTTAAGAAAGAGAAACCAAGCCAATATTCTGCCAAGAAAGAACTAACAAGTAAGACCTTTCTAGCTATATTGTTATACCTGCTTTGTTGACACCTTTTGACGATGTTGGAAATAATGTGAGCAGGGAAAGAATTTTATTTTATTTTATTTTATTTTTGTAGTTGTAGAAAAAATATTAATACTTCCCAGTTCCCAGTTTTTTTAGTTTTTTTGTCAGAAAGGATCTTGGTTTATATGGGGATGTTTACTTGGCATAAAAAAAATATGTATCTTGAGTGTGGAGAATCAATATTTATTTATAAGTATAATTACGATATTTAATTACTATCTAACACTCTGAACTATTTGAAAATTATTAAGTAGGTTTTTTTAAAACTAAAGTATTGTAAGTGGATTCCTAAACTTGTCGATATTTTACAGTTTGGTCCATGCAAGGTAAACTTTTTAACTAGGAAGTTAATATTGAAGTCTTTATTACTCGCATCAAGAGCTCATTGTAGAGTTGGTTGATATATAGAGGGGTGGCAATTCTAATTTTTGTATTACCAATTGGTGGTCTAAACCACTAGAATACCTAAATAATGTGTAATCTTGTATTATTGTTTGGGCATTGAGCACCCCTAGTGCTCTATTAATGAAATATTCTTTCTATTCCTAAACTTTGGTCATTTTGACCTCTTTTTTTTGTTTTAAAACTTTGATACTTTTCCAAGTTTACCCTTTATCTTTAATTAATTTCCATATTAAAATTAATTGTCACTATCCACAATATGAACTTCTTTGGATTCTCAAGTCAGTGGGTATTAATGCTACAAATGGATAATTTAGTCATTAGGTATTGCAAATTTATGATTTCTTAATTTGTGTGAAACGCTCTAAAAAGACTAAAGTTTAGGAACAAATGGAGTACTCTTATCTAAAAAAAAGCAGTAGATTACTAATTATATAAAAGTTTCTGAACCTGATTGAAATATAGGGATCAAATTATAATTTGTAGGCTAAATTATACTTTTAATCTCCCTATTTTTAAAAATTCAGGTATTTAGTCTGCATATTTTAAAATTCAGATATTTAGACTCCCTATTTTAAAATATTCAGACTTTAGGGTGTGTTTGGTAGCCATGAAAACCAAGAGAAAAGAAAGGAAATGAAAGAAAAGTTAGGGAATATTTCATTTGTTTGGTTGCCTTAAAAAATAGGAATGAAAGAAAAATTTTAGTGGGTCCCATTTTGAAAAGAAAAGTAAGGGAAAACTTATTTTTTTATGAAATGACATATTTAACCTTGCACAAAAATTAATGTATTGAAATAAAAAATATTTTACTTTTCTAATAAAGGTTAGTTTTGTCATTTTATACATATGCACTTTTCTTTCCTCTTGTTTTTTCTCCTATCAAACGAGGGAAGAAAAACATCTTATTTTCTATTATTTTTCTTTCCTTCCCCTTACTTTTCTTTCCTCTCACTTTCTTTTGTGAGTCAAACATAGGCTTAATCAAAATATTCAGATATTTGGACTAGCTTCGTCTGGTTACCCCGTGAAAATAAAAACAAACTTAAAGTAGATAAAAAAAGAGTTTCAAATAAAAGATAGATAAATATTAAAATCTAAAAATGTAAAAGTATCATTTAAAAACAATTGTGCAGTTATCTAGTGTCTTTTTTATAAATTAGTGCAGTATTTTTTATATATTAGTATTGCTATCCCGTATTTTTATATATCGATGCTGATTATCCTGTTTTTATATATATATATATATATATATATATATATATATATATATATATATATATATATATATATATATCATTGCAAATATCCCCGTATTCTTTTTATATATCGGTCACAAATTATCTCGTGTTTTTATGTATCGATCACGATTATCTCATAGTCTAAATTGATTATTTGAGTTGATTAGTAGATTATAGTAGATAGTAAAAGATAGATGGTAGATGATCCATAAGAAATAATTATCTCGTGTTTTTTATATATCAGTGACAATAATTATTTGTCTTATTTTAGGTATTAATCAGTTTAAATAGTCGTTAAGTCTTCTTGTTTTTTTAGATAATAGGTTTATAGTAGTTTTCAAAAATTATAATTATCAATGGCAAATATTATTCCTTATATATCAGTGCAGTTATCTCATAGTTTCAATTGATTATTTTAGTTGATTAGTTGATTATAGTAGATGGTAAAAGTTAGATAGTAAATTATGAATAAGAAATGTTTCTTTAATATTAATTAGTAGTTTAAATAGCCATTAAGCCTTCTTATTTTTTTAGATAGTAGGTTTATAATAGTCTTCAAAAATTATAATTATCAATGGAAAATATTAATCTCGTGTTTTTTATATATCACTGCTGTTATCTCGTATTTTTTTTTATATCAGTGCAATTATCTCGTAGTTTCAATTGATTATTTTAGTTGATTAGTATATTATAGTAGATAGTAAAAGAGAGATAGTAGATTATCAATAAGAAATATTTATTTTAAATATTAATCAGTACTTTAAATAGTCAGTATATCTTCTCGTTTTTTACATAGTAGGTTTATAGTAGTCTTCAAAATTTTAATTATCAATGAAAAATATTAATCCTGTGTTTTTTATATATCAGTGCAGTTATCTTGTGTTTTTTTATATATCAGTGCAGTTATCCTGTGTTTTTTTAATTAATCTCATGTTTTTTTATATATCACTGTAGTTATCACGTATTTTTTAATATATTAGTGCATTATCTCATAGTTATGTCGTGTTTTTTATATATCACTGTAGATTTTCAATGAGATATATTTATTTTAAATATTAATCGGTAGTTTGAATAGTCATTAAATCTTCTTGTTTTTTACATAGCAGGTTTATAGTAGTCTTCAGAATTTTTAATTATCAATGTCAAATATTAATGTGTTTTTTTATATATCAGTGCAGTTATCTCGTGTTTTTTTTTTGTGACAAATCCCGTGTTTTATATTTATCATTGCAGTTATCTTGTGGTTTCAATTAATTATTTTAGTTGATTAGAAGATTATAGTAGATAGTAAAATATAGGTAGTAAATTATCAATAAGAGGTGATAATAGATTATCAATAAGAGTGTAAACAGATTTCAGAGGGTAAAGAGAAGATAATTTTAGTAGAGTAATTTAAGTAGAGTAGTATTTGTATGAATTTAGAATTTTAGTTAAAAAAACTAAAGTGAAGTGAAGAGAAAAATAAGAATTGTTAATGAAAAAATAAAAGTAAATTAAAAAGATAAAATGAAGAAAAAGAAGAGTGTAGGAGAATAGTGAAAAGGTGGAAAGAGAGTGTAAAAAGAAAGAGAAAAAATAAAGAAAGAGAGTGTAAGAGAAAAGTAAAAAGTAGGAAAGAGAGTGTAAAAAGAAAGAGAAAAAAGGAAGAAAGAGAGTGTAAGAAGAAAAAGAAAAAGAGTGTAATGACATTTTTACCCTTAAATTGAATATGTCTTGTTAATAAGAGATCCAAAGTTATAAATTTGTAAGAAGTTTGTTTGTATAAATAGATATTAGATATTAGATAAATAGATATTAGATTAGTGGCTCATCAACTAATTTAAGGGCAAAATCCCCTAAATGAACTAAATGTCTGAATATTTTAAAATAGGGGGACCAAATGTCTGAATTTTAAAAAAGATGGACTAAATGTCTGTATATTTTAAAATAGAGGGACAAAAAGTATAATGTAGCCTAAATTATTTAAAAGATCATGGATTTAATTACAATTTATTTTTTCTGAAGATCATGGATACTTTGAGATTGTTTGCAGATTCATAATTTTCAGATTTAACATGTAATTTGTATTTTTTCAGATGTAGTCAACTGATTTGAATAAATGAATACCTTATTTTTGTAGGCATTTTTCCAATTTATGCTACTAAATTGGATGTTGTGAGCTCGCAGATTCATATTTTTAGATTTAGCAACATAGAATTTGTATTTGTTTCAATGTAGTTGACTAATTTGAATAAAGGAATACCTTATTTTTGGCCGTTAGCTTTTGTCAAAAAAAAAAAACTGAGCTTTTAGCTTTTAATCAATGTACACGTTTATATTAGATATCAATTTTCATCTTTCATTAATTATATTTCTCGAAATTCATGAGATAAAGTTTTTATTTATTGTTTCCTTTTGATTTTCAAAAACATATATAGAGAGAGACATTTGAAACATAATCATCTTTAAAATAGTAATAAGTAATTATTGTTATAAAATTAACCAAAACAAGAATAAGATAGTACCACTATAATAGACTATAGATGAATAACAACTAAACAAAGAGAAGAAGAGAATGAGAGTAGAAGAGAGATTTTTCATTCTACTATTGAAGGTCACTTTTACAATGCTACATGAGTCCTATTTATAGGACATAAGATATGTAAGTTACAAGCATATGGATGGTCTACCATTATGTGTCATAAGCATCTTATAGAATATGAAAGGACTAAGGGAGATGAGGAGATGGACATCCACAAATATTCATAACACTCCCTTGGATGTCCATTGAGGATATGCCTCATTAAAACCTTACTAAGAAAAAAACCCAATGGGAAAAAATCTTAGTGAAGGAAAATAGTACAATATCCTTTTATGTGAGAAGCTATCGTTAAAAACCTTTCAGAAAACCCAATGGGACAAAAACCGTGGAAAAGGAAAAAGAGTACTGATTTTCTCCCCTGTTTGAAGCATCAATTAAGAATATTGATACCAATATTTTCTCCCCGACACATTTGAACCAATATACAAAGTGATATATATCATCCTTTTAGTTGAGCTTTATCTTCAATGCCCCTTCCTTGAATTCTTTGGTGCTTGAGTCCGATATGAAGAACCAATAACGATAGATTTCTTGTAGATTATAATGATGTTTCAATGTCACCATATGTTGAAAATAGTAGGTTTGGAATTTGACTTGATGCAGGTCAAAACAAATACCTTGTATCTCGCATGATTAGTTTTATGAGCAGATATGCATAAAATAATTGTTTCATCTGTCTCATGAAAATATAAAAACAAATATATTACACTCTGTTCTAGTACATTTTGATTGTTGATAAATTCTATCTCACTAAGTATAAAATAATACAATCACATCAATTCATATGACATTTAGTGACGTGCGCGCACTAATTTAAAGTCTTGAGATGTAACATTTGCTATCTTCTTGACACACACATCATGTACTCAATAGATATAATTTATCATCATTCACTTAGCTAATCGATCGATCTGCAGTCGAGAAAAAAACTGTTTCCCAAAAATATTTATTTTAAGATATTTCTCTATATCTTTTATCCTTCTAGGATTTTCTATGTGGAGATCTATTTAAGGTTCAAACTCCAAATTCATCAAATATAATTTGAAGTCATTTTCTAGAATTCTTTCTTTGAGCAAGCTATAGTTTTTGAAATCTCTTCAAGAGTTCCAATAATAGTAAATTCATTTCTAGATCTTTCCGTAAAACTAAATGGACAAATCATGTCTTCATATAATTATTACTATCAAATGAGCCATACAAATAAGTTGTAACACATCCATCATATGTAAATTGAGTCATTCATGTGCTAATAGACTAAGTATTAAATATTACTTACATTCACTACAGGTGAATTTTTCTTCAAAATCAATGTTAGGTTTGTGCGAGTACTATTGAACAACAAGCCTAACTAGCTTTACATCTTCAGGTGTACAGACTACAAGTTGAAAAACTTTTTGCTTTGCAAAGCGAGCTTCTTCGCACTTCAATTGATCTTTTCTATTTTGGCCAATCATTGTTTTGTCTAAATTCTTGTTAGACATTAGTTCATGATCCTCTTCATCACTTATCACATTTAGTGCTATATTATACACAACAAAATTGTCAACGTTGACTTTGTTTCGGTTCCTTCATATTTCATTGTTAACATAATTTATTGAGATCTCATTTCCAAAAATTCAGTAATTCACGACCAGTTCTTCTCCGAACTTGAAAATTAATTATGTCAAATTACTCGTTTTGAGTTTTCATATCCTCTTTTGGGCCATCTTGCTTTTAAGCTCATTTTCTTGTGAGAAGATTTTTACTCTTTGGAACCGACCAATCTACATGGTTCAGAGTCATTTGCAATGTTTGAGTGTCCAACAGGGACATCAATTTATATTTGAGTATTGCAGCTGGTGAATAATTTGCTAAATTTTGCAAATGAATTATTCTTTGAACTTCGTTTCACATTGGTTTCTTGGAGGATCAAGATGATAAAATAATAATTTATTTCACATAATACTCATTTCCAGCTGCTTATCTCTCCCCCTAATGTTGGGAAAACTAATTCACCAAAATGATAATACTGAGCTATAAATACATCTCCGATTATTGGCTCAACATATTTTATCATGGATGGAGATTCATATACTCATGTATTCCCAACATTCTTTAAGGATCCATCTTATTACGTTGTGATGGATTGACTATAGCATGCACAACACATCAACAATATCTCAGATGGAAAACATTAGGTCATTGACCAAAAATCAATTGTAAAGGGGAGAAATTACATATGATAACATGTTGGCTTGATGCGTATCAATGTCTCTGTCTACAAGATTTCATATTCCCAAGTAGAAATTTTGGAAGTTCGATTTCATAGGTATTAGTCATATAATTAACTTTAGGTGTCTAATGAATGGTTCTTCAAGACCACTATATGAGTGAACGTATGCTTTGTGATGTTCAATATAAACTCTAATAGTCATAAAATACTTATCAGATGCTTTCAAGATAATTCTCATAATGAGCTCTTACTCGAATTAGTTGAGCAAAGAGTCTCACAAACTTCTGGTTGTGAGTTGATGACAATTATATTTATGTAGCCATTTAGTTGATGCATCAATTAAAATAATAAAATATCTAAATGGCCCATCTGATTGGTGTATCTGCAGACAAACATCACCTTAAGCACATTGTAGAAATGTGAGAGACTTATTCTCTCAAATTCTCCACTTCCTTTGGGAACTGGTAATACACAAAAGTTAATAGATTGAAGAATCTACAGGCTCTTCAATACAAGTTCTCAAAAGAAAATTCTTAACTATTTTTTGGATCATAAAGACCCCGGATGGCCCAACCGGTCTTGCCAACGACAAACAATCCATAAACTTTCGGTTTTAGTTAAGTCTCATGATATACAGACATTGGAGATTTCTCTCGATAGGATATATCCACTTAGATGAATATCCTTGAGACTCAATTAGTTTCTATGATATTTAAGAGAATATAATACAATATTAATGTGTAAAAACTTTGTTCTTCAAGCTAGGTAACAATACAATTAGCTCTTCTAGAGCCCTTCACTTAAATTTGCAAACTTTTGATTGCAAGTATATAATAGGAACTTACGCCACCTTATGACTTCATGTCATAACTAGATAGTGCACGTAGTTTAGACTATTAAACTTCGAGTTTAAAACAACATTTTCTTTTCTATTATAAGTGCATAGCAAACATTTAGTTTGCCATAGCATAATTTTAATGTCTCTCACATATATTTAAAATGAGAATGAAAAAAAAAATTGTATTAAACTTTGATAACTTAAGTAGAAAAATAAAACTTCTAACCGATGTATATAATGTATGACTATTTATAAATAAAGCGGTACACATATTTTCTTTTACATGTTTATATGGAATTCCAAGTTTGAGAAAGAAAATAAGTTACATTTTCAATAATCCCAAAATACGAAATCATTATTAGGAATAACAAATGTCATTACCACAAATAACACTTATATATATGAAAAGAAAACAACAACACCTTTGTTAGAAAAAAATTTGAAGAAATTAACCGTGTCAAAAATATGTTACTTCATCATTATATACTTGAAAAGAGAATTGCAGCACCATTATAAACACAAATTATGATGATGAAAATCTACAATATGAATGGTCATAACCATTCAATTCGGGGAATAAAGTTCAATTTTTATGTGACATTTTATATTTTAATGAACAACTAATCTTTTGTTCAACCGAATTATGTCTTAAACTTTCAAAATATTATTGAAAGTATTTTCTCAATTTTGCTACTTCAAAAGTATAATTGTGAGAACGTAGAAATAAATTACTTGTTTTTTCTCAATTTTCTTTGTTTCAAAGAATACGAGATCAAGTAATCTTACAAATTTAATCACGCTCACGCTCTAATGGTGGTTCTTCAGGAACTTGACCATAAATCTAACATATTTTGGTGGTCAAAAATATTCGAAGAAATCTTTTATAAAGGATGATGGTAACCTTTATTTTACCAAAGATCATAATCACAACTTTTGTTGTAACCCAAACTTTTAATTTAATTCATTCTCTTCTAGGAATGAAGTTCAATCAATTGAGTGGTTTGTGATTATTCTTTCAATCACAATATCATATAATCTTTATTCAAAAAATATTATTGAAAATATTTTCTCATTTATGCTACTCCAGGAGCATATTCAATTATAATCACTAATATTTCTTTGATTCAATTAAACTAAGATCAAATTGATCTTTTAGATTATAATCATGGCCTAAAAGTTTGGTTCTTCAAGAACTCTATCATTAACAATGACCAAGGAAAATCTTATTTCATTTGTTCTCCAGGAACTAATTTCAAATCTAAGCCATGACAAAAAAAAAATATTATGCTTTGAGAAATCTCTCATGGATGCTTGAACATATTTTTTTCCAGTTCTTCAAGAACTATATCACAAACTTTCACACTTTGGGGAATCCTATAGTATGTTTCAATATTCAGTTATTTGTGCAATCCTTCTGGGTTGTTTGAATGATGAATTCTTCTGGAATTCATGAAAAATATACAAACATGATAATTGTCTTTATGCAATCCAACAGAGATGCTTGAATGTTGAACTCTTCGGGAATTCATCATGAATAGGCAAACATGATAATTGTCTTTATGCAATCCAACGGGGATGCTTGAATGTTGAATTCTTTGAAAATTCATCAAGAATAGAAAACATGATAACTGTGGTAGCTAAATAAATTTCTCCAAAAGTTTCTATACTAGAAATATAAAAGATTAACATGATAAAATAAAAGCTATGAGGAAGAACATCATAACATGAAACTAAGTTAGATTAAAGGAAAAAAGTAGAAGAAAACATATCTTAGCAAATTAGCCTCCAAGTTGATTAAGCCATCGTTTTGGTAGAGCTTCGTGCTGATAACGTGTTATAAAATTAACCAAAACAAGAATAAGATAGTACCACTATAATAGACTATAGATGAATAACAACTAAACAAAGAGAAGAAGAGAATGGGAGAAGAAGAGAGATTTTTCATTCTACTATTGAAGGTCACTTTTACAATGCTACATGAGTCCTATTTATAGGACATAAGATATGTAAGTTACAAGCATATGGATGGTCTACCATTATGTGTCATAAGCATCTTATAGAATATGAAAGGACTAAGGGAGATGAGGAGATGGACATCCACAAATATTCATAACAATTATCATTATCTAAAGAAACTTATAAAGAAGTCTAAAATTGAAATCTAATCCAACTCAAATTGATTTAACTTTTTTTTGTTTACTTGGATGCAATGACAAATAACATCACACACACCACCACTTCTCACACATGAGTTCGAATTCAGAAGCCGACATCTCTATGTCGTTGAAAATTCCCAAGGCAACCAACAGTGATGGAGCAAATCGATATAATTTGAATCAAATTGAATATAATTTTATTTTAAAATCTAATTTGAATATAATTTTATTTTAAGAGTTGGGGTGTTCTTTTGCACTCCATATAATATATTTTTTTAGATTAGAGTTTAATTTGCATACACAATAGGTGTATGAGTTTTTACAATCACTACCAATCACAATTTATGGAGTGAGTAGTTACTAATTGACTAATTGGTGATTACCAATTGACTAATTTCTCTTTAATGATGTGTCACTATGTGACTGGTAGATAGTATACAACATACATACACCTATTGTGTATATAAATTAAATCCTTTTAGAGATTAAACGGGCCCTATAATATAATTTTTGCTTATAAAAAAAGTTAATTGAATGATTAAAAAACAAAATTACAGAGATCTTCGTATCGGATGGTTTTTCCGCTCTAAACCGATCTAATAAAATCCGCCAACACACAATATAATAAAAATAAAAATGAAATTATTAAAAGAGTGTGTGTGAGGCGTATTAGCATAAATGGGATGTCAATAGTAACTCCCAACTATTATTCACCTTTAGGGGTGTTCGCGGTGCGGTTTGGTTCAGTTTTGAGCAAAAAAGTGAACCGAACCGCAAGGTAAAAATAGATGCGGTGTGGTTTGGTTCGGTTGGCTTTTTAAAAAAAACCAAACCAAATCAAACCAAACCAATGCGGTTTGGATTGGTTCGGTTTGTTCGGTTTTTTGCGAGACAAAACACAATTTAGAACCCGTTTGGATAGAGCTTATTTTGAACTTATGAAAAACAACTTATGCAAATAAATTAATTTTTACGTATTATTCATGAGCATGTAAAGGTAGTTTATGGAAAAATAACTTAGGGAGATACAATTTTTGTTAGTGAGAACTTATGAGTTGATTTTCATAAGCTCAAAAATAAGCTAATCCAAACGGTCTCTTAAATAAACCGCTTTCCTTATTCTCTATATATATTGTTTTGTCTAATTTTTTTTTATATATAGGATTTTGCGGTTTGGTTTGATTTGGTTCGGTTTCTATAATCAAAACCGCGGTCCAAACCGAACCTTGCGGTTCACTAATAAAAAAAACCCAACAAAACCAATAAAAAGCGGTTTTTTGCGGTTTTCGGTTTGGTTTGGTTTGCGGTTTTCTATTAGTTTGGTTGGTTTTCAGTCACCGTTTCCTTCGAACTCCATCTCCTTCCTTGGAATTTGAGATTATACTTGATTCTCTGAGGTTTTCGATTCCTAAATGCCTCGTTACAGAGATGAATCCCCTGCAGTTCGCGTCTACACTGTCTGCGATGAATCTAGGTATACCTTTCTTTACTTACGCTCTCTATTAAACTCTCTTCGTTTTTCACCTTTAGATTAAATTTAATGGCTGATTATTAGTCCCTGCAATTAATACTAACGCGATTCCTGAAACTTGTTCCTTTGAATCGAATTAGTCTCTTTCAATTTTAATTTTAAAGATGATTCCAATATGGTGAAGTAGTTTTCTCAATTGAATTTTTTATTTTGGAATATGCAGATATTTGATTGTAAGGAATGTTCCAGCATTAGGTTGTGGAGATGATTTGCAAAAACTATTTTCATCGTATGGAGAAGTGGAAGAGTAATAAATCCCTTAATCACTTTTGTCAATTGCTTCTTGTTTTTGTTGGTTTTATAGCCTAGTCTTTCTTTTCAGGTGTAAACCAATGGATGATGAGGAGTGTGAGCAATTCACTGATGTCTATTGGATCAAATTCCGTCTTTTCAGCAATGCCAAGTAGTATTCCATTGCTATATGTATGTAGTAGTTCCATTATGAGTTTTAGTGTTTGAGAAGGTTGAGGTTAAGGGAGTACCTTCCATTTTATGAATTTTCAGGTTTGCAAAAAGAAAATTGGATGATTTTGTTTTCCTTGGGAACCAACTACAGGTATCATATGCTCCTCACTTTGAGAGCTTATCTGATACAAAGGATAAATTAGAGGGAAGACGTAGGGAGGTTTTAGCTCGGTTGAATCGTAAGTTTAAAGCTTACTCCTTTGTAACACATTATAATTCGTTGACTAACTTTTGCTTATAATGTGTTACAGAGTGAGTACATTTCATATATTTGAATGCTATGTAAGATTTACAAATGCTTATTACGTGAATTTTTGCAACTGTGTTTTTATCAACTTTAGCTAGAAGATCCAGCAATACTATAGGCTCAAACTCTAGACCACTGATAACCTCAAGTGCCAGTAGCCTATCAGAACATTTAGAGACTAATGAAAGGTAATTTATTTGTATGAATGCACTCTGAAGTTCTTTGTTTCTAGATGAAGCCATCTATAGTATAACCTTTTCTTTCATGTAGGAATGCTGAGTTTGAAGGAAGGTCGCAAAATGCTAATCTTTCAAAAGAATTGTTTCCTCTAATGAGGTTTGTTTCTTCTTTGTAATAATATACACATTAAATTTTTAACTCTTTTGTACTTACTATTGGGGGGAATTTTTTGGTTGGAAGGATGAACAAAATTCTGCCTTGAGGTTAATGTTGCTAGAATATTTGTTAAAAAGCATTTTGTGGTTAATCAAGTTTCGGTTTTCTGTTAACCATTTCTCTGACAATCAATTAGAAGGAACTATAGTCACTAGTATTTTTAAAATGTTAAGCAGTCTTGAAATCTCTGATGGAAAATCAGCTTTCACAATTATAATATTTGTTGCTATCTGTTAGGGGTTGGATTGGTTGATCTGATATTGTGTTTTTCCATGATATTAGATATATTCATCTTGCTTTGACTAGAAATCTAGAATGTTATGGGAAAAGAAAAAAGGTTTCTTTCTTTTCTTCTATTACCTCATGCCAACATTTTCTATAAACAGGATTATTTTACCTCTCATTCCATGAATCAAACAGTGAAGTCTGTTAGGGATACACTTGACAAGGTGATGTATACTCTACTGCAGAATATGATTTGGAATATTTTGTACTTAATAGTGTTGAACTTTGAAACAATTTCTTCTTCTCATCCAGATTCAATCCAGTAGCGATCATCTACAAGCTGGATCAACATCAAAAAAAGCACGAGTTGACAATAGGAGGAGGATTTAATCTGTAAATTGTATGTACTTGTGATATTCTTTTAGGGGTGTGTTTAGGAGAAGGTTTTGGGAGAGGAAAGGAGGGAATGGGGGAGCTTAAGGCTATGGGTAGCCTTTCATTTGTATGGGGAAACATGGGAAAGACAACCAAAGATAATCGTTTTTTATTCTTGTTTTCTTTTTCCAAACTCTCTCTCTCTCTCTCTCTCTCTCTCTCCCTCCCTCTCTCTCTCCCTCTCTCTCTCTCCCTCCCTCCCTCCCCCCCCCCCCCCCACTAGCAAGGCTTTAGTTCTTCATTTGATTTCTGTGCTTGAATTTGAGTTAGTGTGAGTTTATTGTGTTTTGCACATAGGTTAAAATGGGACAAATGCCATGTCTTCAATTACTAAGTTGGTATTTGTTTGTACCAAATATTCATCACTGAACTATCAGAATTTTCTTTTTTCTTGAGTTTTGTATCCACGAAGGCATTAATTAGATCTATCTTGTTGGGAATCATATTATCGAACAAAATGTTTGAAACTGGAGACATCTATCTAAACGTTGAAGGATGGGGAGCTCATGAGGTTTAATTAAATTAACTTGATTTTGATGCTGATTTGGTTTCATGTAATTATGTTAAATGATCGATGCTTTCACATATGGAGATGTACTTGTAAGTTGAGTTGTCTGGTTCTGTTGGTAAAAATACGAAAAGTTGACGCTTATGTTTTGGTTATACCATTTCTAATATGAAAGACTGACTTGGTACAAAGACCAGGTACTTCTAGACAGCTAGAATTCCAAACTAGATCAAAACCCGACTACCACGGTTGCTAATAAGGAACACATAAGAAGATTATCTATACACCACAATCAGGAAACTAATAATCTAGACCAGAGTAACTAACTTGTTACTTGACAAGCTTGAACACATTTCAAAATGAGAGTGAAGCTTAAAAATGAACTGTGAACCATTGATGACAATTTCTCTACCCATTATTTTGTACCATATGATATAATGTGGATTCTATGGTGGTCTCATGGTGCTGCGATCACATTGTACCATGCAAGTATTGATAAAAACAATGGCAACCTCTTAACCATTCTTCAAAGTAAACTGAGGCAAAGCTAACCAATTGGATTTAAAGAATTTATCGAGTGCTTCATGATTTTCTTTTTTACAAAAATATAATATTTTTTTTGGTGATCAAGGCAAAAATCTAATTTATTGTCAAAAATGTAACATAATCGCCCACCGTGGGGCTCGAACCCACGACCACAAGGTTAAGAGCCTTGCGCTCTACCAACTGAGCTAGACGGGCAATTTATGTGAGTAAAGATAATCCTATGATGTTGTTACTTATTACTCAAACTGCATAAAACGTTTAGCTACCTTATTTGTTTGATGTATGCAATTTTATTCAGGAAAAAAAACAAGTATTTTCGTACTTCCTCTTGGAGATCATGCTTCTGATAATAACTTATAAGCTCGGCCAGAAAAAAAAACTTATAAGCTAGGCCAGAACACTTATGGTCCATTAAGAAATAACTTATTGATATTAAAAATGTATGTGCATCTAGGAGCATGCATTTAGGAACTATTGCAATAATATCATACAAAAAGGTTATAATTTATTAGTTATAATTGGCTAAGTCTTGAAGGGAGTTTGTAAGAGTATATTTCAAAATCTCTAACTAGTACATAAATCCTAAAAGTATATTAAAATAAAGGTTGGTTACAGCTTAGCTACCAAGTTTTTCGTTTGAATGGTGTACTTTGTAATTGTAGTTTTGGATTCACATTGTTAGGGACTTTGTATGCTCGTGAATATCTCATAGTTTGAAACATACATGCTATCAAGGCTAGACAATTAAGTTCCATACAGAATTAGTCTGATCAGTGCAAGTATTTTAGTAGAATATTCACCATTCACAATGTCTGAATATTGACAATGACCATGGATTGATGGATATCTCCGGGTAACATAGAGAAATGAAACAAGATATTACTCCCTCCGTCCTATTTTGTTAGCAGTTTAAGGTTTTGACACACCCTTTAAGAAAAATGACTAGGTGTCTAGATTTTTTAAAAAACGTTGTCTAATTTACGATTTAACCCTTTATCGCTCTACTTAGATAAATGTGAATCATTTATTAGATATATAAAATTGTCATAATTAATAGGTGTATAAGTGGCATATATTGATTTTTCTTCAATTTTTACCTTGCGGGATGTATACACAATTGAGGGTGGTGTAAGTATCACCCAAGTTGAATAGCCCGCCCAAATTTCATGATGTTTACAAGTTGCTCCAAACAAAATTGTTTGGTGGGTTATGCTCACCCAAACCCGGTGGAAATGGGTCACACGCGAATCTTGTGTAACCCGAAGTAGATATTGTTTTTCTACTCTTCTTCGCCGGATTTCCAAGATTCACTCTTCTCTCTTCTTGAAACCCTAACGCCGCTTCTCTCTTCTCTCTTCTCTCTCAACGAAACCCTAACGCTTGTAGCTCTCACCGATCTATGGTGATTGAAGCTGCAATCGTTATAGTTTCTCAGCCAGTGATGAGATTTGATGATGATTAATCAAAGCCCTAACGCTTTGATCTGAATCGAAGCTTCTTGAGGCTATGAATTCACCTTCTCACTTCGTGATGAGTGGCGAATACTTCAGAATTCCTAATTTGTTTCTCAAACGTTTGATTCACTTAATCAATCGTTCGAAACACTTCTAAGGTCTAATTTCTCCTTCTCTTACAATTTTCCTTTAATTTCTTTGTTCGTAGATTTAAGATTCGAAACCCTAATTTACGGAACTTGATTGATATCACGAGTATTGAACACAAACAACAGCTTCTCGATGCTCAAGAAAGGTAAAATCTCACACCTCACCGTGTTTTTGATTTTTCTTTCTCTTAACTGAACAAACCCTAATTTGTTAAATGTTCTTCTCTTTGCATGTACTGTTTGAACTTCAAACTAAAGCACAAACCCAGATTCTCAGTACCAAACACACCTTCAGAAATCTCTCTAAAGGTAAATCTCTCTTGTAACCTTTCTTCTCTCTTATCCCTCAGTTTTAGTCACTGAAACACAATCTTCTAACCTTACTTCTTTCTAATTGTGCGAGGTACAAAACACTTCTCTGTTTGAGCCACAACAATCAAAGCAAACAATAGAAGATGAAGATCTTGGAGCTAACAGTTAAAGGGAGTATATCGTAGAGTAGTATAGAACACTTAGGCACATAACAGACATGTTGGTTGGAGGAGTTAGTTAGAACTAACAAACTCCAACCAAATAAACCGTATAGGTCAAAGCATAATAACAAACTTAACCACTTGTAACTGATTGTGAATGATTTGTTTGTGGTAGTTAAGCTGTTAGAGTAGTTTCTCTATAGGTTTAGACCGAAAGTGTTTTAGGGTTTTCATTACAAAACCCAACAACAAAGACTATTAAAAGTGTCCTTGAAAATCGAAAAAAACAATCAATTTGAGACGAATTGATTTTGCTAAAACAACAAACAATTTAGGGACAGAGGAGTAGTTCCTATGTTATTTTACTAAATGATTTTTTTTTATGGCATCAAAACTACTTCTGAGATATAGAATAAATTAAACAGTCTACAAGATAACAAAGATATTATTCATAATTACAAGTCTAGTCTATAAAATAAAACTGGCACTGCAAAGCACTGCCCTTGGAGAACACTATTTGGTCAGAGGAAACATACATCATAAAGAGCAAAACACCAATTTCTTGGAATGTTTGTTTTTGCGGTGATATACTAGTTAATTTTTTGTTTTGTTTTAGATAAGCACTTTATTGAAAAGAGTACAAGGAGTACTCAAACCCTTACATCGAGATTGGGGGGCCTCGGTGCTCCACTTACATTTGGGATTGCAAAAGAAATTACACTAAATCTAAACAGCCCATGGGGTAATGAAGCCAATCTGACAAAGATACTCCACTATTTCTACCCCTTGTATGGTCTGTTAGCTCATTAGTTTTGACAATCAAACATACTTCATGGTGATATACTAGTACTAGTTAATGTTCGTTTATGTCGTTATATATTTATAAGTTAATTCAACGATTAATTTTACTAAATATTTTAAATTCAATTAGTTCGTTTATCACTATCAACTCATCTACTATAAATTACCTAACCGAGCCTAACACTTTTGCGCTATTAGTTTCCTCTTGTGTGAGAGTTAAGATGCGCATTACGTTAAGGTGTTTTTTTGTAACACAAATCCAAAGTTTTTCTTGTGTTCTGTATTATTAATTATTAATTTATATGGCCATGTCTATCTTTGTTACAGTGTTGTGTCAATTCCAAGTCACCCACTGTTTCTGCAGTTTATTTAATTTATCTTGATAAGTGGCTAAACATTGCTGACTGTGCCCATATAGACTCACGTTTATGTTTTTTTACGTTTCTTAATTTCTCAAGTGGAAATTGACCAGAATATAAATATATAATAACTTGCTCAAACCAATAAAATGTGCTGTATTCTTTTGTCTGCCAACTCCAAGTTCCTTTTGCTTACAGAAATCATCATTCACTAACTCAAACATTACGAAATGAAGCAACCATGCATAGAGAGTATTAAAATGCTGTGACTTTCTGGTTCGTTAGGACAAGGGGGAGCAATCTCAATCTCAATCTCGATCTCAATCTCAATCTCAATCTCGATCTCTAGAATATTAGTAGTACTTTTTAATTTCTTTTTGTTTCATGCCCATTACAAGCGTTCATAATTTAACCTTCCGAGTTAGTGTTCCTTCTCTTTTTTTTTTTTTTTTTTTTTTTTTTTTTTTTTTTATTTATTTATCAAAATTTGGTTGTATTTACTTTTTATTTGATTAATATAAATAAAATAAAAAATAAATACAACCAAATTTTTATGTTAATATTTTAATATATTAATATCACCCAGAGTGAAAAAGAGTATTCTCCCTCGTTTTCATTAAAAAGAGAAAAATGAACGACTACAAAAAAAAAGTCCACATCCACAATAAGGGGAAAAAGCCCACATCCAGATAGCACATGAAATGACCAGTCTAAACTGAGAGTGTAACTCTCATACGGAAATTCCAATGGATCTACACTTCATTCATAAAATAACAACAATCGTAACTACTACGCTATTGCAAGAAATTACCTTCGAGGTGTGCCAGATAATAAATAATCTAATTATAGGTCTATAATATGTCTATATGTCTTTAAAGTTTAAAATTTTTGGGGAGGCCATGACTCCCACCTATCACAAAGAAGACCCCCCTTGGACTCTAAGGCTATGTTTGGTAAAAATTGTGGATAGCGGATAGAGAATAAACTAATTAATAAAAAATGACGTGTTTGGTAAAATTAGCAGTTAAACTAACTGATAAATGTAAAATGACATAGAAGTTAGAGATTTAAAATTGTTTAATATATTTAAATGAGGATAGAGAAAGATTTTAAGAAAAATAATGAGGGTAAAAATGGCAAAATAGTTGGATGATATACGCGACTTGAAGTAGCGTTTGAAAAAAACGTTAAATGCTACCCAAAAAATGCTAAACACTACCGCTTGCCAAATAAGTCTATTTATCATTTGGCGATCAAATGTGCTATTTGTCGCTGCGATGAGACTCGCTAACAAGCTCTAATGGTAAACATCGGGATGACACAAAATCTTGGTGAGCTGTGATGTCAATCTATTAATGAGTTTTATTTTGCCAAGTTGACTCATGAACCGCAACCCATTTTGATGATTCTAAGTCAACTTACTGGGAAGACAATTCTCTCCATTGAGAATTTCACTAGATATATATTGTCAAGTGTTAAATCTAGATCATTCTTTTATTCATGTGTTATTATCGAAAAACTCTTTTATTACGATCAGCTGGGGGCCATGGCCCTTGCCCATCTATACGATCAGCTGAAGGATGCTACAAGAAAGAAGACCAAGAAGATTGCTGGTCATCTTCCTTTACTTCAGGTATAAAACATATTCTTTACTTTTAAGTTTGCTTTAGGGTTACTTTCAGATTAATAATCAACCAATGATATGTTCATTGCAGACTTGGATCTTTGAGCACTTCCAGAGTGCGAACTTTTCCTCCTGGGTGGTGCACGAAGAGTATGATGAGAGTATGTCACGGGCGAAGAAATGGTTGTGTGATGATGGCCCTGGGGCCATCAAGTCACAGACCATCAGATTATGCCTTGACTGGCTAGACCGTGAGGAGGTGACCTAGGACCCTTACACACCATTCCATAGGGAGGTGAGACCGCTTTGAGGAGCCGCCATTTGCCGATCGAGTGCTCGATAGTTTGGGCGAGTCCAACACATTCGAAGATCCCGGACTGCTACTAGGGCCGTCTGTACCCTATCCGAGTGTGATGAGAGGTGGACACAGTTTGAGGACCACTTGGTGGCGCGGGGGCCTCCCTGTGTGACGTACTCCTCAAACACGATGTTGGGTGTAGCGACCGAAAAATCCGGGAAAGGATCCTTCGAAAGGTTCTTAGGAAGCCGCCACCAAATTTTAGTTTAAGGGCAAATTCGGAAAATCCCTTTTGGTTTAGGACAAGGCAAGTTTAGGGTTCGGGAGTCGTTATGCGTGGGGAAGGTATTAGCACCCCACGACATCCTTTGTCTAATTAATTAAGATTTATTTAATAATTACCCTTTTATTTATAGAGAAAAAAGACCGAATTAAATTTTTAGTTTTAGAGCTTGACAAGAGTGGACTCTTGCTCCTACGTACCTCCGGATGCAATGGAGGAATCAAAGCTACGTAGTTCTTCCTGAAAAAGGTTTATTGGTTGGTGTTTTTTAGTGTAGGGGTCCTAGGATTCCTTGAACTGTACAGCTCACTGATCCCTAGGACACTGACTAACCCGATTGTACAACCGACTTAGTCCCCTACTTTTTGAAAATAATTTTAGAGTTTTTGAAAGAAATTAGTTTGGTGTGAGGTGGATTGATTTTAGAATAGGTATTCTAGAACTCCTGAACTGTACAGCTCATTAGTTCTAGAACGCCGACTAACCCGGTTGTACAACCGACTTAGTCCCCTATTTTTAGGAAAAATAGTTTATTTGTATTTTATTAAGTTTTCAGGATTACTGAATTGTACAGATGCTGAACAGCTCATTGGTCCCGGGGCAATGACTAACCCGGTTGTACAACCGACTTAGCCGTTTATTTAAGGAAAAATGATTTATTTATGTTTTATTAAGTTTCTTTAGGATTACTGAACTGTACAGCTCATTGGTCCTAAAATAATGACTAACCCGGTTGTACAACCGACTTAGCCGTTTATTTGACTTCGAGAGAAAAATTATTTATGTTTGAGTTGGAAAAAGAATTAAAAAGAAAAACAGGGGGTGAAAACTGTAAATTAGGGTTTCATTAGTCGCAGGGGGTTATATAATCAATAGGAGGTGTAAAAAAGAATGCCCAATTCGCATTATTTGGGCCCGTTTGCGAATATGGGTTTTAAGTAAAATGGGGTATTGTAATAATGAAAAAGGAGTAGTGTGAAAAGCAATCTGATCACTTTGTTTTAAAATAAAAATAAATAAATATTAAAGGTAGGTATATAAGGCAACTCTTAAGTGGGAACCCTAATTCTTTCCTCCCACCTTCAGCGCCGCTGAGAGAAAGTTTCCTTTTTCTTTTTTTTTTTTATGCAAAAAAAAAAAATAAGCCACAATCAAAGGGTGGGAGAGAATCAAGTTCCAAGAGAGAGAGAAACGCCGAGATGGAGAAGGAGAGAGGCGACGTGGGGGTGACGGCCCAGGAGGTGTCGCGGAGGGAGAGCTTGATGGCGCCGGCGAGAGTGCGACCGCGGGAACGATGAGTGAGCGAACGGGTCATTGTGAGGCAGCAGCGATGGCGATGAAGGGGCGTTTCACGATGGTCACCGGTTCCGGTTCGGGGTGGTTTTGCCGAGTGCTCGCGGAGAAGATGACCGGAGGGTCACCGTGCTTGGAGAAGACAACAGAGGTGAGCTTTTTCTATTTTTTCTAGTTGTCTACTCTTCTCTATTCTAAGCATGCCATTTGTACTTTTGATCAAAAAGGAACATAATATTTGTATTTATTTTCCCATTCCTCCCTTGTACAGGATTTACATTCCTAATTCTCTAGTTTAGTTTTTTTTTAATGACTAAGGCAAATGTTTAGGATTAGTCTTTTGTTTGATTTCTAAAAAGGTGATCTGAGTTCTATTTACAAGTGTATATGGTCTCTCAAAAAAAGAGACTAGTTTGTTTTTCATTCAATAATTTCTAAAGGTGGGAACCTAATCTATTTCTAGGCTATTTGCAGATTTGCTCACAAACAATCCGGGTATTCGTTTTTGCCTTTTCGTAAAGAAAAAAGGGTGAATCGTTTATATCATGATTTTACATAGTTTGTGAGTACTTAATGAAAGGATATGTGAAATCGACTGTTACTCCACCTCTGTTTGGCTTTGTGGTGAAATACTATTCTCGCAATTGTGTCTCGCTACTATTGTTCCTCTTGAATCTATTGCTCTTCCTTTAGGTCTCGAAAACTTCATCATCAGTGTTTAATGGATTAGGGTTTCGATGTGAAACTCTAATCCTTTTTTTGGGTGATTTTAGCAGTAGTTTTCTGCCTTGGTTTTTGTGTTTTTTAGACTCTAGGTTAACTGCTTATTTATAGGTAGAAATTAGGTTTTAGCATTTATTATTTTTAACCAGGCTTTTACTCTATTTCAGGTTGGAACCCAAGCCCAATAGCACTTGTAGTGACTTGGAATGTTGCTTGAAACCTGATTTGCTATTTATTTTTGTATTTTCGGATTTGTTATTTTTGCAATTTTAGTATTTATTTATTTTTGTATTTTTGGACTTATTTGACTCTTAAGTGCTTCTAATTTGTAGTTTAAATTAAGTAAAATTATTTTTGATGTTTTTTGACTCTTAAATACTTTTAAACTGTAAATTAAACTAAATAGAATTTTTTGACATTTTTGGATTGTATATATGCTTAAATGAATTAAATAAACAAAATAAGAATAAAAGTAATAAGAAAATGGAGTCAAGCCAAATACAAAGACGATAACGGGCTGGACTCGACAAACGCTAAAACTAGACCAAAAATAAAAGAAATGGGCGCGTTACAAACCCCAAAATTAACTCGGAATCACATTATTAAGTCTGAATTTAAACCAAATTTTGAGAAAAAGAATGCCTTTAGGTAGACCTGCTTACGTACGACTAAACCCAAATACGCAGACTAAATTGAAGAACGCGCGAAAAGATCGATCATTCGCGTGCGTGCTAAATTTAAACAATGGTATCTTGATTTAATTGAACGGGGAGATCGAGATTGGTTCGGGTTGGTAACCGAGACTCTACACTAATATTTCCCATAATCACGCGACTCCGAAACACGCCGCTAGCAAGAAAAAAAAAAAGACGGACAAAATTGGGGTATAACAGCTGCCCCTCTTTATTAATATTTTACTAGAAAGTGCTGAGCTCTAGAACTTTCGTAGTAGAAATATGAATAAAGATAAGATAGACGTTAATTTTGTCCGTTTAAGGGGGAAGTGGAAGGTTTGAGAGATAAGAGGGAGTGGTTAATACTTGGCGCATCAACCGAGATTTGAATGAAGGGTCAACAAGGACCTGAAGGAGCACTAAGGCTCTGAAGGAGCGACAAGGCTCTAAAGGACCACTTAAGGTCTGAAAGGCTGCCTAGGCCTTAATTGAAGGACCATCGTGGTCTGAAGGAGCGCAGTTAGCTACGGTACTAATTAAACGGTCTGAGGGGGCCTTTATACTCGGCGGCCATGATGGGTCAAGATCGGTCTAGAACCGATATGTTGACCATGAAGGACGACAATCGCGTGTCTTAGGCGACCACAACTAGTCCGAAGGACCACGCGGGTCCGGAAGGTCCGTCGGGCTCGACTACGACGTTTGCGACACGGGCCACTTAGGGCACCGGAAGGGCGTGGTGCTCGAAGGACCACTCGGTCCGAGGATCAACTTGGTGATCTCGTGATGCGATCACGGGATCAACGCTTAGAGCTTTGATCTTAGAGGAACAAAATATGGGTATCGACACTTGAAGTCGATTCGTAAGCAATACATCATACGACGCCAATAATACATGCACATGCAACAGTGATTTTTGGTGGGGTAGTGGATGAAATAGGTGATTCCTTTCTCTTTTTTTTTTTTTTTTGCTTTTTGCTTTTTTTGCTTTTTATGTATTTATCCGATGGATGCATGAAGTATGAATGTTAATATGATGCAAATGAAATGTTTGAATGCAAATGCTATGGTGCATGGCGTGATGATATGAAATGATTGATTGGGTGTAGAAACATTTTTGTGATGATGAGATGTGAGGCTTTGGATGCGAGAGGCGAGATGAATATTGATCCATTCTTTGGAAAGATTAGATTCGATTCAAAATTCGGCAATCTCAAGGTGAAAAGAAACTTGCTAACTCGCTCATTTTTCTCTTCCATTTTGATGCCCCATGATAATTGGATTTTCAGTATCACATTATCAACTTGTGTTCTATCTCTCTCAAGCATTGTTAAGAAAACATGTATAGTAGTGCAAACATAGATGAATGAGTCGATTAACTTGGTTCAAGGGTATGGACGAATCGCGACGCATGAAAGGATGAATGACTAGTCAATGTCATGAATGGTAGGTTTTTCCAAGCCGAGATTGCCCCAATTTAGATTTGATGATTGTGAGTGAATAACTTGCCCCGCCTAGTGCTAACAAGCTAGAGGTGTAGAAAATGATGACTGGGAATGCATTGGCTTTGGCATGAAAGGCGGAAAGCAAGAGACTTTGTCTCAACCCAAAGAGTTTGGTGTTGCCCCATTTATGGTAAGGACAAGATTGCCACGCTAGAGTAGTAGCATTTTGGGTAATGAGTTGGGAAATTGCCCCGTATGGTTTTATGGTCGTGAATATAATGAAGGGATGAGATGGGTGTCGGGTGAATTTCCCCATTTGTAGGTGGAGTGAGGGGGTGACAGGGTTGCCCCACTTGATAACGAGGAATTGAGATTTATTGTTTTGGTGAGGTTGTGGAAAGTGACGGAGTTAGGGTAATGGGTTTTGGAGTTTGTCCGGTATGGCAATAGTCGGGTGTGGTATGACACTGCACAAATTTCCCAAGTTCAAATGGAATAGATGGCGAAAGGGATGCCCCACTTTAGGATCTAGGCGACGATCCTAGTATAAACTTTTGGTTATGACTCTCATTACAATAATCTTGAGTTTCTTTGTGATGAAAATCGCACTTGGTGATCACTAGACCTTGTCTTAGTATAATCAGAACTTGAATGAATCTTGTGGTGCAAGCCTTTTGATTTTCCTTTTCTTTTGAGTTTTTTTTTTTGAGATATATTTTTTTTGAGCAAACATATTATAAATAAATAAACTTACTTGTCCTGAAATTAAAACTTTGAGAAAACAAAAGCAATCAGTCAATGATCTAATGAAATCTAGAGGGTTGTAATGTGGCCGGTGGTTAATGATTTATGAAGGAAGGGATAATTGGGCTCAAAGAGGTGTTTGATGATTGACGGGACAAATGATTTGGTGATGTAACTTGGCTAATGGGTGATGATTTATGAAGGAAATGGTTTTTAGGCTCAAAGGAGTATTTTATTGAGTAATTGATGTGCCTCATGGTTGGATGGACTTGTTTAGGATTTTAACGTGGCTAAGGGTTTATGGAGGATATTGAGGTTAAAGGAAGTGTTTGAGGATTTATTTTAGACAAGGATTTCTTATGCATTTAATGGTAAGAAGTATCAGCTCATAATTGTACCACTTTTGCTTTTTCGTGGTTTTTCGATCCTCATTTTGGATTTCGGTTTTTTTTTGATTTTCTCTTTTTCTTTTTCTTTCTTTCGAGCTGAGTGACTTAATAAAAATGATACACCATTTTTATGTGGAACCGATCCTTGTCTAGGGTGATTGAGAGATTTTTGGGATTTTTGGCTTAAGGTGGGTGGCAAAGGATTTTTGAGGATATGGGAAGATGGTTCAACTTCATTTCAGAACATGATTGCTAGTTTTCCCAAAAATTAACTTAAGGACAATAATTTACTTATTTACAAAATATTTGCTCTTTTCTTTATTTTTTTATGCCCTAATTTTTTGCTTAGGCCGCTTTTTACGAGTTTTCAACCTAACGGGCCTTTTTGAATTTTTTTGTAAATGACTTGCACCAAGGGAATACAACGTCGACAAGGTATTTTAGAGATCACAAATTTGCCCAGTGTGAGGGCCTCAAGTGTTATTTCACTAGGGAACCAACCGAAACGTCAACTATGTAATGATGTGGGGAGTATGTACTTTACGGGTGGTCGGGGTGGGATTAGACTTTGTGGGGATATGGTAAGGTAGGGGGACGCTAACCGACTCGCACAAAAATAAACACACATGTTACCCAAGTCACTACACAAATGTTTCGTAGAGAGTTAACATTTAAAACTGATAGAAATTTTTGACAGACCATTTCTGGTCATTCATCATGGGATGCAACACTTTGTTAGAAAAAATGTGAACAGTGCTAATTTAAAAAAATTGAGTGCCTTGAAACACCTTGAGCTTGCAACTAATATGACTAAACTTTTTCAAAAAGAATTATTTATCTCACAAGAATGTCTCACCTCTCATCACACTCTTTCTCTAAATTGTGTTTTTTCTTTTTTGAGTTTTTGCTTTTATAATGCATGATGTAAGTATGCAAATGAATGAATGCGCATGAAATGAGAATGCGAATGAACGAATGAATGTATGTGAAATGCGAATGTGATGTATGCGTATGAAATGATAATATATGATTTTATTCGTCATGTCGGGAATTATAAACTTTTCATTGGAGAGTAAAGTACAAAATTTAATTTTGACTTCAAGTGCCGCTTCTCTCAAGGTAAAGATTTAAATTCCACGACGGTCATAAAAGTGCATGCAACAAGAGATGTTTATTTCTTTGTATGCATGTGGTATATTTTCTAAGAAAGTAGTAAAAAAATGATTTTTTTGGTTTTTTAATTTTTTTTTAGAAGACGCTATGCATAAATATTTGTTTGAATGCGAGGTATAAAGCTCCTTTGTGACCCTAGAAATGTATCTTGCAGAGTGGGTCTAAGGTTTCTTTTATAGTGAACCTCACAGGGATAGTTCTAAAGAATCCTACACATGGTCCCTAGAGCCAAGGACTCCAGTCAAGAACATCGACCCCAAAGAATAGGCAAGCTATTAGAAGGGATAGCATCCTCAAAAGGAATCAAACTCTAGGTGAGATTTTCGTGACCACCCAACGAGACGCGTCGTCCCGCGCAGCCATCACTACGCAATCTCGCTTCTAACTTAGGTTTATGCTCGAGTCCGGGTAGAGGACCTTTCTCACATGTGTGTGCAGAAGTGTAATTGTGAAGTGTGTGTAGGAGCAATTTAAAAACAACCCAAAAGCTGCAAACAGACAAACAAACATATATACAAATATCGTCCTCTATCCTAGGGTTCATAAATCACAAAAATAAATAAATAAATAAAGGAAGGGTAAAAATTAAATTAATCCTAAATAAATAGACTAGGTTTTGACTCTCTAAAAGTTAAGTCCCCAAAGTGAAGTCGCCAACAGTGTGCGAATTTAAAAATCCGGGAAAGGATCCTTCGAAAGGTTCTTAGGAAGCCGCCACCAAATTTTAGTTTAAGGGCAAATTCGGAAAATCCCTTTTGGTTTAGGACAAGGCAAGTTTAGGGTTCGGGAGTCGTTATGCGTGGGGAAGGTATTAGCACCCCACGACATCCTTTGTCTAATTAATTAAGATTTATTTAATAATTACCCTTTTATTTATAGGAAAAAGACTGAATTAAATTTTTAGTTTTTAGAGCTTGACAAGAGTGGACTCTTGCTCCTACGTACCTCCGGATGCAATGGAGGAATCAAAGCTACGTAGTTCTTCCTGAAAAAGGTTTATTGGTTGGTGTTTTTTAGTGTAGGGGTCCTAGGATTCCTTGAACTGCATGCAACCATCGATCCACAGGACAATCGACTAACCCGATTGTACAACCGACTTAGTCCCCTACTTTTTGAAAATAATTTTAGAGTTTTTGAAAGAAATTAGTTTGGTGTGAGGTGGATTGATTTTAGAATAGGTATTCTAGAACTCCTGAATTGTACAGCTCATTAGTTCTAGAACGCCGACTAACCCTTGGCCAGTACAACCGATTTTAGTCCCTATTTTTAGGAAAAATAGTTTATTTGTATTTTATTAAGTTTTCGTGATTACTGAATCAGATGCAACTCATTGGTCTCGGCAAATGACTAACTTGGTTGTACAACCGACTTAGCCGCTTATTTAAGGAAAAATGATTTATTTATGTTTTATTAAGTTTCTTTAGGATTCTTGAATCAGATGAAACTCATTGGTCCTAAAATAATGACTAACCTTGCCAGATACAACCGACTTAGCCGCTTATTTGACTTCGAGAGAAAAATTATTTATGTTTGAGTTGGAAAAAGAATTAAAAAGAAAAACAGGGGGTGAAAACTGTAAATTAGGGTTTCATTAGTCGCAGGGGGTTATATAATCAATAGGAGGTGTAAAAAAGAATGCCCAATTCGCATTATTTGGGCCCGTTTGCGAATATGGGTTTTAAGTAAAATGGGGTATTGTAATAATGAAAAAGGAGTAGTGTGAAAAGCAATCTGATCACTTTGTTTTAAAATAAAAATAAATAAATATTAAAGGTAGGTATATAAGGCAACTCTTAAGTGGGAACCCTAATTCTTTCCCCTCCCACCTTCAGCGCCGCTGAGAGAAAGTTTCCTTTTTTTCTTTTTTTTTTATGCAAAAAAAAATAAGCCACAATCAAAGGGTGGGAGAGAATCAAGTTCCAAGAGAGAGAGAAACGCCGAGATGGAGAAGGAGAGAGGGCGACGTGGGGGTGACGACCGGAGGGGTGTCGCCGGAGGGAGAGCTTGATGGCGCCGGCGAGAGTGCGACCGCGGGAACGATGAGTGAGCGAACGGGTCGCTGTGAGGGTAGCAGTGACAGTGAAGGGGCGTTTTACGATGGTCACTGGTTCCGGTTCGGGGTGGTTTTGCCGGAGTGCTCGCCGGAGAAGATGACCGGAGGGTCACCGGTGCCGGAGAAGACAACAGAGGTGAGCTTTTTTCTATTTTTTTCTAGTTGTCTACTCTTCTCTATTCTAAGCATGCCATTTGTACCGGATCAAAAAGGAACATAATATTTGTATTTATTTTCCCATTCCTCCCTTGTACAGGATTTACATTCCTAATTCTCTAGTTTAGTTTTTTTTAATGACTAAGGCAAATGTTTAGGATTAGTCTTTTGTTTGATTTCTAAAAAAGGTGATCTGAGTTCTATTTACAGTGTATATGGTCTCTGAAAAAAAAAGACTAGTTTGTTTTTCATTCAATAATTTCTAAAGGTGGGAACCTAATCTATTTCTAGGCTATTTGCAGATTTGCTCACAAACAATCCGGGTATTCGTGTTTGCCTTTTCAGAAAGAAAAAAAAGGGTGAATCGTTTATATCATGATTTTACATAGTTTGTGAGTACTTAATGAAAGGATATGTGAAACTGACCTGTTACTCCAGCCTCTGTTTGGCTTTGTGACTGAAATACTATTCTGCAATTGTGTCTGCTACTATTGTTCCTCTTGAACTGCTGCTCTTCCTTTAGGTCTCAGAAACTTCATCACCGTGTTTAATGGATTAGGGTTTCGATGTGAAACTCTAATCCTTTTTTTGGGTGATTTTAGCAGTAGTTTTTCTGCGCTTCGTTTTGTGTTTTTAGACTCTGCGTTAACTCGCTTTATTTATAGGTAGAAATTAGGTTTTAGCATTTATTATTTTTAACCAGGCTTTTACTCTATTTCAGGTTGGAACCCAAGCCCAATAGCAGCTGTAGCAGCTTGGAATGCTGCTTGAAACCCTGATTTGCTATTTATTTTTGTATTTTCGGATTTGTTATTTTTGCATTTTTAGTATTTATTTATTTTTGTATTTTTGGACTTATTTGACTCTTAAGTGCTTCTAATTTGTAGTTTAAATTAAGTAAAATTATTTTTGATGTTTTTTGACTCTTAAATACTTTTAAACTGTAAATTAAACTAAATAGAATTTTTTTGACATTTTTGGATTGTATATATGCTTAAATGAATTAAATAAACAAAATAAGAATAAAAGTAATAAGAAAATGGAGTCAAGCCAAAAATACAAAGACGATAACTACTGACTCGACAAACGCTAAAACTAGACCAAAAATAAAAGAAATGGGCGCGTTAACTACAAACCCCAAAATTAACTCGGAATCACATTATTAAGTCTGAATTTAAACCAAATTTTGAGAAAAAGAATGCCTTTAGGTAGACTCGCTAACTACGTGCACTAAACCCAAATACGCAGACTAAATTGAAGAACGCGCGAAAAAGATCGATCATTCGGCGTGCGTCTTAAATTTAAACAATGGTATCTTGATTTAATTGAACGGGGAGATCGAGATTGGTTCGGGTTGGTAACCGAGACTCTACACTAATATTTCCCATAATCACGCGACTCCGAAACACGCCGCTAGCAAGAAAAAAAAAAAGACGGACAAAATTGGGGTATAACATTGGGCTACTTTCCATGGTACTCTAGGGTCTCACATCCATTTCTCTTCCTCGACTATTATGTATACGACTGGCGATGAGCACGATGTCGGTGTGATGCGTGTCTTTTATGTTAAATGCATTGATAATGTTTCTTAATCTTCTATTTATTTAAATAATAATGTTATGTTATTTGGTTGATGTGATCTTATCGTAGCTGCTTTGGATTTGGTTGATGACATGGATGGGACCATCGATGATAATGTCTCGAGCCAACAAGGAGCATCTTTCAAATAAGATCAAGAGGTCGCTCAACCCCTTCCGTAGGTTTAGGAGGAGGTTTGGCAATGTGTATGAGAAGGAGGCGCGCAACACCCAAATAGGATCATGTCATAGGGGATATATGTTTGGAATTTTTGTATAATTTAAGTACTTTGTTTCATTCGGTTTTTAATTTGAAATTCCTTTACGTTGGCGCAAATTTATTGTCATTACGGTAATAATTACGGTAAAATTATTTATAAAGTAATTACGGTAATAATTACTGGTCAAAAATGAAGATATTAAAAAGTGGAACATAATTTAATATTGATACGGTCCCATCATCTCTACAATTGAACTTTTTGAAACGTATACGCTCCACGCCTTTACGCTTACGCTCCTCCGACGAATCTTCCTCTCACCCTTTTCCTTCAACAGGCGAAGGTGATGTCCTTACTCATCCCGCATAAGACATGGTTAGGACAACGAAACACAACACCATGTTTGTCGGTGGTGACAGTCCCATGGTGATGAAGGGTCGTTAGGAATTTGTCGTTTGAGTACTGGGTTGAGCACAATTGTCATTCCATTTTAGGAGATCTGAGGATTTTGGTGAAGAAGCAGATTAGGGTTTGGTGAAGCAGATTAGGGTTTGGTGAAGAAGATCTGAGGATGTGAACCCCCTTTTATAATAGGCATGGTGAAATGTCAGCCGTTGATTTCATTTTTAGATCACAAATCTGAGCCGTTTAAATTCTATCCGTTCAGGCACATTTTCCAAAGGGATTGACATCCACTCCTTTATCTGACACATTTGACTGATTGTAAACCGTTGATTAAAACTGTCGGTGGAATCTGAGACGTCACCTGTCATTCTGCAACAATTCTGCAGCACTTGTTCGAACACCATCATTCGAACATGTTCGCATGACCCCATTCGAACGTGTTCGCATGACCCCATTCGAACGTGTTCGCATGACCCTATTCGAACAGTGAAAAAACACCAAGAGGGTGTCTCGTCCATATTTAACACACTCGAGCGGCCTCGTTCGAACTCATTCAATGCCCGTGTTCGAACAGTGAAAATTTCGAACATGTGAAAATTTCTCAAAAAAATAGGTTTCGCTTCAGTGCTTTTGGTTTTTCACACCCTTGCGGGGTGTTTTGAGTAGGAGGGGTGTGGGAAAAGCAAGCGCCTCTCTTTTTCAGTTGGGTTTAGAAATTTCACTAGGGTCTGGACTGTGAGCCTGTGACCTAGATTTCCATTAATGACTATTATAATTTTATAATCTTAATTTATATTTATATTTCAATTTATGAACTAATTTCTATTTATGCTTGGTGCTTCCCACTATGGTTTTACTAATCTGATTAATGATGCTAGTAAGCAAAAACTCAGATCAAATAAAAAACAAGTTTGTCCACCACCATAGCATAAACCAAATTAATGTTGTCCCTTCATAAATGAATAAAGGACCAATGGCATCCCAACAATTTTAACTACATATTTCAAATGTTATAAAATTTTTCATTTCCTTTTCGCTTCAACAACTATCTTTTTAATTGTTTTTTAAAGCTATGTCTAGAGTCCATCGTAATTCGTAAGTTGCTTTATTCATAATTAGATAACTAGTATTTAGTAGATAGTTTATAGCATAAATGTTTGTGCAGAATGTTTGGTACTACTAACTTATAACAGTTTGCTAGCTTATAGTTTTTTCAGTGGCTACTTAAACTAGTATTTAAGATTATAGGTTAAAACATTTCATTTTTACCTCTTTTAATTCTTATTACTTTAATTATATTTTTCATTTACCATTTGTTAAATGAACATTTTCTCTCATTTATAATCATCAATTACAACTGCTCATTTATGTCATTTTATATTATAAGTTAGTTAAATTACTAATTTTACCAAACATTTTAAATTAAATATGTTAACTTATCAGTTAATCTGATATCCCCTATATTAATGCTCTGTTTGGCGTGTTCTATTCACTAGCGGATAGCGGATATATATAAACTAGTGTATTTAGCGGGTGACGAGTACATATTGTGTGTTTTGGTGCACTAGCGTTCACGATTTTTGAAATCTTCTTCAAGTAGTGTTTTAGCGGATAACGATATAGTGTCTCACTTTTTTTTATTACATTTTTACATTTACTATTTTTATTAAATTAATTATCTTTCCTCATTAAACATTTTGTCATTATTAAGTAATTTAATCATTAATTAAATATCTTTTTATGTCATTTTACATTTATCAGCTATTTTAACCACTAGTTTTACTAAATACGTAATTTGCTACCAAATTAACTTATCTGCTTATTCTATTTTCATCTCATCATCATTCGCTATTCACTCATTTGTTAACTTATCCAATACCTCCTACATTTTACCAAACACAGCCTAAATCACCTAATATAAAGTAGTTTATCCATTATTCGTCACTACTCTTTACCAATTGGAGTCTAAGTAGAGTGCCTGTCGGTTAGAGTGTTCAAGATGAAAAAAAAAGTTGCTTTAATAGTTTTCAGTTTTCACCCCTCTTATAAAAAGAAAAGTAGGTAACTAAGGGGAAAAAAATAGGTGCTTAGACAGAAAAAGAGTCGACATATATAATAATAAAAATGCAGATGTGGATTAATTAATATTAATTAATATAAGGAGAAAGGTCACTAGGGGGTGTAAATTAAAACCAAATAATTAAACTATATAAGCCAAAATGACGTGTACAGTCCTAAGTGGTCAAGGCACTAATAGAGTGTGCTTATATAAACAATTAATTAATCAAAGCGGTGGATGCAGTCATCAGGGTGATAGTGGATGTGGCACATGCCATAATCCATAAGCCTAATACTATGGCTATTTTATTTAACTGAAATATGCTAATGGTGGATGCTGCACCTATATATAGTTAATGTTGTGTTGTGGACTAGTGGTTCTAAAACCATCTAAAATGCACACCTTTTCCATACTAAATGTATGACATTTAGTATCGGTTAAATAATCGATCTTTAAAAGTGACATTTAGTATCGTGTGTTTAAAAACCGATACTAAATGACGTTTTTTGGTGATTTTAATGCCTTGAAAACATACTATTAGTATCGGTTATTTAATTAACCGATACTAAATGTCACTTTTAGTATCGCTTAATTCAAATAACCGATACTACGGGAGGTGATTAATGCCTACGATGTAGTTTGAAAAACATCAACATTTTATAAGGGGATATAAGAACACGCAACACATATATATAAGACGAAGAGGCGCAATAAAATTTCTTGGTGGGATGAGGAAACAATGTCGGTCCAAAAATATAGAGTGGGGTATATTAGTAAGCATGAGGTACAAAATGAGGTACATTTTGATAATTAAAAAAAGTGTTGGACAAAAAAATTGTCGTGGGTATGTCGGTCCAAAAATATAGAGTGGGGGTATATTGGTAAATAGTGAGGTACAAAATGAGGGTATATTGGTAAATGGTGGGGTACAAAATATAGAGTGGGGGTATGTCGGTCCAAAAATATAGAGTGGGGGTATATTGGTAAACAATGGGGTACAAATGAGGGTATATTGGTAAATGGTGAGAATAAAATTTTCCCACCAAAAGTGTGGATAAAAAAGTGTTGGATCAAAAAATTTTTGTCAAGTGTATATCGGTCCAAAAATATAGAGTGGGGGTATATTGGTAAACAAGTGAGAGTGACAAAATGAGGGTATATTGGTAAATGGTGGGAATAAAATTTTCCCACCAAAAGTGGATAAAAAAAGAGTGGGGTATGGTACAAAATATAGAGTGGGGGTATGTCGGTCTAAAAATATAGAGTGGGGATATATTGGTAAGCAGTGGGGTACAAAATGAGGGTATATTGGTAAATGGTGGGAATAAAATTTTCCCACCAAAAGTGTGAAAGTCAACGATTGTGTATTAATAGTTCTCGGATAGAGTGGGGGTATATTAATAAGCAGTGGAGTACAAAAATGAGGGGTACATTTTGATAATAATAAAAAAAAAAGATTGTTGGAGAAAAAAATTTGTCGTGAGTATGTCTAAGTGAAAAAAATATATAGTGAGGGTATATTGCACACACAAATGGGGTTCAAAATGAGGGTATATTGGTAACTTGTGGGTACAAAATATAGAGTGGGGATATATTGGTCAAAAATATAGAGTGGGGTATATTGATAAACAGTGGGAGTCTGAAAATGAACGGTATATATAGTAAATGGTGGGAAAAATTTTCCCACCAAAACGGCAAATTAAAGCCGATACTGTATTATAGATGAGGGATGTTGTGTTGTGGACTAGTGGTTCTAAAACCATCTAAAATGCACACCTTTTCCATTTATAATTGAAAAATGCTATTTTGACAAAAAAAAATTGACAAATCGATGCTCACCAACCTCTGTGCTTGAATTACCCAAGTTTTTAGACAAATAAACCAACTTGCTTTTTCACAATTTTCGAGGCGTGGATTAAAAACTTGGTTAATTGACAACTAGGCTATTTGTCTAAAAAACTTGGGTAATTAGTGTTGTAGGTTGGTAATTTGTCGATTTGTCAATTTTTTTTTGTCAACATAGCATTGTTGTTTATAATTATACCCAACACGCATATAGAAACATTAATGAGTTAATTAAATTAACTTAGCTTATCAGTTATCACTACAGCTGTGGTCTGTAGACTGCAGAAACATTAAATATGTGTGGTCTTAATTTCTCCATATAGAGACACATGTCCTAATCAGATGATCCAGTAAGTCATGCATATGGGAAAAGTCCACCTCTTTGGTTATATTAGTTCTTTAATTAAAACAAATTTTTTTTTCCATCCGTATCAAAATAATAGTCGTTTAACGTTTTGACATGGAAATTAAGAAAAACAATAAATTGACAAAATAACATATAGTTTTACTATCTTATCCCTATCAATTAATAAATGCATGTTGGTGATGTCTTTAGTTAGTGAAAAGTTACAACAATTAATGGGGGTAAAATTGAAAAGATTTAATAAATGATACATTGGAATGACAAAACGACAATTAATTTAAATTTTTTTACTTTGCCTAAAAAGACTATTATTTTAATACGGAGGGAGTATCAAATACGAATTTTATATTGGCAAACATGCATATAATTAAGACTAAATTATAGTTTTGGTCCCTATTTTCACAAATCTGGATATTTGGTCCTCCTATTTTAAAATTCAGACATTTAATCCACCAGTTGTAAAATTTTTGGAGTTTTAGTTCAAAGAGGCATTTTTCAATTTTTTGTTGCTGATGTGAATTAAAAATGCTGACGTGACACTCATTAAATGACGTGGCAGCTGACACAACTTAAACACGTGGCTGCTACGTCATTTAGTGAGAAACATAGATAGCCACGTCAGCAACTAATTATTTAATTATTAAAACTTAAAAATAAATAAATTAAATTCAGTGACAAAAACTGTTGTGAAATGCAGATACAGAAACTGTGTGGTAAAACTACTGCAGATTTGTTCATACAGACAAACGAATTAAAAATGTTGCAGACTGTTTTGGTCATTAATACTTTTATGATATATTAACTTTTTTCCATGAATCATATACTATTTTTTTTCATGAATCATATGTTTTTTCTGAACGTTAAAGTATTTCAAAAACATAGTGTTGGGACAAAAAAACACATTTAAGCCAAAAAAAAACTAAAATGGAACACTTTTTAGATTAATTACCAAAGTAGAACACTTTTATTTTTCAGGCTAGAAGTCGCCCCCTGTGGTAGCGACTTCTACACTGCATTTTTGCAATTTTTTTGTTTGTTTTACAATCTGAGTAAGTCGCCTCTGTGGGAGAAACTTCGAATCGTGTTTATTATTTTTCAATTTCCTTGATATTAATATATCTAAACCTAATTAAATTGTAAAATTAATTTTTAAAATTAATTTATTATTTCTAAAATAATTAGATAATTAATGGTAAAAATAATTTATGCTATATAGAAATATGGAAATAATCGTATTTTTTTAATTAGTACGAGATTACAAAGATTTAAATATGTGACTAGTCTAGATTGCGGTTTGGGCGATTGTTTCACATTATGACCTCATTTCTACAAATATCACTGCGCTCTTGGTGCGGGTACCACTTTCTCTTTGATCCATCTTCGTATGAATACGGGTAGAGTGTGGACGGCCCTTTTTATCTGTCTGTTTAATTGGATCATGCTGCAGTTCTATACCATTGAAATTAGACCATGACAACTCAGTTGGCAATGATGGGACTCCACAAAGTATGTATTGGAAACATTCTGCATTGTGTACTGTGGTGGCACGAAGCGCATGTGGTTGTAACGACATTTTGAGCATGCTGCGATTACATGTGAACAAGGGTAGTGAAGCGCCTGAAATTCCCCACACTCACATGCCCTTGCTTTAAAGTCCACCACGAATGTGACCGTAGGTCTACCACTTTGTGGTCGTACAAGTTCTTCCGCTCTGAACAATTGTTGCGCATTATCGTGAATTGCCATGTTATGCGTGTTTGAGATTGCTCGGTTTCAGAGTAAATAGTTCCAGACTCCAACATTGCATGTGCCTTTGTTTCCCTTTTGACAAAAATCTCGTTCATCCTGAAATATGTTGCACTACAAAAAAAACATGATTTAGCGACACACAATTCTCTCGCTAAAGCACAAAAATCCCTCGCTAATGTACTTTAGCGAGGGAATTAGCGAGGATCCAAATCCCTCGCTAAAATGCTCCTCGCTAAATTTAGCGAGGGAATTAGCGAGGGAAATTAGCGAGGGAATTAGCGAGGGAATTAGCGAGGGATTTAGTGAGGGAAATTAGCGAGGGAATTAGAGAGGGATTTAGCGAGGGATTTAGTGAGGGAAATTAGCGAGGGAATTAGTGAGGGATTTGTTAATGCAATTAGCGAGGGATTTATGATTAGCGAGGGATTTTTTAAGTTTTTTTTTTTAAATTCCTACTTTTTGGCTTATCATAAATATGCAACTTCATATTTCTAAAATACTCAAATAAAATCCATAATCAAATCTAAAATGTATATAATGTAAATAATCCAAACCGAAAGCAACAACATAATCCAAATGGACAACAATAACATAATCCAAATCAATAGGGGGAAGAGGGATGATCAGGATGATCAGACTTTGTTTGATCAGACGACTGATGTGGCCTCAAGCTATTAAAGAGAGCGAACAACCTTTCCTGCTCACGTTGCATCCTCAACTGGTTTGCTTGCATCTCTGCAATAGTCTGATCCTTCCTCTGCTGCTCAGCCATCAAATGCTCTACCTGCTGCTTGAGCTGCTGTGTCTCAGCTGATGAAGAAGCATCGGAACTACTAGACCTGGTGTCACAGTGATCAGAAAATTTCACAAGTCTCGCCAAGGGCCCCGCACCATACAGTCGATTTTTATTTGACTTGCTTCATCGCTTTCTTCCGCTTTTTGTTTGCCAAAGCCATCATCTCAGGGGAAAGTGGACCAAGTGAGTCAGGGTTCCATCTCCCCTGAGTAGGCTCAAACATCAACTCAGCATGTTTCTCCTACATTGCATAACCACAAAACATAATGATAATTAAGTCTCCATTAATTAAGAAAAGAACTAAATACAATAGAAATCAAGTTGCATAATTACCTGAGTCATTTTAGCGCGCTCCTCAACAAACTGGTTGTTATCCTTCTTCAAATGAGTGGCTCTATGCAGCTCAGGAATAGTGAGAGGCGACCACCTTCCTAGACTGTAAAAATGAAACAAATTTCAATTTATATGTAAACTAAAAAGTAAAACAAAATTTTAAAATAGCTTACCGATCTATTAGCATGATGAGAGCGAGTTGACGGAGCGAGGCGAAGAAGCGAGCCACCCTTTCTCTACGATGCCCTATTCTCGCTTGGCTTTTTCAAATTTCCCCTTTCCATGTGTCTTTTTCCCATTCACCTTGTATTGTTTCCAAACATCTTCACTCATATACTTTGGGCATTCATTTTTGACTCTCAATTTGTAACACCAAATCGATAATTGCTTGGACATTCTAATCCAAAAAACCCTCTTGACCTCCTCCTCATCTTCAGGTTTCCAAGCCACTATGGTCTATATTAAACAAAATCAAAACACGTATTAGTGAATATATTAACCATTAACAATAAATTAAAATCAACAACATAAGAAATGACATAATTAATACTTACTGAGAACACTTTGAAACACTCCTTCTCCACATCCTCAGAGATGGGTGTCAACTTTTCACGAAACTCTGTCAAATAATATTTCTTAATCACTTGAGTGACCGCTTGTGAACCAGTGTTCGATTTAAGAAAGCTGCATATTGAAATTGTTGCAAAATTAACAAGCATATATATGCATCAAACCATGAATTTAAATTAAGTAAAATGAAAAACAATACTTACACATCGCCACAGGGCCTGATGACTTTGCGACATCGTTTATTGACAGGGTCGACAACAACCTCTTCCTCTGATGATGCGTCGTCAATATCACCACCATCAGCGTCAATATCACCACCATCAACGTCAATATCACCACCATCAGGGTCAGCATCATCCTGTACGGGCTGAGGATGCACCTCAGGTGTAGGCATTGATAGGCCAAATTGTGAACTCATATACCCAGGATGTTGCATAGGTGGGCCCATAGGATGCTGATGTGGGCCCACATATCCAGGAGGTGTGGCCATAGGATGCTGGTGTGGGCCTGGAAAATACCCATAGGATGCTGATGTATGACTATATGCAGATGATGTGCTAGATGAAGAGATAGGATACCAATTAGCTCCGGTGGGAGAATCACCACTTGATAAGCAACCTCATCCCCCACATCAGTGGCTTCAATGTGACCCCGTGGTTTTGTCTTAATTGCAACACACCATCCTCTGCGAGTTGATGGGTATGGAACATAATACATTTGTCTCACATTTTCAGGCATGATAAAAGGATCATAAAGCTTATACCTCTTATCCATTTGAATGTCGACCGTATTACATTTTGGATTCAATTTCGTTCCTTTAACCGATGGATCAAACCAACTACAATAAAACAAAACTATTCTCTTTTCATAGTCTAAATACAAGTATTCAAGCTCATATATGCGTTGGATGACACCGTAGTAGTCATCTTCACCTCCTCCTGTTTCCCCTTTAACATATACACCACTATTAATGGTTTGTTTTCCCTCACTCCATGATTGAGTGTCAAATTTATAACCGTTAACGAGGTACGTGTGCCACTCACTAACTTCACGAAAAGGACCATTAGCTAAGTTCCTCAAGTGTTGGATTAAGGGAGTTGGTTCCGCTTCATAAACCTAATTAATCACATATGGAAAAAAAATAAGTAATGTCTCATATCTACTTTAAACGTTTGGCATTAAAATATTATTTTATTTACTTACTCTAGCCTTAAACCAGATTGGAAAACTTTCATGTATACGAAACGTAAGATTCCTCGGCGGTATACCCTCAATTTGTAAGAATGCTATTTGAAATGGTGTAATTGAAAGTTGATCAAACCATGATTTAACTTCATACTCTAAAGGTGTAAAGATTAAAGACTAAATTGAAAGCATACTTACTCAACATATGGTTTAACTTCAGTGCAATTGATCAAGACATGAACATGTGCTGATGTCCACTCCTTTTGTGATAACCAATGAGTCTTCTTCTTTCCCGAGGGGCGACCGGGTTTGTTAAACACGGATAAACAAATAGTCATACTAAATATGCAATTTAGTTAAAATGTTGAAATTATTAATTACCTCTCAAATGGATACATCCACCTATAATGAAAGGGTCCACCAAGCATTGCTTCATATGCAAGGTGAACTGGAAGATGCTCCATCGAATCAAAGAAACCAGGAGGAAGTATTATCTCCAACTTACAGATAATGAAAGGAATATTTTGCTCCATCTTAATAAGATCATTCTTTCTCAATGTTGAAGAACATATATTCTTAAAAAATTGGCTCACTTCAGTTAGTGGTTCCAAAACACACTTTGGCAATGAGTTGAAAGCAATTGGAAGTAAACACTCCATGAATACATGACAATCATGACTTTTCATCCCATGAATCTTCCCGGTATTCACATCTGCACATCTTGCAAGATTAGAATAATAGCCATCTGGCATCCTCAATCCTTTCAACCATCGACAAACATCTTTTGCTTCTTCGGGTGTTGGACAATAATTGGCTTTGGGTTTTAGCATTTTGCCATTAGCCAATGGCACCAAATTCAAATTAGATCGAATGTTGGCATTGCTACAGTATAGAGCGGCATCTAATCTAGCCTTATTGTTGTCTTTAGTTCTATCTTTCACATTCATCACAGTGTAAAATATGTTGTCAAATAAATTCTTCTCAGTGTGCATAACATCGAGATTGTGTCTCAATAGATTATCTTTCCAATATGGGAGATTCCAAAATATGCTTCTTTTTGTCCAGTTATAATCCCGTCCATATCCATCCACTCGGGAGCTCACCTACCCTCGGTGGCTTGTGGGCAAATTCATAACTCTACTCCATATTTCATCTGATGTCAACAAAGGCGGCGAGCCATCTCTTTCAACTACCCCTTTCTTGAATGCCCTCGTGTTCTTTCTAAACACATGATCTGGCGGTAAGAATCTACGATGCGAGTCAAACCAAGAACTCTTTCCCCCGTACTTCAGCGTAAACGCTTTTGTGTGTTCCATGCAGTGGGGGCATGCTAATTTACCATGAGTCCCCCAACCCGACAACATACCATAAGCTGGAAAGTCATTAATTGTCCACATCAATGCCGCTCTCATCAAAAAATTCTTCTTTTTTGCTGCATCATATGTCCAAACACCCTTCCACAATCTCTTGAGATCATCAATTACAGGTTCCAAAAAGATATCTTTGTTAGCTTTTGGATTTTTTGGGCCAGGTATCAGACAAGTCAAAAACATAAACAGTTTAGTCATGCACATCTCGGAGGCGGTTGTAAGGGTAACAATGGCCGGCCAACAAGAGTAGGGAGAAGATGCATGCTTGGATATATGGAGTAAATCCATCAGAGCACAAGCCAAATCGAATATTTCGTGGGTCTGAGGCAAAATCCGGATGGACTCGATCAAAGTGTTTCCACGCCTCACCATCAGATGGATGGCGTAAAATATCTGAGGTATGTCTATTCTCATAATGCCAAGTCATTTTCTTCTCAATTTCAGCCGATGCAAACATTCTTTGCAACCTTGGAACAATAGGCAAATAGAACATCGACCTTACAGGAATGGGTTTATAGTTACCTTTGTCTCCTTTACGAACATGATACCTCGACTTTCCACAGAATCTGCACGCTTGTAGCGCCGCATCGGTTTTACCAAATTTGTTGTCGTAAAACAACATGTGCCCATCCTCACAACAACCAATCTTCTTATATTCCAATCCCAACTTTGAAACTAACATTTTTGCTTCATAATAACTTTTTGGCAAATTATCCTTATTAGGTGTCCCGTTCAACATCATTTGAGTCACAAAAATTAAACCCAATTCAGAAATATTGCTCATGGACTTGAGAGCTAAAAGCTTCACACACATAGATAATTTTGACTCTGGCGAGCCTTCAAACAACGATGTGTTTGCCTCTTTTAACACGCAATAAAATCTTTGTGCTTCTTCATTTGGAGCTTCATCATGATCTTTATTTTGAGGCTCATCAAATGGTACATTCACCCCAAGACCATCACAAATCATGTTTTCCATCGACTGAAATTGCTCATTAGCTGGAACACGAAAACTAGAACTACTTGAAGCCCCTAAGTCAAAATTTGGAAGTCGTTCTCCATGGTCCTCCCAAATAAAATAATTTGGCTTAAACCCGTTAATATACAAGTGCTCCCTAATTTCATCATCAGTACTAATAGGTACACCGTTGCAATTAAGGCATGGACATCTAACCCCTCCTTCTTTTTTAGCCTTCTCATGTTGCCACGCTACCCATAAAAACTCTTCAACCCCTTTAACAAAAGTTTCTTTCAAAAAAGATCTTCCCGGATATAACCTATCATACACCCAACCACGATTTAATTGATTCCAATTCATCTACACGCATTTAAAAAAGCGAGTTAGATTCCCATAAAAATTCCCAACATATAATATATCAAGTTAGTGGCATCGATATTATCTCGGTGGAAATGATTTCGAGCCGAATATGGGGGTCAATGACAGCACAAAACCCTTTTCCATCCAAGTAGTGAAGAAAGTTATTTCGAACTCCCAACCTTACCGTTGTTAGAATTGTCTCGCAATTATCTCAATGGAGATGATTTCGAGCAAAATATGAGGGTGAGGGACACAACCTCACCCTTTTCCATCAACAACACACAATAAAAACATCCGATATAGTCATCTAACCTAGGGTTCATCAAACATCAAAACAACTAACAAACATACACTTTACAACAATTATCAATTCCAATTTAACAAACATACACTTCTCATTTAACATCTCCAACAACATACACTTATCATACATTATTATTCAACATAATAACAATCCTAAACACTAATATCAATCAAATTTATAAAGAAAAATAATATTTCAATCAACTTCAAATCAAATTTCAATCAAATTCCTAAACACTATTATTACTTTCTAAATAAAAATCATTCCTAAACACTATTATTACTAAATAATATCAATTTCTAAACATCTCAAAAATCATACCTAAACACAAATGTCAATATTAATCCTAAAATCAAATCAACTTCTAAAAACCAATCCTACCCACTAAAATCAAACATAAAGAAAAACTAACCGTTTTGAGTCAAGAATCGAACGGTCTTTTAAAGTTTCGATGACGATGTGCACTCCGGTGCAGTGGTGACAAACAAAACGTGGCTGTAGGTGAGGAAAAAAAGCAAAACCATTAGAGAGAAATAGAGAGGAATTTCGGAGAATAGAGAAAGAGAGAGAAGAGTGAGAAAAAACAAACCTTAGTGATGGTGGCGTGGACGGTGGTGGAGGAGAAAATAAGGAGATATGGAGGGTAGTGGTGTTAGAGGTGTGGAGGAGGAAGAGGAGAGAAACACACTGAACAAGAGAAATGAGAGGGAAGAGAAGAAATCATCGGTTACATAAAACATTTAGCGAGGGAATTTTTAATTTTAGCGAGAGAATTTTTAGCGACAAAATTAATGCATTAGCGAGGGAATATGTTGCGCAGACTGTCGTGTCAGAACTTTAAGATTTAGCGACGGAATTTGAAAACAGACTGTTGTGGGTTACAGCTGTCGCTGATTTAGCGACGGAAATTTAAGATTTAGCGACGACGCGTTTTAAAGATAATGTTGGTAAGGATGTAATAGAAAATGAAAAATAATTTATCATAAATTTTGTAAAAATACCCACCCATATTGATGACATGTTTCTGGAAGAAGTGTTTTTGAAGTGTCTCATGAAGTTCTTTGTTATGTGACGAATACGTAAGACGTGTTTCCAACTATTGTCTAGACGCCAGAACAACACTTGATTGTAAGACCCTTGCCAATTACCATAGATCCTCTTGATTGCTTTTTGTTTTGCCATCCAAGCCTTTCTGTAGGAACTTTGGTAGGTGTATATCGCCCTTATGTGTGCAATCAACATTGCCACTGATATTGTCGGACCCGAATTTACCAATGGAACCATGTTGTCACACATGAGGGTGGCGGTCAGCTGGCGATGATCTTGAGAAAGAGTCCCTATTGTACATGTGTGATGCTCAGTCAACTGTGTTGTCTCCCAATATCCAGAAATTTTTTCGTTTCTCACTACACACCTCCACAAAAGTTTTCGTGAACACAACAAAGGATCCATCTAGTGGTACTAGATGCATCGACTCTAAAGTCAAGTGATATGTTTAGGTGATATCTTTGGATGTTTGTTGGGCTATTTGTTTAGTGACAAAGTTCATTTTGATTTTTGAGTTGGTTGGGGTCTTCATGGGTTAATTATTGGTTCTTGTCCATGGAATGGCCAAACTCTACATCATAAGATTTTCGGTTATCAGCTGTGATGTTTTGAAAGTGTGGGACAGGCTCGCGGAATACAATAGTTCTGTTGGGGGTTGCTACTATTGGTTCCTCAGTGTCATCACACGCTAAAGAATATCATCTTCATTTTCTCTAAAGTCCCCAACCTCTTCATTATGGACACCAACAAACATACTAAAAGGTGGGGTATCAATTTGGCTATCAAGAGGGTAAGTTGTGTTCAGGTCAATGGGTTTTGTGAGGATGATAGGGTTTTGTTGCCAACTTAGTATTTTTATTTCCCGTCAGTGTAACCCTTTCTCATTCTAATAATAATGGTTTTGTGAGGATGATGCATGGGGTTTTGTTTATTTAGTTAGGTTTATATATATATATATATATATATATATATATATATATAAATGTAAAAGAAATTAAAAAAAACACAGTTCGTAGTCTCTCCCACACGGGCGACTTACGCAGATCAGTAAAACAAAAAAATTGCAAAAAAACAAGAAGTCTCTTACCACAGTATGCGACTTTTAGCTTTGAAAAAAGTGTTTTACTTTAGTAATTAATCTAAAAATTCTTTTGCCTAGTGTTGTGCTATATGTTTAGTTACTGAAGTTGTTTTTTTCCACCAAGTCGATTATTGAGGAAGGAACTTTTGTATTTGAACACTTACCTTTTTTTTTTTTTTTTTTTTTTTTTTTTCTCTAAAGTACTCCAAAGACACACAACTTAGTATCATACTTTACATATTTTATATCACAAAATTAAATTATTTTTTCACAAAACTGCTTTATTGAGGAAGAAACTTTGTGCCTTTGAACACTTAATTTTTTCTAAATTCTAAAATACCCAAAAACACATTGCTAAGCATCACACATTACATATTTTGTCACGAAAGTAAATTATTTTTTCACCAAACCGGTTACTTAAGAAGGAACAGCGTATTTGAACACTTACATTTTTTCTCTCGACTCTAAAGTACTCAAACACACTATTTAGTATCACACTTTACATTTTGTCATGAAATTAAATTCTTTTTTCACCAAATAAGTTGTTGTAGAACAAACTGCATGTATTTGAACATCTAATTTTTTTCTAATACTTTTATAGGGGCTCCTAAATAATTGAATTAGGCTGAGACCCCCTGTGTGGTAGCACACCATGCACACCATCAAGGCCGACTTGGTGGTGCCTTTCCCACCTCAAAGACACTGAATTCCTCTCCTAAATATTCACGGTATCAGGGCCGGTCCTACGATTTTGGGGGCCCTGGGCAAACTCAAAAAATGGCGCCCTTATAACCTTATAAATACAATTTTTCTTAGGCTTAAATACACTTTTGGTCCCCATATTTTTCTTGAATAAGGATTTTCGTCCTCTTATTTCAAAATTTGGATTTTTGGTCCCCAAATTGCACACATATTGTTATAATTTTGGTCCTAACTCAAAATTTTTTTACCTAAAAATGGTGAATTTTCGGCCAAAAAGTGGTTTAGGGTGACTTGTGCGCCCAAAATTGGACTCAACAATTTGTGCTAGAACGAAAATCGCAACAATGTATGAAACTGAGAGAGTAAAAACCTAGATTTTGAAATTCAAGGACTATATTCCCGTTTCATGTAGATTAGGGTGGCCAAAAGTGCACTAAAGCCAATTTTTCTATGTTGTGTATGCATTAGAAAAATGATTAGATATCTTCAAATAACCTAATACGACACAACTTGATTTTAATCAATATATTTTTTTTTGACGTGGATTTTAATCAATATGTTAAAACCTCTAAAGCTTTTATTAAAAAACTATTATTTACTTTTAAATTTATATTTTTTATCTTAATATCTATATATACTAGTAAGAAATCAAAATTTGGTGCCCCTCAAAAAATGGGGTCTGGGCGGTCGCCCTTACCGTCCCATGCTCAAAGCCACCACTGCGTCACGGTATGTATGACTTTGAGGTAATTGAGATAAAGTCAAATATTTTTTGTGACATATTGTTTCATGACTGACCGGTGTTGTAAGAAATCTTGTAAAAGGATGGTGTATATGAAATAAATTCAAATTATTTTATTATAATTTACTTATTTTCTCTACTTGAGTAAGAATTTGCATCCAGAAAAAACAAAACATGGAATAAAAGAACTAAGTCGAGAATAATACCATATTTAATCAACTACATGTTTAATAACGACAACAAACTTTATATTTGGTTGAACATGTCCAATCATCATCCTTGGGAATTAAATAGTAATGGTCTTTTGTCACGTAAAATATTTTATACCCGCAAATAATACCATATCGTAGAATAGATCGTGGACAACCTTCTATACGCACACTTGTTTATCAGCCGCTAATATTCAATTGCTCGTCTCCGCATTACAAGTTTAGTACATATCAAGTGACGACTAAGACGATGTGGATGCATAAAATAAGTTTATTGCTAATCTTAAAATCTATTTCCCCTTAATTATCTAGATCCGTATATTTAATCTACTTGGGGATGCTTTCTTTTGAACAAAAAAAACTACCCTGACCGACGACATGGTGTTCTGGAGTTCGATTCCCGATGCGACAAACTCGGTGTTAGTCGACCCAAAATTTGATCTTAACTCTGTCGAGAAAGAATCTTTTATTGAAAGCGTTGGAGCATTATGTGAATAGACAACAATATTCCGAACCAAAATCATCTAGATCCATATATTTTGCCAATACAAAACTATTTCGAACCCAATACATTTATTAAGCTAAAGAGACCCGAACCATATCTTCTCAATGCTCTTGGGTATTTTTTTGGAGAACTTCACAAATGTTAGAAGCCCCCTATTGGGTATTCCCTCCGTTCCAAATATTTTAATGTTTTACCCTTCAAATTTTGTCCAAATTTTTTGATGTTTTACAAACTCAGTGCTGTTTTAACTACTTTTTCTTTTTCAACTTTATCCTTAATAATTATAGTTGTATTAATTTTGAAGAATGCATTTATCAAAACAAAATTGTGGAGAACAATATATTAAGCGAAAGTATTTTAGACTATATTTTTTGTAATATTTCTAAACTAAATTTTACCTAATTAATGTGATATTATTTGCTAAAATATCAAAACATTTGAAACGGAGAGAATATTTTTTATTGGCCTCTAATTTTGCATGAGTCTATTCTGGTTATGCTATCTTTTGTTTTTTTGACCAGCTGGTTATGCTATCTATATATACTCTAACACGCAATTTACTGTTCTACTTTTGTTTTTTTTTCGGAAATGGTGGTTTTAATTTTCTGAGATAAAACAATAGTTTTATATTACGGTCGAAAACATAAAAAAATTCCGGCGTGGGGGGTGTGCTAGTATTTTTGGTATAAAAAGGTTGAGAGCCCCTAACAAATGAAATTCAACTTCCTTTTCTTTCTTCCAACAAAATCGCCATCGCTGAAAGAAACTCGATCATTTTGTCTTTTTCACAATCATAAACCCAAAATCACCATAATACACAAGAAAGAACCCTACCTTATATAATTTACACACATCTCGTGATTCATATCAATCCATCTCGTGATCCCTTTTCATTTCCACATCCTCTTTAAATCTCATTCACGTTCCAATATTATTCGTGGCTATTATTAAACCGCCATTTCTATCAACCTCCAATGCCACAATCTCTTATATTAAGATCAATCGCAGATTCAGATATAGAGACTAATTAACCGTATCAAGAATTTGCGCGTGCGTGCGTGTAAAATGGAAATGACTGAAACGATCGAGAAAAAGAAAGTGAAGGCGAAACCGTTGGAAGAGATAGAGAAAGTTGAAAATGAGAAAATAAATAAGCAGAAAACAACGTCCCGTTCTAGATCTTCTTCTTCTTCATCTGATGCTGTTGGATCTTCTTCGTCTTCGTTTGATAGAGAGTATGAGGTTCTTACCTTACATGATCGGTTGAAATCATCAAGAGGAAGCAGATTTGATTTAATAGCGAAAGAGTTGAGACTTGGTGGTTGGAAAAAGAAGTTCAGTCGTGGAGCTCTTCTTCATGGATTTGTCATTGATCCTAATAACAGGTTGGTTAACTCCCTATCTTCTTCTCTCTCATTTTCTGTTTTAATTAGCTGATTCATACTAATTATTGAGTGAGTTGAAACTTACTTACTTTTTTTAGTTACTTAATTATGGAAAAGAATAATACCGACAAGAAAGGATAACAAACATGAAAATAATAAAGTAATGAATACTATAGTGGTGGGGTTGCTTTGTTTTTTGGTGGATTGAAATGGCGGCAAGTTTGAACGAAGGGTCATTTCTAATCATAACTCTATGTATATACGTGGCATGTGTTGTTTTTCTTGCTTGGTCCCGCAATTCATGTGATATGCGATATGATCGCTTCTTTGCTGTGTTCTCCATCACTCCTACACCTAGCTAGACTTATCTTATTAATAATCATTGAATTTGATCTGGATTTGCTTAATTGGTTTTTTTAATATTCTTAATTACGGGTCAAATTAATGAAGGTCATGTTGAAGGGCACAAAATTTGATCTGGGTTTTGTTATGTTGGCTTTTTTTAATAGTCTTAAACGAGGGTCAAAGTGAAGGTCATGTTGAAGGTCACAAAATAGAGATTGTCAATTAGTTGTTGTGTCACGTAGAAGAGAGAATGAGACATACAGGAAAATAATAAATACAGAAAATATTTGGATTTTATGTATGTATTACTCTCTATTTTACTTGACACAATAAATATTTAAGAGGAGTTTTTTTTTGACCAAAAAGTACTTCAAGAGGAATTGAACTCCACAACATATATATGGTGAGCTGGCCAAGGCTCTTTTGGTAAAAAATAGCGGATGTCATCCGGATGAGCTTATAGCGGAAACGAATAAGTTAGCTGATTGCAGATAGCTTATAGCGAATAATTGATAGCGGATGAAGAATGATGTGTTTTGTAAAATTAGCGGTTCAACTAACTGATAAATGTAAAATGACATAAAATGACATATTAATGAACGATTAGCTTTATTTAATTAATATAAATTTTTTTTAAATTATTTTACTATAAACTCATGATATAACTAAACTACTTATTAAGATATTTAGAAAATATTTTTTTAATTCATATTTTAATTAATAGTCTAATTTATATATTAATTTGAAAGTCTAATTTAAAATACAATTGAAAGAAAAAAGATAATGCATGCATAAAAGGTAAATAATGTATACAACAAACAAGTTATAACTGCCTAAAGAAAAAAAACAAGTGATAATATTGAGATATATACAAACAAAATGAAAAGGGAATAAAAGGTAAATAATATTATACTCGAAAACCAAAGGCAATAAAATGTAAATCAAACTCATGCTTTGCACTAAATGAAGTTGCCGTTTCTCTTTTAAAAAATTATTTAAATTTATTGAGGACAAAGAAAGAATATTATAAAAATAATAGGGGATTAAAAAGGTCTAAAAAGTTGAAACGCAAAAAGTTATAAGCTCAAACGATTTGAAGTAGCGTTTCAAAAAACGCTATAAGCTACCCCAGAAACGCTATCCGCTACTACTTGCTAATTTTTTCCATCCACTATAAGCTAGTCAAATCTACTATAAGCTAGTGGATCAGACTTGCCAAACAGAGTCTAAGACTATGTTTGATAAAAATAGCAGAAAAATTGGTTTGGATCGGATTTTCTCAAATGCGTTATCAGAACCAATTACTTGGTTTAGATTTTTGATTTTTTTCTACAAAACATGATCAAAACTAATCTGATATTCGACGGGCTGGACCAAATTGGGCTCACGGGTCATGGACCAAAATGTTACTACCTTCGTTTCACAATACATGTTGTTTTTTAAGAATAATTTTGTTTCATTTTACTTATCGTTTTCAAAGTACAACGCAAAATTAATTATTGTTTTGTCAATAATACTCTTTGACACCCTTAACTATTAATTGCTGAGAGAAAAATATAAGAATGGAATAATAAATTGATAAGGTATTCTGGGAAAAAAATTAATTATGATAATTTTAACAATATTAATTGTGGAAAATAAACTTATAAAAGTAAAGTTATGACAACAAAGTATTAAAAGGGTATTTTAGTTTACATATTCTCGTAATTAATATTTTTTATTCTATATATCACTTGCTAAAACATCAAATATATGAGACCGCGGGAATACTTATAATTTTAAGACATCACTAATCCATTAGAGCACTCTCTCTGTTACAGAGGATCACTAATCCATTTGTGGTGAGGTATATTAAATATTCTCCATAAGTGCTTAAAGAGATCAAATTATATGGATGGAGCACCATACCCTAATTGTAACTTTTTTCTATAAACACAATATTTTATAAGTATAAACCAACTTTAAAAAATACTTTACAAATAAAAAATCAAGTGATAATAATTTTATATCAATTTCTTTATTATTTTTTATAAAAGATATTCTATATGAATGAATTTTCTATTTGTTAAATATTTCAAACTTATATTTATATTTTTGATATGTTATCTATTTTGTACTCCCTCCGGCCCACAATATAAGAGAAAAAAATTTAAGCTTTGCTGGTCTACAATATAATAAATAAACAACACAATTTTTGTGGTGTATCAATCCCAAATTTTCTCCTATTTAAGTGGTGTAGTTTATAATGTTATCATTAATTAGGAGTGTAAATTATCATTCAATGAAAAGGGCAATCTTGGAAAGAAGATAAACTTTTAACTTTCTTAAATGATAATAGTTGATTTCAATGTCATTCATTAATATGTGACATGTCTAGTTTTTTCTATTATATTGTGGACCAGTATATTGTATACGCAAGTATGGTTGCTAATTTGTGTAAACTAGCGAGATTTGGGTTGCTGTTAAGAATAATATACAGAAAAATAAAACTACAAAAAATACAAAAGCAGATACCCTATAAAATTTCATATTTGGCTAAAAGTTTTAGGTACTTTCATCTTTGTTTTGCTATTGTCAAAAAAAAATTGTTCTACTATTTTACACCAAAGTAGTGTGCTGCTCTCGCATGCCTCTGCAACACTATCTCCCACGCCTAAACAAATAACCATCAGCATAACCAATCCTCTATAAAAGCATACCACAATACATAAAAATAACCAGAGCGTAAAATGGAGGGAGGATGAAGAAAGAGTGTCGTTACCTCACCACGCACCACCTCCGTGCAATCCCACCACGTCGGCCAGAACCTCCGTTGAACACCCCCACTGCGGCCAAACTCACCCTCTCGATCGGTCATCTCTCCCCTCTCCTTTGACACCATCATCTCTTTTCCTCTGTTTCGATTTCCTTCTGTTTAAAAATTTAAGAAACCAAAACTAGATTCAGTTTTTTTGGAAAAAAAAAACAGATTCAGTTTTGAGTTATTAAGTTTTTAAAAATCAAAACTATAGCTTAAAACATGAACATAAAAGTGGTAGCAAAGTGGTAGTTGACGGTGGTTGGAGTTGTAGTTGCCGGTGGCCGAAGTGGTGGCCGATGGTGTCCGGAGAGGTGGTTGGAGAGGTGGTCGACTGTGGTCAGTGGTAGTCAGAGTGGTACTTGAAGGTGGTCAGAGTGGTGGTTGTCGGTGGCCAGAATAGTGGTCGACGGTGGCTGAAGTGGTGGTTGGTAGTGGCCGGAGTGGTGGTCGACGATGGTCAGAGTGGTGGTCGGTTGTTGTTGAAGTGATGGTTGGTGATGATGTGTTGGTGACTTGGTGTTAAAACAAAAATTGAAATTAAAAAATCTATTTTTTTGGTTTTGTGTTTTGATGGAAAATTGTTTCGTAATTAAGGAAAAAAACCGATTCAGAACCATTATACTCAAATATGTTTTGATTTTGAAATTGACTATCAAAATCAAAAACCAAAAACTCAAAACCAACCCAAATGGACCATTAGTTATTTTTATTTTATTTTATTTTATTTTGTGACTTAACCCTTTCTTTACTCCTTTTCATTTTCATATACTAGTGCTTTGTCCCGTGCATTGCACAGGATAAAAGCTATAGTAAATATAGAATTGTTTAAGTAGAAAAATTTATTAGCTAAATTGCAATAAGAAAATATCTTGTTTAAATATAAAAAAAAAAGACATTTGGGAGTTTAAGACGTAAGTTAAAGTGTACAGACATAATTCAGGCAAATTATTCTATACACATAATCTATAGTAATGATATTAAGTAGAAAGCTTCTTTTTTGACACAAAGTAGAAAGTTAAAAGACATCAGATGCATAATCCAAAGATAGGAAAACATAACTATATTCAACACCATCCTTCACCTAATTATATAGTTAATGAAGATAGGATGATTAGAGTTTCCTTGATGTGTATGTTCCACGTCAAAAAAAAGATGTGCATGTTGGTGAGGAAATTCCACATGGGGCTAGTGGTTGGTTACGCATCACACAACCACGACGACAATCAAAAATATTTCTGAAAGTAACATGGATTTTGAAGGGAACTTGGGAGAGATATGTGATCTAAAAAAGTGTTGAACCTTGAAGGAGCAAAAGCTCCATTATAGCAGCAGTCTGACATAAATATTGTAGCATTTTATTGAGTATTTGAACAATTAGTTTTTTCTCGAACGTTCAAGTAACCCAAAACGCACTACTTAGCATCGCACTTTACGTATTTTGTCATGAAACTATTTTTTTACAAATCGGCTATTGAGGAACAAACTTTACAAATCTTAGCAGTCAAAAAAAATTTCCAGAGCTAAAGCAACCAAAATACACTGCCTAGTATTGTACTTTACGTGTTTTGACACAAAATTATTTTTTGTTTGACCAAACCAATTATTGAGAAATGAACTCTGTATATTTGTATAATCTAATTTTTTTTCTGAATCTTAAGACACTCCGAAACACACTGTATAGCCTCATACTTTACATATTTTGACTTGAAATTAATGTTTGGAGGCGTCACAGTTTACATATTTTGTTACAAAATTAATTTTGTTATGTAATTTGTTACAAAAGTACTTTTCATTTTCACTAATTCAATTATGGAGGAACAAACAATATGAAGAAAAAAAAAGAGAAAAAAAGGAAAAAAACAAAGGGAATGGGAGAGTTTGGAGAAAAAAAAGGGGAGAGGGAGATTGGCGGCAAAAGATAGGGAGATTGTTTACTTTTATTTACTTTAATTTTGTTTCCATTTGTTAGATGCATAGTGTTACACTTTTTTAGATCACATATCTCTCCCAAGTTCCCTCTCTTGGGTAATATAGAGAGAGGGGGTGACCCAAAAAGTATACTGCATAGTGTTACACTTTATATAATTTGTTACGAAATTAATGTTCGATTCCGTTACTAAGAAATAAACTTTGCATATTTAAACAATTAAATTTTTTCAGACAGTACCGAAAAGGTACACTGTATAGCGTTACATTTTTTTATAATTTGTTACGAAATTAATGTTTGATTCCAAAAATTTGATTATAGAGGTATATTTTCTATTTAATTGTAAAGTATCACTAAAATATAAAACATGAAATAAGAGAGTGAGAGAGGAGGAAAGGGAAATAAAAATATGAAGGGGAAAAAAGGAAGAAAAAAAAGGGGGAGAGAAAGTTTGGAGAACAAAAAAAAGGGGGGGTGGGGTAGGGGGATAGGGGTGGGGGTGGGGGGTGGGGGGGATAGGGGGAGGGGGGAGAGAAGAGAGTTTGGAAGGAAAGGGAGGGAAGGGGGAATTTTGGAGGGAATTTATGTAGGTCCCAGTTTTTTAGGCTAATAGGATGTATATTCTTAGATATTATTTATTTAGTTTATTATTTATTATTATTCACTTGTAGTTAGTCTAGCATTTTCAATAATCGTAAATCAAATTCACATCCAAAATAGGTTGCAAGCAATGATCACTGTAGATTTAACTCGTTTGATTACTGTGGACACATTTAAGTTTCTAACGGACCATTGATGGTGACCACTCTATATTTATCTGTTTGGTTACTACGAGCGTCTTCCAATTTAAAAAACATTCAAATAATAAAAAAAATCATAAAAGTATTTTATATACAAGAGTTATATAACTTTTGATTCTCTACCTAGAGATGCGTAGGAGGAGAGGGAGACTCACCTTTGTCAAGCGCAAAAATAAATATTTTTTTGTTAAGTTATTATTTTCTCCAAATTCTCATTTTCTTAATTTGTAATAATAAAAGGGCAAAGTAAATATTTTATAAAATTAACTTTTCATTAACCATCTTAATTAAAAGATAACCTTTCTTTGAAATGATTTTGTGTAATGCTAAAATTTGAGGATATTAGCATTAATAACATCCTCAAATTTGGTTTTCAAGCATTTCCTTTCTTAATAGAATTTTTCAATGTTTTGCTTAATAATTAAATATTTATGGTGACTACGTTGATCACGAAAAATCTCGGAGTTTTAGGTCACTACAACTTTCAATCACCACTCTACTTAAAGTTGGATATTAAAGTTTATTGTCTAGCTTAAGAAAATCATTGATAAATGTCATACATAATCGGAGACTAAAAATTTTTTGATATTGACTTTGATGGGAAATGCAGGTTGTATCGAATATGGATAAAGTTCATATTGTTATCATGGGCAGTGTACTCATCTTTCTTTACCCCAATGGAGTTTGGATTTTTCCGTGGCCTACCAGAGAATCTATTTATACTGGACATCATAGGACAATTAGTATTTCTTGTGGACATTGTTTTGCAATTTTTTGTTGCTTACCGAGACAAGCAAACCTATCGTATGATCTACAAGCGAACCTCTATTGCTTTGCGGTAAATTTCAATTTTAGTAGTTATTCCACTAAATGATCTTAATGCTTATTATTGTATAATAATTGTGCACCGTTGTTTTAGTCTTTGTGAAAATATGTAATTGTTTACAAATATTTATTGTTATTGATTTGTAATGACTTTGTTTTAATCAATTTACGACTTACTGGTTGGGTTTCTCATACAGGTATCTAAAATCTAGCTTCATCATCGACCTTCTTGCATGTATGCCATGGGACCTCATCTACAAGGTTCTACCACTTCTGAATAAACCCAAATTTATTGCATACTAATATTGCTTTGCCGAGAATTGTTCGACCTATAAAACTTATATATGATTTTGAATTTGAACTTTGTTTAAATTTGTTAGTAGGCTATTTACTAATATTGCTTTTCCTTAACTTTCACAGGATTTTCATGGTTCTTGCTCTAACCATTAAAATAACTTTTTATGAATAGGCTTGTGGACGGAAAGAGGAAGTGAGGTTCCTATTGTGGATTCGATTATATAGGGCTAAGAGAGTAATGAATTTTTTCCAGAATTTGGAGAAAGACATACGTGTCAATTACATTATTGCACGGATCGTGAAGCTTATAGCTGTTGAACTCTACTGCACTCACACTGCAGCTTGCATTTTCTACTATTTGGCTACTACACTACCTGAATCCCAAGAGGGGTACATGGATTGGAAGCTTAAAATTGGGTGACTATAGTTATTCCAAGTTTCGAGAAATTGATCTTTGGAAGCGGTACACGACATCCTTGTACTTTGCTATTGTTACCATGGCTACTGTTGGTAGGATTTTTTTTATTAACAAAGGAGCATATATGGTTTTATTTTGTTTGTGATTAGTGCATTGATCTTGTGAGTTTTATTCTTCCACAGGCTATGGAGATATACATGCAGTAAATTTGAGAGAGATGATATTCGTAATGGCTTATGTTTCGTTTGACATGGTTCTCGGGGCTTATTTGATTGGTAACATGACCGCTTTAATAGTGAAAGGATCAAAGACTGAAAAGTTTAGGGACAAAATGACGGATCTAATGAGATATATGAACCGAAATAGACTTGGTAAGGATATCCGTGAACAAATAAAGGGCCATGTGCGCTTGCAGTTTGAAAGCAGCTACACTGACGCGGCTGTCCTTCAAGACATTCCCATTTCTATTCGATCTAAGGTAATAAGAGGGCTTTGAATAAGTTATGATCAGTTACAAAAATCACCATTGACTTTATTCTTCTTTTGTTTCATTTGCTAACAGTATACTTTGGTTATGCTTGTTGATATTTGTTATCAATTTGTTTACTGGAATCAGTTTTGTGGATTTTACTTGGGAAATTCTTTTATGTTATGCTGTCAAATTGGTGGTTCACAAATTTTAAAGAAAGTGTGTAATAAATATGCAACAAACATTTCCTACCCATGTCTTCTTTTGTTGATTTTTTGTTTGACGGTCTAATTACTTCTTGCAGATATCCCAAACGTTGTATTTGCCATATTTTCAAAAAGTTTCTCTATTTAAAGGCTGCTCTTCAGAATTCATCAATCAGATTGTAAGTAACATTTTTCCATTAATATGCAGAATAAATAAGATTAATGGTGCCTTTGTTTAATGAGAGTTTCTAATTTGTTCATTATCATTTCCTGCACATTGGATGTGAATGATAATAATTTATGTTTCTTTGATTGTTCAGGTAACTAGGCTCCATGAGGAGTTCTTTCTTCCAGGGAAGTTATAATGGAACAAGGAAATGTTGTAGATCAACTATATTTTGTGTGTGATGGTGTGTTGGTATGATTCATATTTCCAATACCACTTTTGCGATTCTTCAATTTCTTTCTTTTCTCGTCTTTAGGTTTTTGTTATTTTTAGTTATTTATTGGTGTGCATCCCTTTTTATGCTTGTGACATGTTGGGTGATCCCGAGCTTTCTTAACTCTTTATATTGTATTACGTTAAAAAAATGTGATTATGAGAGTAGCAACGGTGAGAGTCTCTTAAAAGTGCGTCAACATATCCTTAGTAGGTCACCAGATAGGAAACTATCTTAATATGAAATATAAGATTTTTCATTGAAAATAATTCACTCGAGATGGAATTCAATCTATGTTTATTGATTGCCCAAAACGGTTTCAATGCAGGAGGAAGTAGGCACAGCTGAAGATGGGTCTGCAGAAACTATTTCACTTCTAGAGCCTAATAGTTCATTTGGAGAAATATCTATTATTTGCAACATTCCTCAGCCTTATACCGTTCGAGTTTGTGAACTGTGTAGGGTCCTGCGGCTCGATAAACAATCATTTTCTAATATACTAGATATATACTTTTATGATGGGAAGAAAGTATTAGACAACCTTCTAGAGGTAATCAGGTCATTTACTATTTTTGAATCATTGTCCATTAATAGAATATCTAAAATGAATTAAAAGTGCATTCTATTATTGTCTACTTGAAAATGGCATGGATGTAGCAAGTTAGACATTTTAGGATAGTATGATTTATCAATTTCTGATTATGAGAAAGCTGACTATTTTATAGGGAAAAGAGTCTTTTCGAGGTAAGCAATTGGAGTCGGATATCACATTTCATATTGGAAAGCTAGAAGCAGAACTTGCTTTGAAAGTCAATAGAGCAGCTTTTGATGGGGATCTGTATCACCTAAAAGGTCTCGTTCGAGCTGGAGCGGATCCAAACAAGACCGATTATGATGGAAGATCACCTTTGGTAAGGAGTTTGAAACCTTTTATGTTGTCATGTAATTAATCAAATGATTTCTCTTCATATATGTTCCTTGTAATTAAGTATGCAATTGAAGGATTTTGTTATACAATAGCATCTTGCAGCGTGCAGAGGATATGAAAATATCGTACTTTTCCTTATTCAAGAAGGTGTAGAGATCAACACTAAAGGTATTTGTCTAATTTTTTGATTTTCACCAGTTAACATACTTAATTTTAGCTGATGTAAACATAATTAATGTGGTAATTTTATAGATAACTTCGGAAACACACCCCTATTTGAAGCCGTTAAGAATGGACACGATCAGGTTGCTTCTTTATTAATTAGAAAAGGGGCCTCAATGAAAATAGAAAATGGCGGTAGTTTTTTATGTACAGCAGTTGCAAGGGGAGATTCAGATTATGTTACAAGACTTTTATCAAATGGATTGGATCCTAACTTGAAAGATTATGATTATCGAACTCCCCTCCATGTTGCTGCCGCTGAAGGTTTAATCTTCATGGCAAAGTTGCTTTTAGAAGCTGGAGCAAGTGTTTTTACCAAAGACAGGTACCATTCATTTCTTTCTTATTCTACAAGTTCAAACTCACATGACTAGTGTTTTCAATTTCAAGTAGATCACCTTTTGCATATTTGTTTTCACTTGAAAAATATAAAAGGACTTTTCATTCTCGTTCTTATTCCTCCAGGCTAGCCTAATGCACTAGAATTTGATGTTGGCTATGAGTATATGTACCAAATTGTATGTGTGAGTGTATTTAAAAATAAAGTGGTAGTTTCATAATTCAAAGAGAAAAAAGAATATAAAGATGGTTTCTCTTTTGCTTTTGTTTCTTTCTTTTTCATTGTTATAACCTGAACCAAAAACATCTCAATCTTTTTTCTTTCATTGCAAAACAGATGGGGAAATACCCCGCTTGATGAAGGCCGAATGAGTGGAAATAAGAATCTGATTAAACTACTTGAAGATGCAAAATCTGCTCAATTGTCAGAATTTCCATGTCCCCCAGAATTTACAGGTACTGAGATGTTGTGATAGCCTTATTTTTTTTTAGATAGGCAATTGTTAGTGGGGGTGGGGGAAATGTTAGTTTCGGACTTGTAGAAGAAAGATCGAGATGTACTCTTTCATATAGTCAAGACTCTTTCACGTCCCTACCGCTAAACCGAGCCTACCTTCCCGGGGACTTGTGATAGCCTTATTTATTTCCATTGGCTACTTCAGCAATTTAGTGAGATTAATTATCAAATAAATCCCCAAAAATTTCATGGACATGTACTTAAATTTATTACTACTATATTTCTTTTCATGTTTTACTTCTGAGTAAAGCTAGTCCTCAAAATATGGATGGAGTGTGGGTTAGGTTATTTCTTGAATGGTCAATGGCATATTGTCTCTTATAGATAATGTTTAAGCAATTGTAGAATATTTTACATCTAATTCCACCCATTGCGTCTAAAACTGTAAAATAAAACTTTAAAAAGGATAACAGATTCTCTTCCAAATTGATATGCCTTTCCTTTTGTTGTGTCTACTAATCTCTAATATTCATCTACATTTTCAGATAAAATGCACCCAAAGAAGTGCACATTGTTCCCTTTCCATCCATGGGATCCAAAAGAACATAGAAGAAATGGTATTGTGTTATGGGTTCCACACACCATAGAAGAGCTAGTTAAAATGGCGGCAGAGCAAATAGAAATTTCTAGTGACTCTTGTATTTTATCGGAAGATGCTGGTAAAATTACTGATGTGAGCATGATTAAGGATGATCAGAAGCTGTATTTGGTCCATGAAACACATTAGACATTCATATATGTCTTCTTCTAATGCGTTGTAATCTAGAAATGAGCACATTGTTTGATCTTATGCTAGTGTTTTACCAAGTTAAAATAAATCCTAGAAATTAAGATCCAATGATGTACAAGTGATGATTTGTTGGAAATTTCAATTTTTCAATGTTAATAGAGTGCTTCATAATTGGTAGTTGCATCATATCTCAAGGCTCACTTGGAATTTACTCCGGCTATCTTTTCATATCGCCTCAAAAGAGGTTGTTTCGAGTTTGGAACATTTAATATTGTAACCGTTAATTACCAAAATAAAAGATTCAATTCAACTATTAAAGATTTAGGACAATCCTTGTTCTGTGTCAAAAAAAAAAGATTTAGGACAATCCCTTGCTCAAAACCCCTTTTATTTAATGGCAAACCCTATAATTCCTTAAGTGTATTACCACTAAACAAAGCATTAAACACAGAGAATTTAGGGAATTCATGATAGTAATGTCATATTCCTATAATCATCACACTCTTGACCTTAAACCCCAATAACCGAAAAACATAACCCATCTTCCAATTTTTTTCGAACATGATCAAATAGAGGTAGAGGCAAATTTAAAAGGATAACTAAATCGTATTGATCATAATAATGGAATTACATGATAGTTTTGGAGAGATTCATCTCTTACTAACCAAAAGAAATTTAGCCACTCGTGTTCAAAGGATTGAAAGACAAGGTAAAAGAGAAGTTACACAAAGATGCATGAGTACATTGGATCCTTCATTTCCTTGTTCCAGGTGTAGATAAGCTCTAAACCTTTCCACTTTTCTCAGCTCCAAAACCCCTTTTCGCATCCAAGATCAAAAAGTGCCCTAATTTTTTGATTTTTAGGCTAAAATGCTGCCAACTGTAGTCCATCGCGACACGACAGACAATTTTTTTCCTTCACTACGAGGCAATATCAGCTGGTCGCGAGGCAATATAGGGCAAAAGCTTGTCTTCTTTTATTTGTTGCGTTGCTAGGCAAGGTGCCTGGTTTGCTAGCCAACGAAACATCAATAATTGAAGGTTTTGTCTTACTACAACCACTTGAAAATAGGGATAGCTTACAAATAAATCCTAATGACATCAATTGTAATCTAAGCTATTTCTCATGGAAATTAACTGAAAAACAAACAAACACTCGCATTATGACTGTTAAAATGAGCAACAGTATACATATGACCATGAGTCAACAAGGGCGACAAAGAAACACTAGCTATTTGGCAATCCTAGGTATTCATTCATTTCCATGATTCGAGTTGAAATTTTGCTTACTTAGGACTTCTTTATCCCCTGGAACTTTGCTATGAGAAGATTTCCCAATATATTCTGAATGAAAAGTATCCCCTTCTAGCTTTTCAAAAACCCATTCATCTCAATTTTTTGGATAATCTTTCCAACACATTCCTTTCCATGTCTGGGGAATTTTCTAAATCGAAATCTTCTAAAAAACCATATGTTCGAGGTTTTGATTGGCATCTATGACGCCATTCAAGTTAGTAAGGAAAACGTAGTCTATAATTTCTCTCAAATTTTGAGTTCTGCTTACTTTTGGAATCCCCTAACTTGCACTTTCCACTTCCTTATGGCATGCTCACTATAACATTGCTTGATGTTGCTGCCATTGTCGGTTTAAAGCTTACTGATGGATCTTGGACTTATGACCTCGAGCCAGAATCCGAAATCACCCTAAATTTTACTACTACTGGGTATTGGAGGTTTATAGAAGCTAACATGGGTCAAAGTCTGATAAGATTTCTGACCAAGAACATGTAGCTTTCCTCCTATTCTAGCTTCAACATTCTTTCCTTTGTAGCAAGTCCTTTGGCACAGGAAAAGCCCTTCTCCTTTAGCTAGGTTGTTGCATGAAGGTAAAGACTTACGTCTAAGTAAACTCCTTTTTGTTAGCCTTTATGAGTCTCTCATTGTCATCTATACTAACATTAAAGCTTTGAGTATCATTCCTTCCAATAATGGTCCTTTGTGGCTTCTATAACTATGGGTCAATTCCATTTATACTCCAACTTTCATACCTCCTGCCCCTATACCAAACTCTGATGTTCCCTATGGTGCTAGATTAGCTCGCCTTACAACACCTGTTAAATATGAAGGGTTAATAAAAGTTTTTCTTAGGCACTTTGAGTGGTTTCTCAACCTTAGAGAGCACATACCTAACTTTTCTCTTGTTTCTGCGGGAAGAGAAGGTCATGAGTGGTTTACTCAAAAAATTTGATGCGATTGAGTTGGCAAACAATCTGAATCTCTTAAAATTTGGAAGTTTTTTTTTTTAAACTTGTCAGCCACTTTATGCTATTCCTGGGACTAAGCCTATCAAAGCTATTTTCTATCAACCAAACGAGTCTAGTTTATAGTACTAAACCTCTATTTAGTAATTCTTACTAAATAAGGCAAAGGAGTCAAATTCCCCCCAATTAATAAAACCGTTGAAAAACTGCAATCAATTTGTGATTTCATTCTTCCAAAAAAAACGCCTGAAACTAAAACCCACTAAATAAGGAAACGACAAAATCACTCATCGCAAAAACTATCATTTAGCTAAAAAAAAGTATTACAAAAAATTCTGGGCTATTTTTTTTCACACAAAAAAAAACTTCCTTCATTAACCACAAATGTGCATAAAGAATTGTTAGTGTTACTTAACCGCAAAATGTGCATAAGAATGGTTAGTGCCACTAACCACAAATATGTATAATCGTGGTTAGATGTCAACGGTTAGATGTCACTAACTAACCACGATGTGCATAACTGTGGTTAGATGTCAATTGTTAGATGTCACTAACCACAAATGTGTATGGTAATGGTTAGTGACCACTAACCACAGATATGCATAACTGTGGTTAGATGACACTAACCACAGTTTTGCATAACAATGGTTAACTGCAGCAAAACCAGGCTGGAAAGAAGAAGAAGAAACCAACTTGCAGAACACGATTTGGAACAAAAAGAAGAAGATGATGATGAGGAATTGCAAATCGAAAATCTAACAGATATCAAAATCCGTATGATGATTAGAGCAAAGCATGAAGAAAGTGAAGAGAACATAATTTAAGATGGAAAATGAAAAGAACGGAAAGAGAGAAAGAGAAGAGAACAAAAAATAAAAAACTGCAAAAAAGTAACGTGAAAAAAGAAAGAAGAACGAGAAAAAAGAAACGGGAAAAAATGGCTTGAATAAGTTTTGTAACCACCCAAATAAAATAGGATCTAATTAAATGATCAATTAAATTAAATTTAACTAAAACCAATGACATTCAAGATTACCACAATGTCATTATTCAATAATAACCATTAGATTAAATTTTATTAAAAGATCGAGTATCTAATGACTATTATTTCTTTAGTAAGAGTTACTAAGGAAAAAATTTAGTAACATATGTCAAAGCCTCCCCGTGGGATACACAAGTTACATCACACGAGTTTGCCGAATGTATGTTTTTAAAATTGATTATATTTTTCATATTTGTTTATATATGTCTTAATTGTGAATTTGTGATGACCATGGAATTAGACAGCTAATAAGTAAAAAAAAAACACAAATTGAGTGAAATTGAAATGAACAAATGTGAAGACTTATACATCTGATTTTGACAGTAACTTTGGTTAGGAGTGCTTAAAACCACCAACCCGTTGTAACATATCTAGATTAAAAAAAAATATACTTCTCCATCTCTTTATTGAAGACATTCTTGAGAATTCTGTTTGTTCAACTTTGAATGCATAGTACACTTCCAATTTCATTTTAACACCAATATAAGTAAAGAGAACTAAAACTATAAAACAGTCAAAGAGGAAAACTAGTACTTTTCTAATTTTTATCAAGCTATGACATAGATTGGAAGTAGTTTTTGTGCTCCAAAATTAGGTTTTACTTATAATTTTTAATATTTTATTAGTTGATTTTAGATATAATATAATATATTAAACTATTAACAAAGAAAACTAGTGTGAATTAAGAATTCTGAACGCCAATTAATAAAAAATGGTTGAACACGTGTATTCCTATTTTTTGACAGTGCATCACCACTTTTTTTTTTTTTTCATTTTATTGTTGACTATTTCTTCATCTTAATTATTGTTAACTACGTATACTAGCTCAAGCCATCTCAGTGTAAGCTGTGGCTCCGTCCTTGGTAATACATACATATCTCAACCTCACAATGGAGACTCTTCATCTTATTGTTCGCGGTGCGATTTGGTTCGGTTTTGAGATAAAAAGTGAATCGAACCGCAAGGTAAAATTACATGCGGTTTGGTTTGGTTCACTTGGCTTTCCTAAAATAAAATCGAAATAAAAACCAAACCAAACCAATGCGGTTTAGATTGGTTCGGTTGGTTCGGTTTTTTCCAAGACAAAATTAATTTAAAACGGAGTTAAAATTAACTAACATAAAAAAGGCTAACATAAATTATTAAGAAAAAATCTACTCAAATATATGTAGTATATAAATCACTCTCTTTTAATTTTTTTCAAATAGCTAAGACAATGTTTAAAAGAATTTGAATGAAATATTTTGTTGTAATTTTTAAATATAGCATAACAATATGGATTATTTGTAAGTGAGTCAAAGAATTAATTGGATTTGGGCTAGTAAGTGGAATTGGGTTATAGTTGCAATTGGGTTAGTAAGTTAGTAAGGAAGGTTGTAATTCAACAAGTCTTAGTGTTACTTGCGGTTTGGTTTGGTTTGGTTTTGGAAAACAAAAGCGCGAACCGAACCAAACCGCGCGGTTCAATGAAAAAAAGAACCGAACAAAATCGATCAAAAGCGGTTTTTTGCGGTTTTCGGTTTGGTTTGGTTCGGTTTGCGGTTTTTCTATTGGTTTGGTTCGGTTTTAAGTAGTCTCCATTGGAGAGTACTTAAAAGTTTTTTTTCTTTATTAGCACTCTCCTTAACCAGGAATAACCATATTGTAGAGAAAAATGGTTTGGTTCCTTATAAAGAGAAGTCCTTCTACAATGACTTTCTCTCTCTTAGCTTAAGCGATTCCCATTAAAAAATTTATGAGTTATTTGTTGATAAAATGATGATATATAGTTATTTGTGGGACCCAATTAATGAATTTTTTGAACGTGTTGCATTGAGGGGATTGAGTACTTATAAGGTATTATTATTAAAAAAATACAAAAAAGTGATGTGTACATGTGTGGTCCATTTAAGGACTCAAATAGAGAGTACTCCATTGTGAATGCTCTTATATTCCACATAAACTCACTTTTTATTTCTTTTTCTTTTTTTTATATGTTAAGTAATTTGTTTTGAGGTACTTTAGAGTCTGGGAAAAAAAGTATACTTTTAAATATATTCATTTTCAATAATCGGTTTGATAAGAAAAAGGTAATTTCGTGTGTGATACTAAGTAGTGTATTTTGGGATCCTTTAGAGTTCCGAAATTTTTTTAACTGTTCAATTACATGATTGTAATTTTTCAATGTCTGGTTTAGTGGAAAAACATATTTTTTTTGAGAAAATACATAATATGCATTGTTAAGCAGTGTGTTTTGGCGTCCTTTAGAGTTTAGAAAAAAAATTAACTGTTCAGATACGTGTTATTTGTTTTTCAATAACTGGTTTAGTGAAAATATATAAATTTTGTGACAAACTACGTAATGTGTGATGCTAAGCAATTTGTTTTTGGGTCCTTTCGAGTGTTTTTTTTTAAAATTCAAATACGCAAATTTCGTTCCTCAATAATCGACTTGGTGGAAAAAAAAATTAATTTTGTGACAAAATACGTAATCGCGATGCTAAACAGTGTATTTTGATGTACTTTAGAGTCTGGAAAAAATTTTAGATGTTCAAATATGTGTTGTTCATTCTTCAATAACTAGTTTGGTGAGAAAAAAATTAATTTCGCGACAAAATACATAAAGTGTGATGTTAAACAGTGTGTTTTGTAGTACTTTAGATTTGAGAAAAAATTAACTATTTGAATATGTGAAATTCCACTACAATAATAGCCTTATTTAGCTACGAAAATTTCCGACGGAATTTATTTCGGTCGCTAATGCTGGCGTTTCCGATAGAATTAGTCCTCGCTATGTGTTTAGCCTTATTTTTGGCTCACATTTGTGACGTGATTTGATATGGTCGCTATGGATTTAGATTCAGTGCATTCAGTTGTGGTGTATTCAGGTGCATTCGAAAAATATATGTCTATCTCTCTCCTCATATTTTTTATATTATTTTTAAATATAAAAATAATATAAAAAATGTGAGGAGAGAGATAGACACATATTTCCCGAATACACCCGTAGCAGAGGGTACAAGAAAGAATGTGAAATGTGTATTAAAAGGATTGAATAATCCTTTTAAATCCGCGATACGTGTTACCTACTTCTACACACACTGCCGCATGCATTTTACTTTACTTAGCTACTACAACAACAATAGCTGGATCATGGATAGGAGAAAGTTTACAATTAGGGAAATACAGGTTTTCAAATTTCACACAATTGGGAGATGTACACAACAACAATGTACTTTTCTATAATTACAATGACGACCGTTGGTATGTTTTTTCTTTCATTCATATATTTAATAAATAAATTGTAGTTATTTAATTTGTTATAGTGCATTATTAATGAATCATCTTTGTGACAGACTATGGAGATTTTCATGACACAAATATTCAGGACATGATATTCTTAATATCATATGTTTTGTTTAACCTATAGGTGTTTATTTGACTTTTAACTTGACGACTTTGATAGTCAAGAAATCTAAGACAGAAAAGTTAAGGGACACTATGGTAGCTCTGGAGAATTATATAAATCAAAATAGGCTTGGTAGAGATATTCGAGAACAAATAATAGGGCATGTGCGTTTGCAGTTTGAGAGAAGCAACACTCATGTCGATGTACTTCACGATCTTCCCACTTCTATTCGATCTAAGGTAATAAGAGAAAGAAATCATCATTGCGTTTATTCTTATTGTTTCTTTTTCTGACAATACTTTTGACACTTTATTCCCGATGATATTTGTTCCAAAAATGCTATTTTGACAAAAAAAAATTTGACAAATCGACAAATCACCAACCTACAATACCAATTAACCAAGTTTTTTAGACGATTAGCCAACCTGCTTTTTCTTCACGCTTTTAGGCGTGGATTAAAAACTTGGTTAATTGACCGCTTGGCTAATTGTCTAAAAAACTTGGTTAATTGGTGTTGTAGGTTGGTGATTTGTCGATTTGTCAAATTTTTTTTTGTCAAAATAGCATTGTTGTGTTTGTTCTCACTTTGCTTACTGGAATTAGTTTTTTTGGTTTTACACTTTTAATTTGTGATAGTCTTATTACTTTTTGCAGATATCCCAAACAATATATTTGCCATACATTCAGAATGTTTCTCTCTTTAGAGGTTGCTCTCAGAGGTTCATAAATGAGATTTTGAGTAATGTTTTTTTCACTATTAGTATATTATTATTAAATTGCATTAGTTTGGACTTGATCTATATTAGAAGTCCTTAAGTTATATAACTAAAGTTACTATTATGGAACTAGTGTTACTGCTGTATTGTTATTTAATTAACTCTGGTTAGAGTTAGTTAGAACTAGACTAGTAGATTCATTAAATGAAATTTAGTTGAGATTTTACAACAAAAATGAATTCTTTCTCTCTGCAATCCTCTGAGTATGAACCATCTTGATAGAGTTGAAAACCTATATACAATCTACAAGTTACAACTAAAACTCAGGAGATCAGCACCTTCATGCTTCATTTTATTTAGGGTACGAGGAATATAAACATTGCAAAGACCTGTTTCTTTTCTCCATATATGTCTTCCCAATTTACTAAAATTAATTGCTACTTCGACTTTTGAGGTTGATTTTAGTGTTGATGAAAAACCTGCTAGTATGTGCCTCATCTTCAGAATAAATAAGTTTAGTGGTGCATTTGTTTATTGAGAATTTCTAAATTGTTACATTATCATTTATTGCACATAATAATTTAGGTTCCATTTGATCGTTCATATAACTAAACTCCACACTACTAGAAAAAAGGCTTTTTATATTGGTTAAAAAAGGCTTTTCATATCGGTTCCGTAACCGATATAGATAAAGGGGATATTAAAAACAGGCGCTTTCTATATCGGTTAAAGAACCGATATGGAAATTGGTTTTTTATATCGGTTCCCAGTAGAACCGTTATGGAAAATCAGTTTTTAAACCTATAAAACGCTTTTTTTATATCGGTTTCTTAGTTGAACCGATATTGAAAATCACTTTTTATATCGGTTATTTAAAGGAACCGATATGAAAAGTCTTTTTTTTTTTAAAAAAAATAAAAAATTCCTCAATTGGATATAGAGCAAACAACAAAATCACAACAAATACAATATTTATATAAAAATGCAAAGATCTCAAATTATACTCAATATCCATATCCAAAAGCTTATATTCATGCATATGAAAAGCTTGGTTCCTCAGGAGCATTGATCAGAGCTATATATACATGCATTGATCAAGCTTTACAAAAGAGGAGAAGAAAAACAGAAACAGTTATGAAACTCTAACTGAAACAAAACTAAGCTTAACACACTAAACGGATTGAGCAACCGAGCGAGAGTGACTAGCTTTTGGCTTTGACCCGAGTTGACTCCACCCTAATGCCACATCACCAGCCTTACTTGCCACGTAGACGTCCACGTGGGCCTCAAACATCACCAGCCTTACCAAGTTCTTTCACGTGCGATCTTCAGGCACAAGCAAACAAATCCAACAAAGCAAAGCACATCAATTCATGAAGTCCCCAAGTTAATGCGCATGAAGACGATAATGCTCTCTCCTTTGACAAATGATTAACATACCAAGTGGCGTGTTTACGTAGAGCCAAGCCGATTAGAAGAATCATAAGGCTAGTGAGTAACATGTAGGTTATTGCTGAAAATAGCAGAATCCAAAAAAGCTTCCATGGAAGAGGATAGTAAGGAAGATCAGCAGCATATACCGGAGTCAGATAACCTTACAATCAATCTTCCCCTTTCCAAAATAAAAACATGACACAAGTGATTATAGCTGTTTATTTCCTTCTAATCTAAGAAGTAATCGCTAACCATATTGCACAACTATAACATTCACATGAATCAAATGACAATACCTCCGCTCGCTTACATAGGGGGCTTCAAGGAACTCGTAGTATGCAATTGGTGTAATGTTATTGAATTTGGCAATGAATGAATGCTTGATAATATCAACACCATTTCACATAGATAAACCGTAACGCTATTCTCGCACCACACAAAGTAGTTGGAATCTACTTGTGACCCAATAAGTTGAAAATGATATTAGACCAAATATGAAATGCATATCTTAAATAATATTAAACATGATATGCGAAGACATGCACTTCATCAAATGTAGCCCTATATTGTAGAAGCGGCTATACTATGTGCCACAGATATAATATAACTCACCAAAATACACCATCTCGTGAACATATCCCTTAAACACGTAGCTTTTGATCTCAAAGAAATTATTTGACACCAACAAAGTGGTAGTGCATTGTAGTGAGCAACAATACAATCGATAATTATTTCACAAGATTCTATAAAACTACACGCTTGTTTAAGGTAAAACATCAAAAATAGTAACCATAGTAGTACTATGTAAGTGTTAAATTATAAGTGAATTGTATCAGTATCAACCACCACAGACTGACAGTTGAATCAAATGCACCAACACCACAATTGTTTGAAGTTTTAAGCAAAGGTAAAACATCAAAAATAGTAACCATAGTAGTACTATGTAAGTGTTAAATTATATGGTATATTTAAGACTTGAATACATGACAGTTGAATCAAATGCACCAACACCACAATTGTTTGAAGTTTTAACCAAAGGTAAAACATCAAAAATAGTAACCATAGTACTCCACCATGTAAATGTTAGATTTTTATTGTTATATGGTATATTTAAGACTTGAATACAGCTTGTACCTATTGAACCTTCACTTCTTGAAAACGTTCTCTCTTGATAAGCATAAGTGTTTGGTTGGATAAGGAAATTTAACATTTATCCAATAATAAGCATAGAAAAAGGAAACTTAATATCTATCCAATAAGTATGATACTATCACCACCCATTTACAGCAACTACATTTTTCAAAGTGTTTGCTTTTAATAGTTTGTTTGAAAGTGTTTGTTGTTCAATAATATTTATTTTTTGCCAAAGTAAACCACACATGCTATCTAACAAAACAGGGCATAAAATAAATTATCAACATAAACCAAAATTTCTTGCAATCAATTACCAAAACCAAAACAAACACTTTGAACCAAACCAAAACAACACACTTTGTACCAAAACAAAACACTATTGAGTGTTATCAAGGATTCAAAACTCAGAAGAAGAAGAATGTACGTACGCAGGTAAACATTCTATTTCACCCTTTCACCTGAAAACCACCAGAAAAACATGTCAATTCCATATAAGGAATGCTCAACCCAACCATGTTCAAGTATTCTAGAGAGGTTTCAAGTTTGTTTATCAAACGAAATGATAAATAAACATTATGCACACAGACACTGCTACTACTGTTTACACTCGAGTTCGAATCAAAGAGTCGGCACATATCCATGTCGTAGAAATTGTCAAATGCTAGAAAAACATAATTATTGGAAGCTTTTTAACTTATAAAAGGCATAAATAAATGTAACAGAAACATTCCATCAAGCTGTGATTTACCAATTACCTCGTTGACTTCATTCCTCAAACTCTTAACTTCCATTTCACATTTCACCACAAATTTTTCAGCTTTTTCCTTGAATTCCTTCATTTCTGTTATCTTTGCATCGTAAAAGCTATCTTTCATCTTATGCAGTTCCTCAAGCTCCTCCACCTCGTTCTGTAGTGACCTAAAAGGACTCAAACAAATCCAAGGCTAATCAAACGATCATTACACGAGGGAATTCAATTTCAACGCGCTAGCTAGTACCTCAATTCTTAGAAAAGGGATTCGTATTTGGATTCGAGGTTTTCAATTTGAGACTTGAGAGAGAGAGAAGGTTGGAATTCTGTGATGCTATATTTCGATCGAGCAGGAAGCACCTCTGCTCCATGGCCCTGATATTTGCAAGCTTTGTGGCCAGAATCCGAGATTTGTGGGCTGCAACTCTTTCTCGGCCTGCGAAAGTGCTAATTAACGGTAACGGAAATTCGGTGTGTTTGATTCAGTAGAAAATGAGGATGCGGATCTTGAACTTGGATGCAATTTCACAAGAGAGATATCATAATAATGAAAAGGAAGTTAAATACCTCACTCCAATGAAATGCTAGCAACTGAAACGCTCCAGATCCTTATCTTATCTTAAACAAATCAAATCATCATCAATCTATAGAAACAATTCCTAGTCCTTGGTCAGCAGCAAGATTCTCGGTGTTTGTTCAAAAGGCCCAAATGCTATCAAATCTAGAATACTATCACATGTAATAAGAGAGAATTTCAAAAAAACTTTCTACGCACCAAACATCGAATCACTAATATTTTGTTTATACCAACAATGAATGACTCACACACACTCACTAAAAACACAATGAAATCCACCTTAACATAATTTATTATTATTACAGTATTTAAATTCATAAATAAATTTTTAATTGGTACTGTATGAGATTAACCGAGTGACGGCAACGAGTTGAGTTTGGAGCTAACTCAGTGAGTGGCTATCAGAAACAAGAAAAAGAAAGCTCAAGAAGAAGAAGAAGAATGAAATGTACCGTGTATTAGGGAGAAAAGACTCCCATTTGGCTGGTAATCATAGATAATGAGCCTTTCCCGATTGGCTTGAAAATAAGCTCTAAGAGGAACCAAATTGGGATGACGAAGTCCACCAACAGATTCCATGTGACGCTCAAACACGCCCTTGGTCACGTGCGAAGCCATCTTCCCGAGAATCAAAGCGTTTCACGGTAATAATCGACGGTTATCAAGCACCGCTTTATAAGTAGTTCCCAACCGCTACCTAACAACTCCGCAGATCTAGAATGTTAAATACCTCACTCCAAAAACGCTCCGCATCTAGAATGTTTGGGAGAGACAACAAGAAGACAACGAGACAAAGAGCAGCGATGGGTTGGGGTTTTGCAAAGGTGGACGGCGGGACAACAACAATGTGGACGACGGCGCAAGAATGCAAGCGTGGGCGGCGGCGAGAAGATTATCGTGGTTAGGGTTTTGCAAATGATGCGTTTTGGGTTTTTGTTTGAAGCGAGTGATGAGTGAAGAAGCGATACCCCCTAGTTGGCTCGAACAAAAAGTTTAGGGTTTTTCATATCAGGTACAATGGGAGCCGATATTACTAGTGTAAAGTGCAAGTATCTATATCGGTTAGATAGTCAACCGATATGAAAAATACACTCATAATTTCAAAAATGCCACCGTGTTTTTTTAATATCTGTTACTAATTGAACCGATATGAATTGCTGATGTAAAATCCATTTTTTCCACTAGTGCCAGGAGGTGTTCTTTCTTCCGGGGGAAGTGATAATGGAAAAAGGAAATGTTGTAGATCAAATATATTTTGTGTGTGATGGTCTATTGGTATGATTCATATTTCCATAATCACTTTTGCAATTATTCAATTTCTATCTTTTATTGTCTTCAAGTTTTTTATATTCTTAACTATTTATATTGTATTACGTTAAAAAAAGTGTTTATGAGAATAGGAACGGTCAGTTTTGTAAATGCATTTCATCATATCTTTAGTAGGTCACTAGATAGGAAATCATCTTAATATCCACTCTAGTTTCACTTCATTAAAAATATTCCACAAAAGATGAATTTCAATCTATGTTTATTGAATGCCTAAAACGATTTTAATGTAGGAAAAAGTAAGCACAGTTGAAGATGGGGCTGAAGAAACTATTTCTTTGTTACGGTCAAACTGCTCATTTGGAGAAATATATATGTTTTGCAACATTCCTTTGTCGTATACTGTTCGCGTTCGTGAACTGTGTAGTGTCCTGTGACTGGACAAAAAATCATTTTCAGAAATCTTATCTATAACTCTCATGATAGGTAGAGAGTTTTAGACAACCTTCTAGAGGTAATTATTTCATTTACCATGGATGTAGCAAATCACTCTTACTCATTGACGTGATGAGGTTGCTTCTTTTCTAGTTAGAGAAGGTGTCTTAATTAATATAAAAGATGGTTGTAACTTTTTATGTACATTAGTTGCAACGAGGGATTCAAACTATCTCAAAAAGACTTTTAACAACCGGAATGGATCCTAACTTGGAGAATTATGATTGTCGAACCCCTCATCATATTGCTGCTTCTAAAGGTTTATTTTTCAAGGCACAGTTGCTGTTAGAAGTCGGAGCTAGCTAGTGTTTTTACTAAATACATGTACCATTCATTTCATTCTTATTCTACATGTTCAAGCTAGGGATGGCAAAACGGTTTTGGCACGCACGGCCCGCTTCCGCTAACCCGCTAAAAAGCAGCGCACGCGAGATATTGATCACCACCCGCTAAGCACCACCCGCTAAAAGCGAAAAAGCGCGCAAAAGAAGAGCGCAGCGCATGGTGGTCGCCCGCCAACCTGCTTTTTTTTTTTCATTATTATTTTATTTTTTAAATAATAAAAACTATAATGATTTATAGTATTAGTGTTTCTTCACCGAATGATAGTGTTTTTGTTTTGAGTTCTATATACTTATGAGGTTATACTACTCTGCAATACTGAACATTAAGATATTATGATGATTTCTTATCTTTGGTTTTAACATGTTATTAATTACTAGTTATCAACGAAATGGATCATTTGCACTAACATTGAAGATTAGAATTTAGATGTTTCACTTTTGTTTTGTTAGAAATTGTTATGTTTTGTTAGAAATGTTATATAATTTGAATCTCTAGACTTTGACGTTGTACTTATTATGGTTTTTGGTTCTTAAAAATATTTATTTTGGTTGCTTGATGGTTAATCCCTAGTTATCAAGCAATCAAAATACTAATTTCGGTTGCTTTAAGATCTTCTAGGTGACATTTCTTAATGGTTAATCCTACTAATTCCAATGCTATTATTGGTTTATACTTTTAGTTGCTATATAGTTAATCCTACACTACAAGAAACACGGTCATTAGCGAGGGAATTTTCAGTCGCTAACATGCCCAATTCCGTCGCTAATTGCCATTAGCGAGGGACCAGTTCGGTCGCTAATTCTCTCCTCGCTAATGGAAATTAGCGAGAGAAATGTGTTTTGTCGCTAATTAGCGAGGGACAGTCCCTCGCTAATTCCGTCGCTAATGCTGACAGCACGCTACCCGAGTCTGATTGACACGCTTATCAATCTGAATTTATTATTATTATTATTATTAGTATTAGTATTAGTATTATTATTATTACTGTTGTTATTATTATTATTAGTAGTATTATTATTATTGTTGTTGTTATTATTATTATTATTATAACCAAAATTTCCAAAGAGAGAGAGAGAGAGAGAGAGAGAGGAGTGAGAGTGGTGGTGGTGTCGTAAAGAGAGAAGAAGAAGGAGAAAGAGAGTGGTGGTGGTGGTGGAAGAAAGAGAGTGAGAGAAAGAGGTATGTGGTTGTGGTGGTGTGGTGGTGGTGTGGAAGAAAGAGAGTGAGAGAGAGAGAGGTTGTGGTTGTGTGGTGTTGTAACATCCCTAATTTCGTTAATTTCAAATTAAGAAATTAATGAGTGATTTATTATCCGAATAAATAATAAATCAAGTTTCGGATATGAGATTGTTACGAAAGCAATTTAAAATTTGCTTAGAGAAAATAATTTAAGTGCATAATCGAGTGGAAATTAAGTACTTAAGGCTATTTTAGTATTTATGCCACTCACCCAAAATGATCTCCGGAGACATCAAAAGATCCAAAATACTCTCTCATTCCACACTTGTGATAAAATTAAGAAAGAAATAAATCCGGAAAGAAGGGAACGGAACAGAGAGAGAGAGAGATAATAAATGAATAAAATAAGAAAAAGAAAGAAAGAAGAAAAGGAATTAAATAAGGAAAGAATAAGAAAGAAAAAGAAAGAAAAAAAAAAACGTGACAGAGAGAGATGGTGAGAACCGTGAGAGAGAAGGAGAAATGGGTAAGGAAGAAGAAGAGGAAAAAGGGGATGCTTCGGTTCATCAAAACGACTTCCTTCCAACACGAAAAACGTTCAGCGTTTCTTCCTCTTCATTTTGACACCAAAATCATCATCATCCATTCACTATCCTCAAATCCACCATTTTCGAAATTGTGAAGAAAATGAGAGATGTTGGGTTTCTTGTTTCACCTCTTGTCTTGGAAGCCTAGGAAAATACCATAGAGAGGTTGGATTGTCATCTAAGAGTGAAGAATTCAAGCTTGAGTGAGTTAGGGTTTGTAAAATCCAATTTGGGGTTTTTGTGAATAGTAGCTTTTGGAGGTTAGGGATGATGAATAGTGGTCATGGAGGATTTGAGCAATTCGGTATTTTGGTCAAAAAGAGGTCTCGTGATCGAGTGGAAAGCTTTAGGAGCGAATTCGGATGTCGCGGAACGTGGAGTTGAGTCGGGAGCGTTCGTGTGGTTATGTCGGAAAAGCGTTCTCGCGAAAAGTCTCGGTGCTTCGTGATTTTCATCACGATAGGTGAGTTTTACTCGCTTAGGGAATTTTAAACATCGTTTTTGAACTATGTTTGAATGATTTTCAAATTTCAAGTTTCGAAATTTTAGAGTCAAAACGCTATTTTACGAAAATGACGCGCGTGTTTGAAAATTTAAAACGAAACCATAATGCTTTGATTTTTGAATTGATATGTTTGGGTGGATTATGTGGAATATTGTTTGTTTGGATGTGTTTTTAGTTGGGTGTGAATCGGTTGAATTTTCAAATCTATTGGAAAACCGTAGAATTTTTGTATATGTACTGAAATTAATGATTTTGGAATAAAATGATGTCTGGACTGGTTTTTCGTAAATATTATTTTGGGATGTCCGTATTACGGAGGAAACTCACTAAAAATTTTGTTAGAAATTTTGATACAAATTCAAAGTGGTTTTGAAATAACGATTAATATTATTATTATTTCAAAAACCGAACTAGTGAACGTGTGTGGACTTATGTCTTGGAAAATAAACCGAACGAAATGTTCTATTTTTATGTTTTGGCTAGGGATGATTATAAATCATCTAAACCTATCCATGAGACCTATAATTATAAATTAAATGGAATTGAAATAATGCTTGCGGAAAATGATATGCTCTATCCATATGTTACGATATATAAATATATCGAGTTGAGGTGACGACCTCTACGTGTGTTAGTATGCTAGGGAGGCGCAACATGAGCCCCGCCCTGAGCCCCAATGTTAAAAAGATTATTCCGCCTTTGAGAGTTGTACACTTATTGGCTATGACCAGGGTCCACCCATGCTTCTTTTTTAGGTTGTTGGTGGTGTACTAAAATTAATAAAACTTTATTGTAATTCATTCTTGGATTACCATGTTTCTACAATTCATATAATAGAATTGCTAAGAGATCCAAAGTAGTATTAACTTGCGTGTGTCTATGTTTTATGTTTCTAAGCAATTCATATAATAGAATTGCTAAGAGATCCAATAAGTACTAACTTGCGTGTATATGATTTTAATTGGCTCATGAGTGTGGCTGGGGTCACGGTAAAGCTCACCGAGACAAGTTGTCTCACCCAATATATTGTGGTTATTTTACTGAGAAACAGGGGAAAGAGGAAAGCTAAGAAGCACGGCTAGTTGAAGCTTGTGTTGAAGATGGCTAAGGAGCATTTATGCTTATGTATTTCCGCTTGTGTTTCTTTGTATTTTGATTGTATAACTTGTATTGATACAAGTTGTATATTATGTTCCGCTTACTCGATATATTCGGATATGTAATATTAGCATTGCAATCGTGAAAAATTTTCGTGGTGTTACATTTGGTATCGAGCGGTTCGACCTAGTCGGACGTAGAGACCTTATGGTCAAGAGATTAGATAGAGTCACTTAGTGGATCGTGACGAGCAATTGTTAGAACCTTCCAAAGATGTTATGTGAAGCTTTGAGGTTGATCAACTCAATTTTTCATGCAAGGTACTTCGGGAATGATAACGATTGGTTGCCTTAGCCCCGAAAATGTCCAAACCCTACACCATAGGAATTCGCCTTCTCGCTTTATCGAGCACGCAAATAAAGCAAAGGGCTACATTGGTGTGTTTTGAAGTAAGCAATGGGCAAACTAAATTGGTTCGAGGAAATTGTGGGCGAATGTTCAATCGATGAACCAAGTGCGATTGTAGAATTGCGATGGAAGTTATTGTAGGTCATACAAAGAGCTACAATTAAGAAAAAGCCTTTAGCGGGAATAATGACAATGATCGTAAGATCTCATTAAGATTAACTGACACCCCTAATCCTAATTATTGATTAAGCGGTCTATCGATTCTGAAATATTGTTTTACAATAACCTTACCTTATGGTTAGAGTAAACCCCAACTTAGATCGCAGCTTAGAGATATCCTTTTGGATAGGCTGCGAGTCTTGATCATGTTTCTTTTCCTTTACGCCATATTGCGAAATGCTATGGCCGACCTAGTAGGTTGTAGTTCAATCTCTGTATTGGCTACGGAACCCAATGTTGATCGAGTTAGTTATGATCACGGTTTTTGAACCAAGTCTCAATCAAGATAAGAGCGATAGGTGACTTGATGGTGACATGTACATTGAATTTCAAACTATTCCCGCTTATGGCAATATTTTAGAAAGAGTGATTCATGGATTGAAAGACCGCACCTATATTGGATGCTAATGTTAAACTTTCGGATGAGGAATTTGGAAGGGCATATTTTTAATCTATTCCCGAAAGCTCGTTTTCAATCAAGTTATAGAATGGGCATGGAAGACGATAAATTGGATGGCACTCATGGACCGTTATTCGATTCTAAGAAATGACAAAGATGAGGAAAAAATGAGATGTCACATGTGAGGAAATATATTCAAGATGATTGATATATATATTATGAGGAAGCTTAGTCTCGGTATGTGAGAAATTTTCGATAGTTCTCCGACTTGTTTTATTTATAACTTCTAATCCGAACTCCGATTCTTATGTTCCGGGATGCGTTGGAAAGCTAACGAAAATGTCTACACATCCGAGTAGTTTGTGAATCAGCTTGTTCAAAGGTATTATTCGAATCAGTATCTCGATAATATCCCAAGTTGTTTGGTACTAAAGCGGTTGTAGAACATAAACCTATTATAGGCACAGGAAGTTGAAAGAGGATTTTAAGTCATTAAGATGAGATTCCTAAACACTTTGCTTTAGGATGATACTCATTATAGTTTTCCAATGGTTTTATTCCCTAAAAGGTTGTTAGCAGCGGTATAGCTTTTCAACGATCGGTGGAGCTTCCAAAAGCGATCGATTATGAGATATGCCGCCAAAGATATCCAAGGGGTGGAACATTCAATTTCTTAAAGTGTTGTTGTTCTATAGTAAGATTTTAATCAAGTGAGCGTGAGACACCTTACTTATTGTTAAGCAAGACGTGTTCCATGCCAAATGGATACGTTAAAGAGGTTATGTTTATGTTTGAACGTTTGTGGAGCCGGAGAGTTGTGGGACCAAAGGAATGACTAAAGTGGTGAGAATTGTTCTCGGAATCAACGTTGGAAGCATTATCTTGTGTCCGCTTTGATTCCGTAGAAGAATCCTTCTATTTTGATTAGTTCTTTGATGAGTATAATAACCGGTTTGATTTCGTGATGAATCCAAACATAAACGTTCCGCTTTAGAGAAAGTCCTACTTAGCTAGGAAAGCGGTTATGTATCAAGCGAGGATCTATGTGGTTAGATTCCTTTATGCTTGAGTATTTGAGTATTAGACTCCATTCAAGAGAATGGTTGGCTTGAGAAAAGTTGTTTGACATATGATCCATACCTTAGTTAATGACCACAAGGACCATGATGATGAAATTTCTTTGAAGTATATAATAGTTATAAGGCTACCGCATTTGGCTTTCGCAAATTTGAAGGAGAGTATGAGGAGTATTTATGGTACTTTTAACGAAGCTTTAACTACAAAAAATGTAACTTAAGACTATGCTATTCCAAACAGATCGATCAAGAAATGTTGTTTTGATTGGAAAGTGGCTAGTTCGGAAATTACTCGCCTATATTCAATGAAATAAAGTCAAAGGACTTTGATCCGTAATCCATGTGTAATGCATGAAATTTTGGTTCACAAGTTAGATTTGCAACTCATCGTGATTAGTTAATGAGTTAGTAACATTGGTATAATATTATTAATAGTCCCTAATCTAAAGAACATTTTGATATTTGGGATGGGTGCGTCCTTGTATCACCATTGTTGATGGATTCTAAGTGAATGAATAGTAGATTTCAATTCGAGGAATGATTGGTTGGAATAGTCATCCGACTTATAGGTTACGAAAGCGTCATCTGTGTGTGTGAAAATATCCTGGATTTAGGAATCGAGATTCAAAGATCGAAGTCACAAGGTGAAAATACGTCTCATTAGTATGTCGGGTTAACAAAGAAACAAACTCCTATGGGTAAGTGGGAAGATTATTTCACATTCAAATGTTTCCAAGAAAATTTTTTACAAAACCGTTACCCATTTGTGAGATAGTCATGAACTCGTGAGCGGTGCAGTTTAACCCAAGTTCTAATAGTACAAGATTTCCAAGAAATCGGGCGTGATGTTACCTAGTTTTCCCACAAGTTGGGAGTGCGCTTTGTGTCACTTGTTGGAAAGAAAAGATGGGAGCAGGAGGCCTGGGTATAAATTACCTCCAGCTTGGATAAAGTTATGGTTAAGAATAAGAATCTATGCTTAGGTTGTTTAGCTTCAAGGTGAAGCGGTGATTTCAAAGTGTGGTCTAAAGTCGGGTTATTTTTAATTAAAAGTTAGGACTTAGATATTCAAGACGCTTTTCTATACTAGATATGGACATTGCGAGTGAGTAGTGATGCTCTTGGTCCTAACTAATGTTCCTACGGTATTCATGGATTACATGAACCGAGTTTTTCACCCGTATTTAGATTTGTTGTTGAAATTTTCCGATAACATTTTGGTATACATTAAGACCATGTGGATCGTGACTTACATCTCCGCATTGTCCAATATACTTCGAGTAAAGAAGTGATGGGCTAAACCTCCGAAGTGCGATTTCGGGAGGTTTGAAGTAAAATGTCAAGGATATGTGGTATCCAATCATGTTATGGCGATAAAATTCTAGTAAGGAGTTATTGGAACTAATTGATTTGTATAATAGGTCTATCGGAAGATTCTCACGATAGTTATTTCACTCATTCTGTTAACTTGTAAAGGTCGGTAGTTGAATGAGATTTCGATTGTGAGGAATAATTTTTAGAGTTGTATGAGGATTGACTTCTTTTCAATCTTTATTCTTCCGAATCCATCCCCGATTTCTAAATTTACAATGACGCCTTGGAAAGGGTTTAGTATGTGTTTGGTCTTTGAATCAACAAGAGGTAGTTGTGCACCCATGTAAGAGAAGCCTCATGAGGAGAATTATTTAACTCATGATTTGTAATGGGCAAATTCTCAGTATATATAGTGAAAAAAAAAAAAAAAAGCTCAAGATAGCTCTGCGTCGACAAAAAAGGGGTTATGTTGACAATAGGAGTAGACCACGAGAGTTGGATCTCGATGATCTGTATTGTAAGAGTTACATCAACCATTATTACCTGGTAGAGCATTGCGCGCGAAGAAACTCGGTTCTCGAGTGTATTGTACTAGTGGAGTATTGTATAGTTTTATCTTGGGCATTGTTCAATTTAAAGGAAGTATTTCACGTATCCTAATTGAGGAAAGACCTTCTAATCCCGATCCAATCGTGGAGTTAGAAACGATTGATCTTTGACTAATTCGTCATTTCAACCTTAACCAAATCTAAGTCATATCTTAGGTCATGAAGAGAAAATGCTTGGACGAGAACAATTACAATTGTTTAAGGAGTTTGTAATGGTTTTTCTGTCCCAGGAGCTATTTGGGAATTAGAGGGCGATATGCGGATTAGATATCCGTATATATTCTCTTGAAGTATGTTTGTCAAATTTTGAGGACAAAATTTTTTCAAGTTAAATTGATCAGAATATCCCTAATTTCGTTAATTTCAAATTAAGAAATTAATGAGTGATTTATTATCCGAATAAATAATAAATCAAGTTTCTGGATATGAGATTATTACTGAAAGCAATTTAAAATTTGCTAGAGAAAATAATTTAAGTGCATAACCGAGTGGAAATTAGTACTCTAAGGCTATTTTAGTATTTATGCCACTCACCCAAAATGATCTCCGAGACATCAAAAGTATCCAAAATACTCTCTCATTCCACACTTGTGATAAAATTAAGAAAGAAATAAGGAAAGAAGGGAACTAATGCAGAGAGAGAGAGAGAGATAAAATGAATAAAATAAGAAAAAGAAAGAAAGAAGAAAAGGAATTAAATAAGGAAAGAATAAGAAAGAAAAGAAAAAAAAAAAAAACGTGACAGAGAGAGATGGTGAGAACCGTGAGAGAGAAGGAGAAATGGGTAAGGAAGAAGAAGAGGAAAAGGGGATGCTTCTGTTCATCAAAACGACTTCCTTCCAACACGAAAAACGTTCAGCGTTTCTTCCTCTTCATTTTGACACCAAAATCATCATCATCCATTCACTATCCTCAAATCCACCATTTTCAAATTGTGAAGAAAATGAGAGATGTTGGGTTTCTTGTTTCACCTCTTGTCTTGGAAGCCTAGGAAAATACCATAGAGAGGTTGGATTGTCATCTAAGAGTGAAGAATTCAAGCTTGAGTGAGTTAGGGTTTGTAAAATCCAATTTGGGGTTTTGTGAATAGTAGCTTTTGGAGGTTAGGGATGATGAATAGTGGTCATGGAGGATTTGAGCAATTCGGTATTTTGGTCAAAAAGAGGTCTCGTGATCGAGTGGAAAGCTTTAGGAGCGAATCGGATGTCGCCGGGCGTGGAGTTGAGTCGGGAGCGTTAGTGTGGTTATGTCGAAAAGCGTTCTCGCGGAAAGTCTCGGTGCTTCGATTTTCATCACGATAGGTGAGTTTTACTCGCTTAGGGAATTTTAAACATCGTTTTGAACTATGTTTGAATGATTTTCAAATTTCAAGTTTCGAGAATTTTAGAGTCAAAAACGCTATTTTACGAAAATGACGCGTGTTTGAAAATTTAAAACGAAACCATAATGCTTTGATTTTTGAATTGATATGTTTGGACCGGATTATGTGGAATATTGTTTGTTTGGATGTGTTTTAGAGTTGGGTGTGAATCATTTGAATTTTCAAATCTATTGGAAAACCGTAGAATTTTGTATATGTACTGAAATTAATGATTTTGGAATAAAATGATGTCCGGACCGATTTTTCGGTAAATATTATTTTGGGATGTCCGTATTACAGAGGAAACTCTCTTAAATTTTGTTAGAAATTTTGATACAAATTCAAAGTGGTTTTGAAATAACGATTAATATTATTATTATTTCAAAAACCGAACTAGTGAACGTGTGTGGACTTATGTCTTGGAAAATAAACCGAACGAAATGTTCTATTTTTATGTTTTGGCTAGGGATGATTATAAATCATCTAAACCTATCCATGAGACCTATAATTATAAATTAAATGGAATTGAAATAATGCTTGCGGAAAATGATATGCTCTATCCATTATGTTACGATATATAAATATATCGAGTTGAGGTGACGACCTCTATGTGTTAGTATGCTAGGGAGAGGCGATCATGAGCCCCGCCCCTAGGCCCCAATGTTAAAAAGATTATTCCGCTTTGAGAGTTGTACACTTATTGGCTATGACCAGGGTCCACCCATGCTTCTTTTAGGTTGTTGGTGGTGTACTAAAATTAATAAAACTTTATTGTAATTCATTCTTGGATTACCATGTTTCAACAATTCATATAATAGAATTGCTAAGAGATCCAGTAAGTATTAACTTGCTGCGTATCTATGTTTTATGTTTCGACAATTCATATAATAGAATTGCTAAGAGATCCATAAAGTACTAACTTGCTTTGTGTATATGATTTTAATTGGCTCATGAGTGTGGCTAGGGGTCACGGTAAAAGCTCATCGAGACAAGTTGTCTCACCCAATATATTGTGGTTATTTTACTGAGAAACAGGGGAAAGAGGAAAGCTAAGAAGCACGGCTAGTTGAAGCTTGTGTTGAAGATGGCTAAGGAGCATTTATGCTTATGTATTTCCGCTTGTGTTTCTTTGTATTTTGACTGTATAACTTGTATTGATACAAGTTGTATATTATGTTCCGCTACTCTGATATATTCGGATATGTAATATTAGCATTGCAATCGTGAAAAATTTTCAGGGTGTTACAGGTGTGAAGAGAGAAAGAGAAGAAAAAACATGGTGGTGGTGGTGGTGAGAGAAAGCTCCAAAAGAGAGAGGTTGTGGTTGTGTGGTTGAGGAGAGAGAGGAGTGAGAGTGGTTGTGGTGTGGTGGGGGCGTGGTGGTGGTGGTGGTGGTGGTGGTTGTGTGGGTAAGAAATTTGTGAAGAGAAGAATGAGGGTGTTGTGAGTGAAAAATAAGAGTGAGTGGTGGTGGTGGTGGTGGTGGTTGTGTGGCGGTGGGTTAGAGTTTGTAGGTGAGAGAGAGAGAGAGTAGAGGAAGAGGAAGAGGAGAGGAGTGAGGGTATTGTGAGTGAGAAAGAAGAGTGAGTGGTTGTTGCGCCCGAAAAAGTCCCCGAGGGGTTTTTCTTCGTTTACAACTTTTTAAAACAATGAATTCGCCACCAATATTTTTTATAAGGAAAATATTGAAGAAAAACCTTTTTGGAAGGCGGATGGTCTTTTGGAAAACCTAAGATTTGGGTTCGGGGTCTAGGTTAGGCATGGGAAAGGTATTAGCACCTCACACCTCCTTTTCTACTGAAAGGAACCTTTAATTAAACGTGTGGTTTTAAGTGTTGATTTGAAAAGTACTTAAATTTGCCTCTTAATTGAAAAGATTTAATGAATTTTTATTCGCGCATTCGACGAGAGTTAGCCGCTTGGGTTTTTTGAAAGGAAAAATGTTTTTAGTTTATTGTGCTTGACGGAGGATCCGCTTTCACGTATCTCCAGTGTGCGATGGAGAACTCAAAGCTACGTAGTTCTAGGTTTTTGGTTTTATTTTGTTTAATTGTGAAATTGAGCTTTCGTGATGATCAATTGAGCGAAGGCTCAAGTGACCACCATTAGTACTCCATTGTTAATGATCATGCAAGCAAAGGCTTGCAAGACCACTAACAAAGTTTTTCGATTTATGTAAAGTCTTTAGAAAAATTAGGCGTTCATGATGATCAATTGAGCAAAGGCTCCAACCGATCACCACTAGTTCCTCATTGTTAATGATTATGCAAGCAGAGAGGCTTCGCAAAACCATCAACAAAGTTTTTTGATTTATTGAAAGTTTTTAGAAAAATTAGGCATTCATGATGATCAATTGAGCAAAGGCTCAGTGATCACCACTAGTTCCTCATTGTTAATGATTATGCAAGCGGAGAGGCTTCGCAAAACCGTTAACAAAGTTTTTTGATTTATTGAAAGTATTTAGAAAAATTAGGCATTCATGATGATCAATTGAGCAAAGGCTCCGTGTGATCACCACTAGTTCCTCATTGTTAATGATTATGCAAGCGGAGAACCGCAAAACCGTTAACAAAGTTTTTGATTTATTGAGAAATTATTTGAGTTGAAAAAGAATTAAAACGAGAAAAGGTGAAAATTGCAAAATGGGGTGTTACTAGTTCTTGGGAGGTTGTGTAATCGCCCAGGCGGGGGTGTAAATAAAGAAGCCCAGTCCAGATATGGGAGCCCGGTATGCTAAACCCAGGCTTAAGTGAGGAGGATGCGCGCGCAGGAATTAGTGTGGTGCAAACAGTAATCAGAAAAAATTAAAAAAACAAGATAACTTTGGAGCCCATATAGCCCAAACCCTAAATGTTAACAACCCAAAAACCTATTTTCCTTTCCCCTAACTCAGCTGCGCCGCGCAGCTCCATTCAAGGGAGAGAGATTCGCGGCGTGATTAACGGCGATAGAGAGGGAGAGGGATTCGCGGCGTGGATCGGTTCCATGGAGAGAGGGAACGCGTCGGGTTTGAGAGAGAGAAAGAAAGGAGATGCAACGATTTCCAGGGAGAAGGAGTGAGCTGCGATGGTGGGAGAGAAACGGAGGGAGGCTTCGCGGTGGTGGCTCTCGCGAACGGAGTGGGGGAATTTTCACGGCAGTCTTACGGCGAGGGAGCGCCGGAGAAGACGATGCCTGCGGTGGTGGGTTTCGCCGGCGACACTCACGTTTCCAGGTTCGTTTCTTTTCGCTCTATTCCTTCTCTTTTCGGTTTCTGTTCCTCCTCTCTTCTTATCCATCTCTTTTCACTTCCAATCCTATTTTCTGATTCGTGGTTTTGTTTGGTGGTGATAGGAGATTCGGTGGAGGGCTTGATTTTGGGTGGAGATGGTGGTTAGGTGACGGTGGTTGGATGAGGTGGTGGTGATTTTGAGTGGTTTTTGAGAGGGAGGCTGGTGGTTGGGGCTCGGTTGAGAGAGATGAGAAACGACAGCAGTGAAAATGGAGCGAGAGGTGGTCACGGTGGGTGATTTGGTGGTCGTTGGTTGGTGATGATTGATGGTGGTCATTGGTGGTGGTTTAGGGGTGAGTGGTGATGGCTGTGAGGGTTTGATGGTGGCTGTTGGTGGTGGTTTAGGGGGGAGTGGTGGTGGCTGGTCACGGTGATGGGAGGAGAAGAAGCTTCTCTACATTTTTTTTATTTTTTCTACTCTATAATTTGTTTCAGATCTGTCTCTGTTTTCTGTGTTTTTTTTAGACTGATGGTTGACTGCTCTTTTATATTAAAATACTAGGTTTCTGCATTAATTGTTTTGACTGGGTTTTGACTCTTTTCAGGTCTGGATCCAAGCCCAAAGAAATTGAAAGCAACTTTGGAACCCCAGATTTTCTTCTTCTTTCTTTTTATTATATTTTTTGTATTTTCAGATTTATTTATTTTTGTATATTTTTGTTATTATTTTTTGTATTTTTTTGGACATTTGGACTCTCCTAAGTTGTAATAAAAATTAAATAGTATTTTTTTGACATTTTCTGACTATATATATGCTCAAAATAAAATAACTGCACAAAATAAGATTAATAATGAGAAAAAGAGTCGGGCCAAACACATAGACGAGAACGGGCCCAACTAGACAAATACGCTAAAACGAGACCCAAATAGAAGAAATGAACTCATTAACTAAAATACACTAAAACTGACTCAGAATTAATCTTATTTTTGTAATACCCTAATTTAAACAACGGTTTTCGATTTAGTTGAGCTGGATAATTGAAATGGGCTTAGGTTAAAAAGGGCGGACAAAATTAGGGTATTACAGTGGTGTGGTGGTGGGAATGAGAGAAGAGGGTTAAAAGTGAAAGAATGAGAGAAGAGTGAGACAAGAGTGAGAGAATGGGGTATTCGGTCAAAAAATAACTGGACATTAGCGAGGGACGTCCCAATTCCGTCGCTAACTGTCACTCTGGCATAGTCAGAGCAGTCTGCAGCAGTCAAATCAGCCAGGACATCTCATTTCCGTCGCTAATTCCCTCGCTAATGGTCACATTAGCGAGGACTTGCAATCCGTCGCAAATTTACTGTTTTTGGCGAGGACAAAATTTCCTCGCTAATTCATCGCTAATCCTCGTTTTTTTTGTAGTGCTAGTAATTCCAATGCTATTATTGTTTTATACTTTTATTTTGAATATATCAAGAGTATTTAAAGTAAAAATTTGTTAAAAATGCTTTATAAAAAATCTATTTTAAAAAGCAAGTGAAAAATCTTATTGAAATTGAAATGTTAAAAATATATAAGTTTTTGTTCAAAAACTTTGAAAAAAATATTCGGGAGGCCGATCGCCAACCCGTCACCCATCACTTACGGTAGGTCGATCTTTTTGAACTCGCCGTTTTTGGCGACTAACTCGCCCGCGCCCATTTATATAAGCGGGCGAAGGCAAAACGGGCGGCCAACCCGCTTTGCCATCCCTAGTTCAAGCTGACATGACAAATGTTTTCAATTTCAAGACGATAACCTTTTCATATTTGTAATTTGATGTTGGCGGTGAGTATATGTACCAAGTTGTATGTGTGAGTGTATTTAAGATTGGCCTGATTCAGAATCTATTTTTGACACTCAATTACATCTTCTATATCAATTTTTTTTTATTTGAAAGTTTATTATATATACTACTGGGCCTCCATTCTCTTCGTAATATTTTCTTGAAGGCTCCAAAAACACGGTAAAGATTACATTTTTGTCTTCATTATCTCCACGACAGTAGCATGCATAAGATGGACTAACATTGATACAAACATCTATTATCATAATATAATAACGGTTTGTTGTTTCCTTCCTTTTGGTTTTTATACTAAGCTGAACCAAAACTTATCAAATTTTTTTTTTCACTGCAAAACAGCTGGGGAAATACCCCGCTTGATGACGCCCAGAGGAATGGAAATAAGAATCTGATAAAATTACTTGAAGATGCATGTCAACACTAGAAGTAGTAGTTAGTAGTGAAGGCAATAGTAAGATGCAGTAGATGATTGCCTTAAGACTGTTACGGTATTTACATACTGCTAGTATTTTCATTTGGTATTTCTCATTCAGTTTCCATTTGAGTTTCATGTGTTGAATTGGCAAGTGCGTAGTGGTAAGTTGTTAAAATATTCTTTTGTTGTCGGGACTCATGCATATATAATGACCAACAATCTAATGAATGAGACAACTTGCATTTTACAAACAAACTATTCTCCTCTCTAAACTCTAATTCTTTCTGCCCATTTTCATCTCTAATTTTCTTTGAATTCCATTCTAATTGTTGGAATACCTGTTTTAGAGACTGAATTTTACCAGATTACTCACCATAATCCATTTTTCCCTCTCAATTGTTATCAAACCTTGCACTCCTGTCATGGTTTATCTTTCTCAAGGCTATGGGTACACATAATTTTATATGAATTCTGTTTTAGATTTGCTAGCAGACTTGTTCTATGAAATTGTGGGTTTATGTCTTGAACTTGGTCCACTCTTGCGGCACAACATGTAAGTGGTCCACTCTTGTGACTGCATCTGCGTAGCATTAGTGCAAACTAGCCTCAAGCACCCGTCCGTTGGACAGAGACCCTTAAATTAAGATTTTAAAATTGACAAATCTCAATCAAACTAAAATTTCTCATGTAGTAACAAAAAAATAAAAAAAACTTAATACAAGAAAATAGTAAAGTAATAGGGGAAGCATTAGAAGTAAATTTTGGAATTAAGAACCACATTATATTTTAAAAGTACGATAATCAAAAGACATTGTTCGCATGGCAATGTATAAACATTGAAAAAGGCATTTTAAAACAACAACATAACTTATCCATTCCTAGCCTAACAACATAACACTTTCACTACATAGAAACGGAGGAACGGCGGCAGGTAAAAGTGAGAGCGGCGGCGGTTCTAACCGCCGTGGATTTATGCTGGCGGCGGTTCCTGTAGCGCCGTTATTTCTAGCGTCGCCCGTGTAGTTTTGGCGGCGGTTCCAAGAATCGCCGCACAAACCGCCGCAGTGTGGCGGCGGTTCGCGAATCGCCGTCAACAAGCATTTTGAATTTTCTCGCAGCGAGTTCGCGGCGGTTCATAATCGCCGCTAAGGTGCGCGCCAAAAATTCCACCAACACTAGCGGCGGTTATTAATCGCCGCAAAGCTACGTGCCAAAATTTTCCCACCAACACTAGCGGCGGTTGCAATCATCGCAAGTTAAAAATAATTTTTTTAAATTTTAAACTCGATTTTTGTTTCAGACCTTTCTAACCCAACTTGTACCTATTAAAGAAACTACAATTATGCCAAAATCACATACAGCCTTCTAGAAACCAAATTTAGTTCATAATAACTAGAACTTAGTTCATACATCCAAATCTAGTTGTTCATGGCACCAAAATACAACCAACTAAATTAGTTCATAACATCAAAGTACAACCGACTTAATTAGTTCATAAAATCTCAAAGTACAACCAACTAGCAAAACTAGTTCATAACATCAAAATACAATCAAATAGAATCATCTATCTAGATGTCCTACGGGATGGGCTTGCTTCATTTTGTCTGTGTGGTGGCACCACCGTAAGAGCGTCTCAAATCATATTGTGATTCCAAGTTAAGCGACTGGAAAAAAAGAGCCATAAATTAAGTTAGAATCAATATTGTAGCCAAAACTAAAACCCAAGTAATGAACAATTATTGTTGACTTCACAACCTCCCAATAAGACAATTAATAATATGAATAATTAATTAAGATCTCTTAATTATCTTAACCTCCCTGACATATATGTTTTCTCCATTTCACATTACAAATCCAAACCACAAACTCTCCCATACAGAGTGTCGATGCTACAGAGTGTACAATTCAGTTCAATTCAAACAATAGCACTAAAACTAAGACCAGACTAAATTTCTTCAAAACTCAAGCACCACAAGTTCAAAAATTACCAAATTCCTTATACACAAAGATAGAGCAAATATAGCGAGAAAGAGCTCAAAGATTCGAGGGTAACTATCAATCTCCCAAAAACAAAGAATAAAAGAATCTACAAACCACGTTGAGCTAGCTAACTAACATGAATCCCTTACCACATAGACAAATCCAAATTGACCCATTAGTAGATTTCACGTAATCCCAATTCAAAAATGAAAACCCTTCACACCAATGAAGAAAAATGAACAAATCAAAACTTTGCAAGAGAAAATGATAATAATAACATAAACTTGGTTCTTGCACTATGCTTACGTGTCATTCTGGTAATGGAAGATTTTTTATTGTTCCTTAAAAAAACGAGAATCACACAAACCGAATTCATCTAAGAGAAGAAACGACTCTGCTACCACCATTCAAAAACCGTAAATGTTTAAAATAGGCTTATATGGACAAACCGTAAACCAGTCATCTAATAAGAGTATGTGTCGATGTGCTCACCCCATTTATAACAAGAGTATGTGCCAATGAAAATGCACCATAATTGACTTCATAACCAATCAAGCGTGAATCGTCATAAATAATCATGATAGTAATCGTCATAAATAATCAAGCGATGTCGTCATAAATTAGCAACTTTTCCATTGGATCAATAAGCATGATTTAATGCATTAAGACAAATATTGTCTCACCGGATTTTGCTTAAGAAGTTGCATAACAAAAGCAAGTTGTTCCTTCAAAAGAGGTAATTCAAAGAACTTGTTCCTTTAGAGCATCAACTTCAAAGCAGACTTTTGCCTTTAAACTTTCAACCTCAACAACTTGTGCTTGTAAAGAATCAATTTGACTCGTGATCTGTGACATCTTTTCAGTGAGCTTGAAAATCATATGAATCATGTCGTAGAAACGAGAACCGCTTCCAGAGAGCGATTCGTGTTACACCGAGTCCCATGCCTCGACTATACCCAGGATGTTCTTTCCCGAAAACTTCAATAAAGGCTTCATGCTCAGAAGAACCCTCAAGAACTGCTTGTTGTAATTTTTCCTACATGTATTGAAGAAAGACATAAAGATTTACGATGTGCCCAATAATATGATATGTTGCAATCAAACATAGCTATACATATATGATATTGGACTTACATGGTTTTGTCTTGCTTCATCATTAACAAAATCACCAGTTGATTTTTTATGAGCAATTTCATACATATCCGCTTCTACTATAAGTCCGCCCATCTCGCTCTTCCTAAATCGTATCACCATATAAATATAGTTAAACCATTTTCTATGATTTTCAAACAATAGAAAAAATGAGATATGATACCATCTCATGTTGCTTTCTGGCAATTGTCTTAGCCCCTAATGTATGAGGAACTCGTTTGCTTGAGCGGTTTTCACATTTTGATCTGCCATTGCCTATAAACAAAGTCATTAACAAAGTAATTTATATTAATTCTGAAGGATATGATAGGAAAAAAATTATTAATGTTTCATTCTGAAGGATATAATAGGAAAAAATTCTGCATCCACAATATCAATAACAAAGAAATGAAACCAATTAAGTGATACTAATCAAATTAAACAAAGAACCAATTTAAGAAAAGTTATGTTATTACCATAGTTTGTGTTTCACCTATACTCCAAAAACTTCCTCCAATGATCCTGGGAATGTCCTCCTGGTTCCGAGTATTTTCTTCACGAGTAAGCTCCCAGCTATAATTTTCTTTAAAAAGCTTGCAACGATCGTCCTTCCATTTCTTTCCCAAGCTTGATAAAATCCATTTCTTGTGAGCTCCATCATTTACCACAAATTTTGTCTTTAATACAATTACAATAAAAGATGTTAGTAACAAAACATAAATAACAATAAAATGTATTAAGTAATTTTGCTCTATACCTTTATGTCTTTCTCATAACAATTATTTTTGTAATCCATAGGGACTTCACGCCAATCCGTGTACAAAATAGGGAATTTGTCAAAATGATTTCCAAGAAAACCCAAAACCCTCCTAATAAACCAAACAGACAAAACTGGTTGATTTTTTGCATTCCATTGGGTCATAACTTTGAATCCTAGGCGGTTTGGAATCAAATCTCGCACTTTTAGGCTTCTTTGGCTGCGATTACCCTCCTCATCTAACACAAAATAAGTCAAAATATTAGTACACCGAAATATAAATAATGGAAAATACACCACCTAATTAGAGTTTATTTACCAATAACATCCACTATTCATTTGGAAAGGGCACATCATCGAACTCAGGAATGTCATCTTCCAAAGATGAAGATGGGTTAGGCATAGACACCCTTTGGGGTAGCGGTACCCTATGGGTGCTTCTCACAGAAGAATCATGTCCTTGAACGGATGTGGGTTGACCATTACGGAGGCCATCATATCTTCTTTTAGGAGGCATACCTACCAATACATGTTAGGCAATAAATCAAAATCAGAAGAAATCGCATGCATATATTCTATGAAAACTCACATGCACGTATTAAATTAGAAAACTCACTTTGGTTAGCAAGTAATGGCATAAAGCTTCTGACATAATCATAAACCTTGATTCAGATTAGCATAAGTAATGGACGAGAAATTCATAACACCGTATCAAAAAGGAATTAAGTAAAGTAAATCATTTAATGGAAACATTAAAAGGATTGAGATCAATCTCAAACAAACTATGTCATAGTTAAACTAAAAGAGTTAGCAACAATATTACATAGAATGAACTACCAATCACATTCATAAAACCATATCTTGATCATCGTCATCAACATTTTCATTAACAAATTTGAACTTTCGGGTTCATTATCTAAAACTACTCTTGCTAAAGGAATATGTGTATTATCATCCAAGAAAAATTGTTCCAGATTTTGTGATGGGTATGTCTCGTTGGATGCCACAATTTCATTCTCATCTTCACCCATATCATACAAGTCTCTTGGTTTCAAATGAACTGGTATACTCCAACCTTGTTCATTCTCATCCTCTACATAATAGACCATTTGAGCTTCGGAAGCTCTAATGTATGGTTCATCATCTTCATGTTCTCCACTATGTATATTTCGTGCAAACTTGATAGAGGTAAAGCCCAACTTATCCATCTTCAAACCTCTTGGATTAGTGGTATTAGCCCATTCACATTTAAACATGACTACTGTGAAACCACTATAGCTCAACTCAATGATGTCTACTAATCGTCCATAGTAAGGCACCCCTCCAAACCTCATTTTGAGTATCACTACTGCTTGAATAACTTCTCGTTCCAAACATGCCAAAAACTCCACTATTTGGAGTTTTTAGAAACTTGTCTCGTTCTAAAGTCCGAAACTTGTATCCATTAACATTAAACGCGGTGAACCTTCTAGCTTGATTAAAAGGACCTTGTGCAAGACTAACAAGAACATCTTTATCTTGTATGCTAAGAGTGTCAAGATTATTCCCAATCTGAATGTCATAGTGTAGATTATTAATCACATTGCAAAAATATTAATGAAATAGAAATAGCATAAACACTTACACGATTGGCGAACCAACGAACGAATTCTCTATGAACCTGTTTGTCTATCTCTGAAGCATTTTTTCCCCTAAGTTTCCTTCGCACAATAGTTCTAAATTGCCTATGTAATTTTATAGTATTAGATGTACCCATGAAAAAGAAAACGAACGGTCAATCTAAGTGAAGAAATACTTACTGAAGATAATAATCAACAACTTGACAATTTGTTAGCACGTGTCGATGAGCCTGTAACTTTTCTCTTGGTGTAAGAGTAAAATACGAAGAACCACCAACCGATTTTCCAATTATAGGAAATAGTTCAGTTATCCGTGACTGAGCCTCCATGGTGTCGGGTTCATCGTCTACACGAGGAGGTCTATTCATTCTTGTTTCAATATTGTCTAAATACCTTGAACAAAATGTAAGGATTTCTTCCATTAGGTAACCTTCTGCTATAGACCTTTCGGGACGTGCTTTATTACTGAACGTAGGATTTTAAATGTCCAAGATACCTATATATGCAAATGTCGTTTAGAATAACCATTACATTATCAAATTGAAAACATATAAAAAAGAAGCTAAAACATATATTTTACCTCTCTATTGGATACATCCAAATGATAATGGACAGACCTCCAAGCTTAGCTTCTTCCACAAGGTGAACAACCAAGTGAACCATAACAGTTGAAAAATGAAGGAGGAAATAACATTTCCATGTGGCATAAAGTGACGACAATTTGATTATTCAATTTGTCCAAATCTTCAATTTTCAATACTTTCTCGCATATTTGTCTAAAGAATGAGCATAACTCAATCAACACAAATTGAAACCTCATTGGGCAATGATGTTCGCATGGCTAATTGGTAGCAACCGCTCCATCAATATATGACAATCATGACTTTTTAACATTCCATTCAACTTAAGATTATCTAAGTCAATGCACCTTGAAATGTTGCTCGAATAACCATCCGCACACGGTCATGTTCTTTAAAGTTGCCAAAAAGCTCTCTTGCCCATTTTAGTCATTGTAAAGACAAACTAAAGGATATTTTCCATTTTCATCCGCCAAAGGTCCGGTCTTATGCCCATATCTTTAAGATCTTTTCGAGCATTGATGTGATCTTTTGACTTTGCACTATCATTTAGCGAGTGTGTAAGATATTATCACATACATTCTTTTCAATGTGCATCACATCAAGGTTGTGGCGCAAATCAGCTTATCTTTCCAATATGGAAGCTCAAAGAATATACTTTTTTTTTTTCATTGTTGAGTAGTGTTACCTGTGGAAGTCGCAAGCACCTCTTGTTCTTTTTCTTGTCCCCTCATTCTCTAGTCTTAGTCCAAATTTATTTTCAATGTTAAAAACTCGCCCAAGAATATCGTAACTGACAATATTTTTGGCGGACTACGCAAATCTTGCTCACCGCTTGAAGCGAATCCGGTTCAATCTAAATCGGTGCCTCCCGTCAAGAAAACGACGATGACCCATGAAACACCACTTTCTACTATGAGGAAGACGACAAGGAATAGAGTCAAAGTTACATGATGGGCAAGCAAGTCCGGTGTATGTGTTTCACCTGCAAAGTGTTCCCAACCCGAAAATCACTTATTGTCCACACTAACGCCGCATGTAATTTAAACATCTCACGCTTGAAAGAATCATAAGCATCCACACTGTTGTCCACAATTCATTTAATTCTCTAATAAGAGGTTGCAAGTAGACATCTATATTATTGCACGCATTTTTTCCCGGGAATTATCATCGAAATTATAAAAGATGTTTGTTTCATGCACACCCATGGAGGAGTGTTGTAAGGAAAGAGAATAACGGCCAAATACTATAATTTGAACTCATAACACCAAAGGGGATTAAAACCGTCGTGAGCTAACCAAGACGAACATTTCGTGCATCGATGCAAACAAAGAGTGTGTTGAGTCAAATCGTTTCCAAGCTTCGTAATCTCTAGGATGTCTCATCATTCCATCATTATTGTTATTAGTAGCATGCCATATCATGTCCTCGGCTGTCTTTGAAGATAAAAATAGTCTCTCAGAATCGGGTTTTAATTGAAAGTAGCGAAGAACTTTTGCAGAACTTTCTTCATACTATTGTCATCGGTGTTAACTTCAAGTACCCCGGGCTTTTTCCTTGATTTCCATCTAGAAGTGTGACAAACTTTACAATTTTCCCTTGCTTCGTCTTCCGTATTTCCCCAATAGAGCATACAATGATTCGGACATGCATGTATCTTTTCATAGTTCAAACCAAGTTTGGTGATTGTTTTCTTTGCCTCATAAAATGAACTTGGAATCTTTGCATTTTTGAATGCATCTTGCAAAAGTTCTAAAATCATTGTCATGGCCTTGTCACTCATTCCACACAAGCATTTGATATGATATAACTTCACCAAAAAGATAACCTTGAATAGTTTGTACAACCTTCATACAAGGGTTGTTCTCCATCTCTTGCTAATTCATAAAATTCATTGGCTTCATTCCTTTCTAGATTGGTGTTTTGCATCACATCCTCATCTCTCTGAAACTCTACATTGGATGCAACCGGTACTTCATTTGCACAGTGGCCATCGATACCAAAAGCATCATTAATCATATTTTGGATGGAATCTTCAACAGCTTGTGCTTTGAGTTGCATGTTGAGTGTTATCGCTGAGGCGTTATGGTTTTCTATCTCCCCATGATAGGACCAACAAGTATATCCTACTGGAAATGGCGTACATCTTAAGTGGTCATATACCACATCCCAAGTCCTCCTTTTTTTGAAGCCACATTCTCGACAAGAACATAATATTTTCCCGTTAACCGCACCATGTTTAAAGGCGAAGTTAATGAATCCCTTCACCCTTCCTTATATTCATCTGTGTTTCATGCTGACCGTAAATCCAAGACTTATCCATTTCTAAAAGATCATATTCTCGCCGCAGGCTGTGAGAATCATTAACGAGACAACAAAATTATTAACAATACAAAATTAGGAAACAAAAATATCACCCAACACGGGCTCAAAACTATGAGACAATGGGCCCTTATTTTCAAAAAGCGAAGAGAAATAAACCAAAACAATTCACAATCATGATACATAAGCATAATTCAAGCAATCAGTAATCAAACTCGGGGACAAATGCGTACATTTTTACATGGTCGAAACTCTAGTTCTTAAGCATTCGTTATTTTTCAATACTACTAACTACCAAAAAGACAGATGCAATTATGATTCATAACAAAGGCATAACATATAACATGAAATTGGTGTGTGACATCATGCACGATTTCCTATAGCACCACTAATAGCAGCAGTAAATACTAAACTTCATACTTAAGGAATTTTGACAAAAACACTCTAATTAATAGCTTGAACAATTGTAAACAACATATATTAAAGATAAATATGAAGTAAGTAGGATAAACATCAAGAAGACAAAATATATTGAGATCTCGAATGATACAAAGAGGAGGAAGAGAATTGTACCTGAAGCAACAAACAGCAATGGAAACCGAATCTAGCCTTTAGTGATTGTACATCTCTGTGTTTCCAACCCTAAATCCAAAAGTTAAAATAGGAAGCAAATAAGTACAAGAATCAATCAAAGGGCAATCTACATAATTGCATTTTCTGTTCCACCACTTTCTTTGTCTTAACTGTCTATAAAATTCAAGCTCTTTACTCTATGCAATTTAATCTAATCACCTTTAGCAAGACTAAACACTGCATTCAGCCAATGTAGCTACATAACAAAAGAGGAACAAAAAACACTTTTAAAAGCTGCAAAAGTAAATGAGCTAAAGGCTTTTGACAAAGAGGTGTACTTTGTGTTATTCTTAGCTACCCCAAACTTGATAGAGACGACCTGAACTGAAGTATCTTCCAAAGGGACATAAATACTGCAAATGCAGCTAAGTAAATTCAACATAAGAATAAACATATATGGCTTAAGATAAGCCAAGCTTATAAAGTTTACAAATTGATTATCATTTATTCATGCATTTGATCTAAATATTTCATCAGTCTAGAAGAATAATTCATACTTAATATCCTAAGTTAACCTCCTGAATATTCCTAAAGATATTATACAAACAATAGAGAGGAATGTGTAATAAATATCACACACTAAGCAAAAACCAACTAATCACATAAAACCCAACATAAAACAAATTAATCAACAAAGTATTAAGAAACTAAAACATTAGCACACGTTCCCTCACTTGCAATATCAATATTACTAAAGTTATGAATAACATCTAGTGGTTTCAAAACATTAGATTAGGAGCAATATGATACGATCTTCTAATACACACACCTATCTCGATCAAAACTCACGCCCATTGCCACTCTTGCATCTCACACCCAACCTCAATGATATATAGGGAACTCTATAATAGCATATTGTAAAGAGCATAAACTTTGATATCCAAAAAAGACACAATTATATATCAAGTAACAGTTTTAAAAGTGAAATCTTGAATCTTAGTTTACTTCAAATACATTACTCGTAAAAAGAAGAGATGTCGAAAGAGTGGATAACATTGAAATAAATAGAATGCCAAAACTAATTTTTGCCTTACAATAGAGGTCCTCTAGAGACTATAGTCCATGACTCCATATAGTATGTTCTAAGCTCTAAACTTAAACTCTGTAGCCAATAACCAAATATTTGTTAAATAATTTTATTGACAAAAGCTTGTGTGTATCGAAGTTGACTACGTTCACGAAAAGTAATCAAAGCTTGCCACACAAAAATGGAATAATTTTATTCAAGATATATTTACCGAAACATATATATGCTAAAATTTTAATCTGAGATATATTTATCACTGCAGTGTGCACAGCTAAGGGTAAAGCCGCAGACATAAAACTATGCAAATTTTAGACAAACTGAAGCACAACATGTCAACATCTATATAGCACACGGCTTAACGAAATCAAGTAACTTAATCCTGCTTTTATAGTTTGAAATATTTACACCTTAGTCTTTATACAAATCTTGCAGAACATCTCATATTCCCTATTTCTTTACATATAATTTCAACACATCTAACATTCCCCTGCTGTTTCTTTTCATATAATTCCAAATAAAACCACTTGTTAGATCATTTTGTAGTGTACAATGACCCCATTTTTTTTCATATTGTCTTCAACCATTGAGATAATGACCTCTTAGGCTAAATCTGGATATTTAATTTGATGGAATGGACAATAACTCTTGTAATTTTATTCCATTGTTTGGAATTGAACAAAATGATAGAGAGATCAGATTAATAAACCATAAAATGATTTCATGTAAACGAAAAATGCATGTTTTTGATGGAATAAAATAGTTTCCCTTCATTACTAGTACTACCATTCAGAGAAAACTATTATCTCTTTACGCTAATTCAAACATATCCTTATCATCGAGAAGGTTCTTTAAGAACAACATTTCACAGTCAACAAATATACCCTGTTCGAAACAGCACCCCAAGCAATAATTTTGAACGATAAATCAAAAAGGGAAAAGCGAATAAGATTTACAAGGAGAACTGAACTTAGAAATCTAACCTGTTGTTGAGGTGATGAAGAGATAAGTTGAGTTGCTGAGATGTTGAAGATACCAAACCCTAACAAGAACAGAACTTGGAAATCTTACCTGTAACAAGAAAAATCCAAGATTAGGAAGAGAGGAAATGGAAATAGTAGTTGTACCTGAAGCAATCGCAGCTGTACCTATTAGCGATGAGAACCGAGAGAAAGAGCGGAACTGTAATAGCGACTGTACCTGAAGTAATCGAAGAGGATTACTGTGTTCTTCTCTGTTAGCAAACCCTAAGAGACGAATAGAACTGTAATAGAGCGGTTTCAGAAGAGAGATTTAGGGAAAATTCGCGGGGAATGAAAAGTTCTCGCCCGTTTGTTTTTTTTTTTTTTTCTCAAAAATCGAAATCGCCGTGAGACATAAGTGAACTCGCCGCGTTGTTCCTACCGAGGCGATTATGAGCAACCGCCGCTGGTGTCGTTAAGCGACGACGGTTGGTGTAAACTGCCGCTAACCAAGTGCCGCTAGTTCCCCTTTTCTTTGTAGTGTTTTTAAAAAATCTAGACTCCTAATCATTTTTGTTAAAGGGTGTGCCAAAACCTTAAACTGCAAACAAAATGGGAAGGAGACAGTATCAAAGAAATCTAGTAAGTAACTTCAATTTAGATACAATAAGTAACATCCAAATAGAAAAGTGCAATTCAGCCAACCTCCATTCCCTAATAAATTTGATACAATGGAGGCCACAATAAGAACTATAATAGTACAAACTAGCATTTTACTCTGCGGGATGATGCACGGTGACATCAGATTGTTTATATATTGCTATGAAGTCATAATAATATTGAAATGTTAATAAGTTTGGTAATTTATACATTAAAATGGCATTTTGGCATATTATTAGTCTACATATATATAGTTAAAAAATTGTTAGCTATTCATAAGATATGCACTCTCCCGTTAGCGCTCCTATTGTCGCTCCAAATCACTCCCTCAAAAGTACATGGTATTATGGAATACATCAGTGAAGTGATGAAATCCTAAACTCATGAGTTAAGACTAACTAACACAATTACATAGTTCTTGTCAATATGTTGTAAATGGCATGAGTCTCATTTATAGTTCTTGTGGTATCTAAAGTCACTTGTACCATACATGAGAAGTTGGAGATTACCATGTTATATGACCACCACAACTTAGCACTCACCCATCCTAGGAATTTTTTTTTTTTTTTTTAAATTTGTACAGGACAAATAAATTTCATAAAAACCAAACCAATCAATAATAGTTAAGCAAATGCTATAATGGGAAAAATGGAATTTTTATGAAGTTGATATAGATTGAGGTACAACACTTTTAACATCAGACACAGCCATAGAAGGGGATGCTTCAATAGCAGAGGTATGAGGAGGTATAGATTCTAGTGGAGGATTGCTTGGCATAAAAAGAGGTTGTTCCTCCTCTTTTGAGGGATCATTTGCAGGAATATTTCTTGTTGCAGAAAAGTCTTGTTCCTTCTTTTCCTTCCCTCTTTTATCTAATGCCTGAGTTAACATTGGTCTAGCTTCCATTATCTGCAAGCATAGCATGATTTGCTGGTAATTCCGGAATAACTAATAATACAGAAAGTAACAGCCATGTAGTTGAAACAATAAAGTTTGATCATAGATATGAAATTATAAAGTTTCATAGCCATGTAGTTGAAACTATCGCTTTTAAATTCACCGTGTCATAGATATGGAATTATCAATGAGCGTTGAATCCTGTATCACACACCAAATCACAATGTTAGCGCTAAGTCTAGCATCGATCATTCAGACCATATCGGCCATTCAGTTCAGTTCGAGTCAACGCGTCAAAGGGGACTCCGAGCTGCACCTTCAGATCATAACTTTTTCATTGAGCACGGCGGATCCTTCAGACCCCCAGTGGTCCTTCAGATTAGCTGTGTCTGCCTAAGACATAGTGTAAATCCTTCGTGGTCAACATATCAGTTCCGGATCTGATCTTGGCCCTCACGATCGCTTGCCGCGTAGGTCACCCTCGCATGCTTTTTACTAGTACCTAGCTAGTTGCGATCCATCGACCGAGCTTTTGGTCCATCAGGCCCAAGTAGCCCTTCAAACCTATCGCTCCTTCCGCTTTAATTTGAATTAATGCGCCAAGCATCGACTGCAGATTAGACCTTCAGACCCCCAGTGGTCTTTTAGAGCTCTAGTGCTCCTTCAGACCCCTAGTGGTCCTTCAGAGCCCTAGTGCTCCTTCAGACCCCCAGTGCTCCTTTAGACCTCGTTAACGCGCCATGTGTTAACCACTCCTGTAAATTCTCAAACCCTACATTCCTCTCTATGTGGACAAAATTAGAGTTTGACTTACCTTTATTACTATTTTACTCAAAAAAGCCCTGATACCATTTTGGGGGAAAACCGCACATTACAAAAAAAAAGTCTTATTAGCGACGGAATGTAGCAATGGATCACTGTCAGTGGCTAAAAAACGAACATTATCGACAGATTTAGCGACGAAATGTAGCGACAGATCACTTTCATGAGCTTTCTTAAGATCCTTCTGAGCTGTACTCCAATTCCTTTTTGAGTTCACTTTCTCTTTTTGTTTCTTTCTTTCCTTTCTTGTCGACGCTTCTTCTTCAAGAGCTTATTTTTCTTTCTTCTCACCCGTTGGTGTATTCTTGTCTCTTTCTTTTCTTTTCCTTTCCTTTTTGCGCAAAACTTTCCCTTCTTGGGTTGCTTGAATAGCTTCTCTTGCTTCTCTAACTTCTTTTTTTCCTTACTAGGATTGAGTGGAAATCTCATTTCCATTTTTTTAATTTCTTTAAAATTACCAACAAATTTTCAACAGAAATTTGTGACAGATTTAGACAAAATACTTCGACGGAAAAATCCGTTAGAAAGGGTTTGCATGATGAGCATTTTACAACATAATTTGCTCGGCAGAAATTCCACAAAAATGACCATTAGCGACGGAATTCACTTTATTTGTGACAGACTTTTCCGTCGGAAATGAGCGAATTTCTTGTAGTGTTCTTTCCTCAATAGCCGAATAGGTGGGAAAAAATAATCGCCAAAAATGATATAATTTAGGCTAAATTATAGTTTTAGCCCCTTATTTTAAAAATTCGGATATTTAGTCTCTCTATTTTAAAACTCAAATATTTAATCCCCTAATTTTAAAAAAACTCTGAGATTTAGTCCAACGGGGATTCAAGTTTTATTTTTCTCATGTGGAGCTTAATTTTTTTTTGAACTCTAAAATACTTCAAAACACACCGCTCAACATCACACTTTACATATTTTTTCACGAAATTAAATTTTTTTTCTACCAAACCAATTATTAAGAAACAAACTTCATGTATTTGAACATCTAATTTTTTTCTCGTAATCTAAAGTACTCTTTTGGGGGCCTTAAAAAATTGATTTTAGGCCGAGGCCCTGTGCGATAGCATGCCCTGCACGCCTTTAGGGCCGGCCATGCCGCTTCTTTTGCCACGTGTTTATTCTTTTCTTATATGATTTAGTATTAATTTAATTTATTTATTTAATTATAAAAAATTTATTTTGTAATTTTTAGTAGTGGTTAAAGTTTTTTTTTTACAATTCTTAGTGGTTAAATTGATTGATTTTAATAGTTTTAGATTATAGTAAATAATATGTTTTAGATTATTTAATTTCTAAGTTTAATATTAATTTAATAATTTAATTTTTGGAAAAATAAAAATTAAATTTTTTGTTAGAGGTAAGTATTTTATTTAGAATTTTTTTGACAATAAGTAATTTTTTAACAATTGGTAGTGGTTAAATTGATTAATTTTAATAGTTTGGGTAGATTATAAAAATAGTTAAAAAAAAATTTTTAGTGAGAAAAAAGGCTGACCAAAAAGTTTTTTTTTTATTTGGAAAAAAACTGAAAATGACTTGTAGGCAGCTAATGATGCTATAGTTGATGCTTTTTTTTGCAAGTTACTTTCTCTTTTTTCGTTTAGTGGTAAAATCATTTTTTGATCCTAGTGATATAACTAATGGAAGGAGGACAGCATAGTAGTTTTGGTGGAGGTTAATTGCCTCTTTTTTATTTTATTTACAGTAAATAACCAAATTTGCAAATATATCTAAACTATGAATAAGCGGGTACATCTGGTACCTCACTCTCTCATCAACCATTGATTTTTTTTTTAAAGCCAAATCCATGCTCAACCACCCACTTTCCCATTAGACACAAATTAATCTCTTTTCCCGGGCTAAAAGCCACCTTAATATTTCCCTGGTTTGGCTTAGAAAATGCTTTTCATATTTCAAATTATTGAGAGGTACCCTTTAAGGTAATTATTGAACTTCATTTATAGAAACCAATTCCTATACAAGTATTCAAGAATTGATGAAGACTGCTCTCTTGAACCAAATTTCCCTTGTGTGTGTGTGTGTATATTTTTACAGTACCCCATCATTAAGCAACTTGTTCAATGAGACCATTTACCATTAGGTATGGCAATGGGGCGGGGCGGGGCGGGGCGAGGATAGATTTTACATTTTCCATCCTCATCCCCGAATCTCATATAGTTCATTGTTCCTTTATCTGAATCTGCCCCAAACCCAAACTTTATTCCACACCCGAACACGCCCCAAACCCAAATTTTAACAAAAGAGCGACAAAACCATCTAAGGTTTACTTGAGAATTTGAGTGTTTCTAATTTAAGAAGAGGGGTAATATTATAATTGTACTTTCATAGAATCGCAGCGGGTTCAGAGACGATTCGGGGTGGAGACCTATATTCCCATTACCCACCCCGTCCCCGAATTTTGATTTCGGGGAAAACCCAAACCTGGGCAAAAAGTGGGGTAACCCGTCATATTGGAGCGGATTTGGGCGGGTTTCCTGGTACGAGTTTTATTGCCATGCCTATTAACAATTCTCACAAAAATATAAATAATAAAAAAATGAGACCATTTACCTTCCTATAATTTAAATGACCTTTATTTTTTACTTGTAATTCATATTTCACATTGTTTATTCTTTTACAATGAAAAATATCACATTAGAATTACAAAAAAAATAAGTCAAAATTACATCAATTAAAAATAAATGTAAATAAAAAGAGAGCATCTTCTAATTTGAGCTAAGACTTTATAGATCTTTAATCATGTTTTTTCCTTTTTCACCAAAATGCTACATTGCTTGTTGTTGCACTACACGACCAGTGAACCAACCTCTGTCTATTGTACCAAAAAAAAAACCTATGTCTATTCTGCACACACTTTATCTACTATATCTACTACTACTATAATAATATATATATATATATATATATATATATATATATATATATATAATAAATTGAGTAGGAGTTTATAAATCTTTAATCATGATTTTTGCTCTTTCACCAAAATGAGCTATTATTGCTTGTTGCAATACACAACCAGCCTTCAAATAAAGCAGCCACGCCTCTGTCTATTCTGCAAACACCGATGATGGTCAAACAAATAACCCAGGAAGACACTTTCAGCTCTGTTAGGCTATCTTTACACCAAGATAGTGTGCTGCTACCACATGCCTCTGCATCACCATCTCTGATGCCTCTGCAAACGGCCATTCTTAGCTGTAATATAAAAAATAAATAACCATTAGTACAACCAATCCTCTATATATAAAAGCATACAGGCCACCACAATACACAAAATGAACACAGAGTCAAATAAAAGGAAAACGTAGAAAGAGTGAGTGTCCTAACCTCACCACCACCCACCACCACCACCGTGCAAACCCTCCCTCTGCGGCTAAACTGACCTTGTCGGTCATCTTTTGTGTTTCAACCGAAACCCGTAAGTTACCTTTCTCTCCACTTTACATTTTTACATAGTTATATTTTTTTTTTGATTATTTTGTTGTTGTTGGAAGCACGCCCATAACCCCCTTCTGTGTGTTCCTTTTCATTTTCATATATAGTTTTGGTTTACCTTTTTTTTTTTTGCTTAAAATTTGTTGTGAAATAAACTAAGCTATCCACCCTTGTTGTTCCATTCGTTAGAAACACCCATTCCCTATTTACCATTTTATATTATTCGCTTAGCAAACAAATGGTGTGTTGTTGCCTTTGCATTCCCTTTATTGTTAGCTAAGCTAAGGGTTAAGATTGCTTAGCTAACAAAACTTGTGTTGCATTCTCCTTCTTTTTAGCTAAGCTAATGCTTGATGATGCTTAGCTACAAAATTGTGTGTTGCATTATCCTTCTTGTTAGCTAAGCTAAGGCTTGATGTTGCTTAGCTACAAAATTGTGTGTTGCATTATCCTTTTTGTTAGCTAAGTTAAGGCTTGATGTTGCTTAGCTACAAAATTGTGTGCTACATTCTCTTTCTTTTTAGCTAAGCTAAGACTTGATGCTGCTTAGCTAACAATAGACACCTTTACTTTCTCTCTCTTGTTAGCTAAGCTAAGACAAGAAGTTGCTTGGCTAACAAAAGGTGTGTAGCCTCTTCCGATGTGACTCTTTCTTCACGGTGAAGCAACGCTACTCTTGTTAAGCGAATGTTAGCTTTAGCTGCTACCAGTATCTTCTGATTTTGCTTCTTTTTTTGCTTTTCTTTAGGCCTTGCTTAACAACTAACTGCACAACTTTTCATATAAAAGGATAACTTCATAAAAGACACATGCATTTACTATTTTTGTAATATTCACTAATATTTATGGAAAAAGTTCAATTAATTTGTATTTAAGTAAAATAAGTGCTTGTAAATTATTTAGAAATTTGATGTAAATCAATCACTTATCAGGCACAGTTCATAATTTACTGTGTGAAGTAAAAAAGCTTCAGAAGAAGAGTTTGTGGAGTTGGTTCTTCGGAGGTGAAGACATTTGGAGTAAGAGGCTAATAAGCGCCTAATGGTCTACATTTGGAGTAAGAGTGAAGAAGAGATTGAAGAAGAATAGGCGTAGCAGAGGGTACACGAAAGAATGTGAAATTGTATTAAAAGGATTGGAGAATCCTTTTAAATCCGCGATACGTGTTACCTACTTCTACACACACTGCCGCATGCATTTTACTTTACTTAGCTACTACAACAATCATGGATAGGAGAAAGTTTACAATTAGGGAAATACATGTTTTCAAATTTCACACACAATTGGGAGATGTACACAACAACAATGTACTTTTCTATAATTACAATGATGACCGTGGTATGTTTTTTCTTTCATTCATATATTTAATAAATAAATTGTAGTTATGTAATTTGTTATAGTGCATTATTTTTGGGAAGTTATTCATGAATCATCTTTGTGATAGGCTATGGAGATTTTCATGCCACAAATGTTCGGGACATGATATTCTTAATATCATATGTTTTGTTTAATCTGTATATGAGTGTTTATTTGACTTTTAACTTGACGGCTTTGATAGTCAAGAATCTAGAACAGAAAAGTTAAGGTTTAACTTTTTTGTCTTAGATTTCTTCACTATGAAAGCGGTCAAGTTAAAAGTCAAATAAGCACCCATATACAGGTTAAACAAAACATATGATATTAAGAATATCATGTCCCGAACATTTGTGGCATGAAAATCTCCATAGCCTGTCACAAAGATGATTCATTAATGCTTTCCCAAAAATAATGCACTATAACAAATTAAATAACTACAATTTATTTATTAAATATATGAATGAAAGAAAAAACATACCAACAGTCGTCATTGTAATTATAGAAAAGTACATTGTTGTTGTGTACATCTCCCAATTGTGTGTGAAATTTGAAAACCTGTATTTCCCTAATTGTAAACTTTTTCCTATCCATGATCCAACTATTGTTGTTGTAGTAGCTAAGTAAAGAAAAATGCATGCGGCAATGTGTGTAGAATTAGGTAACATGTATCGCGGATTTAAAAGGATTCTCCAATCCTGGATTCTCCAATCCTTTTAATACACATTCTTTCTTGTACCCAAATGTGGAACATTAGGCGCTTATTAGCCTCTTCCTCTCCCCCTTCTCCTATGGAAACTGAGATAGGAATTGAGTGAAGATCGTAGCCGTTGGTCAGTGAAATTTCATATAAAACTTGATTCAATGTTTGATGCTTGTCCACGTTTGAGTTTGGGAGATTGTATAATGATTGATGTATATTGCGTTGTTCATCAAGGAGAAGATGATAAGGACTCCATGCTTGTGTTTTCTATCAACGGGATGCTTATAGCGTATACTTTTTTGAGTTCTAGTATTAAGAGGCTTCGAAGTTTTACTCCTTTTTTGAGTGCAGGATCACCAAGTGTGATGTTTTGCACTATTATGGGAACCTTTCTTCTGTTTCTCCTTCTTAAACTAAATAAGATCATGTATTCGATATTTGAATGATGGATAACGACGATGATGATGATAATACGGTGGGTCCACACGCGTTCTGATGGTTAATGTTTTAAAAAAGTTGGGTATTTATTTTCACGATGGTTAACCTCAAAAAGTAACGTTGGAATTTTTACTCGTGGTTAATGTTTCAAAAAGTTGGGTATTTATCATAACTGCGATGGTTAACCTCAAAAGGTACTCTAAAAGTGGAAGCCTATTGCATTGTCAATTCATCGGAGTACTTTTTTGAGGTTAACCATCGCAGCTATGATAAATACCCAACTTTTTGAAACATTAACCACGTAGTAAAATTCCAAAGTTTACTTTTTTCAGTTAACCATCATTGCAGCGATAGATAGATACCCAACTTTTTTTCAACATTAACCATATCAGAACGCCATGACCCACCGTATTTGTCCTCATCATTCTACGTGTTTCATCATTCAAATATCATTTCTCTAAACTAAAACGAGATGAATTTCAATCTATGTTTATTGAATGCCTAAAATGATTTTAATGTAGGAAAAAGTAAGTACAGTTGAAGTTGGTGCTGAAGAAACTATTTCTTTGTCACAGTCAAACTGCTCATTTGGAGAAATATGTATGTTTTGCAACATTCCTTTGTCGTATACTGTTCGCGTTCATTAACAATGTAGGGTCTTGTGGCTGGACAAAGAATCCTTTTCAGAAATCTTATCTATATACCCTCATGATAGGAAGAGAGTATTAGACAACCTTTTGGAGGTAATTATTCCATTTACCATGGATGTAGCAAGTCATTCTTACTCATGGACGTATTAGGAATTAAACAATTAGTTAGTGTCTAACTAACTTAGTTAGATTAGTTTAGAAGTTAGTTAGTACCTAACTAACTTAGCTAGATTAGTTTAGAAGTAGCTACATGTGTAGTTAATTTTCTGTTGCAGTTAACTATAGTTAAATACTTGTATATAATACCAATGTACTTTCAATCAATAGATAGAGAGTTTATTTTTCCAATTTTATCTCTTTCAATTGAAACTTATTTTTGGAACTCTATCATCTCTTTCTTGGCCTCAATGGCTTAATATGGTATTAGAGCGATATAACTTTCTCGTTCCTTTCTCCTCGATGATTCCTCCAGTGTGTTCACGCGAATGTCTTCTACTAGTTTGCAATTCATAAACAATGGGGCTCATTGCGGTATGATAAGAAATTTCTTAATTTTATATTCATTTTATTAGTTTCTTTTCCATCCTTTTCTTTTTCCAGTTTTTCCTCTTGTTTTCTCGTACCTTTTGGTTCATGCTTCGGTCAATTTCAACTTCTTCCTCATTGATATTCAACCTTTGTGCGTTGTTTTCTTTGATTTGCTCACCTGCTTCGATTTCTTTTTCAATTTCGCATTTTTGAATTTGTTTCTCTCTTTTTTTTTTTGCGCTTTCCCAATTTGGATTTCGCAAATTCTTTTGAATCGATTATGATTCTATCATTCACTTTTCAATCAGAATCGCGTTTTTCTCATTCCTCTCGCTTCTTTGAGAGTTTCTGTTTGTGCAACTTGCTTTCATTTGTTTCGTTTCTAATTCGTTTGACACAAATTATTTGTCATTCTTGTATCGGTAATCATCATTTCCGCTTATGATTCTTGCACATCGCTTTTTTGATTTCGCTTCATTGTTATCCTTTCATTTTGATTTCCAACGATCGTGATCCAAGCGAGTTTCGATTTTATTTTTCGATCTTGAATCATCATTCAAGTTGTTTGCTGAAATGCCTCATAGAGAATTTTTTTTTCTTTCTCCGAAAGGTTCCTATTTTCCTCAAAAGCTTGGCTCTTGGTTAGGAATGAAATTCTTTGATGTTTTAGATAATTTTCTTTCTGGTATTACACCACCTGATATGTGCACTTTAAAATGTGACATTGATTCAATAAGCAACAAGACTTGAGTCATATTCTAAGCATTTCATGAAACATAATAGTCTATATGCAACATGGCCATGTTGAAGAATAACTCTAAGATCAGCACACAACCAGTGACCTCCAGGTACAAGTTCAAGACCAATCTGCACACAACATTCAGGCAAAAGATTCAAGCTTTGCAAACACAATCACTGGTGACAGGGATGGTTGCATCTACCAGTCATGACAAGTCTGTGAAGATATGGAAATAACATTGATTGTTCTGTGGTTGACTTATAGTGCAAGATACATATAATACCATTGTACTTTCAATCAATAGATAGAGAGTTTATTTTTTCAATTTTATCTCTTTCAATTGAAACTTATTTTTGGAACTCTATCATCTCTTTTATGGCCTCAATGGCTTAATAGGACGTGATGAGGTTGCTTCTTTACTAGTTAGAGAAGGTGTCTTAATTAATATAGAAGATGGTGGTAACTTTTTATGCACATTAGTTGCAACGGGGGATTCAAACTATCTAAAAAGGCTTTTAACAACCGGAATGGATCCTAAATTGGAGAATTATGATTGTCGAACCCCTCTACATATTGCTGCTTCTAAAGGGTTATTTTTCAAGGCACATTTGCTGTTAGAAGTCGGAGCTAGTGTTTTTACTAAATACAGGTACCATTCATTTCATTCTTATTCTACATGTTCAAGTGATATGACAAATGTTTTCAATTTCAAGACGATAACCTTTCAATATTTGTAATTTGATGTTGGCGGTGAGTATATGTACCAAGTTGTATGTGTGAGTGTATTTAAGATTGGCCTGATTCAAATTCTATTTTTGACACTCATTTACATCTTCTATATCATTTTTTTTATTTTTTATTTCAAAGTTCATTATATATACTACTGGGCCTCTATTCTCTTCGTAATATTTTCTTGAAGGCTCCAAAAACACGGTAAAGATAACATTTTTGTCTTCATTATCTCCACGACAGTAGCATGCATAAGATAGACTAACATTGATACAAAACCCCTCTACATATTGTTGTTTCCTTCCTTTTGGTTTTTATACTAAGCTGAACCAAAACTTATCAATCTTTTTTCATTTCACTGCAAAACAGCTGGGGAAATACCCCGCTTGATGACGCCCGGAGGAATGGAAATATGAATCTGATAAATTACTTGAAGATGCATGTCAACACTGGAAGTAGTAGTTAGTAGTGAAGGCAATAGTAATATGTAGTAGATGATTGCCTTAAGACTGTTACGGTATTTACATACTGCTAGTATTTTCATTTGGTATTTCTCATTTAGTTTCCATTTGAGTTTTATGTGTTGAATTGGCAAGTGCGTAGTGGTAAGTTGTTAGAATATTCTCTTGTTGTCGGGACTCATGCCTATATAATGCCCAACAATCTAATGAATGAGACAACGTGCATTTTACAAACAAACTATTCTCCTCTCTAAACTCTAATTCTCTATGCTCATTTTCATCTCTAATTTTCTTCGAATTCCATTAAAATTGTTGGAATCCCTGTTTTAGAGATTGAATTTTACCAGATTACTCACCATAATCCATTCTTCCCTCTCAATTGTTATCAAACCTTGCACTCTTATCATGGTTTATCTTTCTCAAGGCTATGGGTACACATAATTTTATATGAATTCTGCTTTAGATTTGCTAGCAGACTGGTTCTATGAAAATTGTGGGTTTATGTCTTGAACTTTGTAGCGACCGAAAAATCCGGGAATGAATTCTTCGAACTTCGAAAGGAAGCCGCCACCAAATTTTAGTTTAAGGGCAAATTCGGAAAATCCCTTTTAGTTTTAGGATAAGGCAAGTTTAAAGGTTCGGGAGTCGTTATGAGTGGACTCTTGCTCCTACGTACCTCCGGATGCAATGGAGGAATCAAAGCTACGTAGTTCTTCCTGAAAAAGGTTTGTTGGTTGGTGTTTTTTTTTTACAGTGGGGTCCTGGACTCCTTGAATCATCTGTGACTCATCGATTCTTAGACGACTGACTAACCCGGATTGTACAACCGACTTAGTCCCCTACTTTTTGAAAGTATTTTTGAGGTTTTTTGAAAGAAGTTTGTTTGATGTGAGTTGAGTTGGTTTTAGAATAGGTATTCTAGAACTCCCGAATCAGACAAATTTCATTAGTTAGAACGCACGACTAACCCTGGTTGTACAACCGACTTAGCCCCTATTTTTAGGAAAAATGATTTATTTATTTACTTATAAGTTTTTAGGATTCTTGAATCATGCATAACTCATTGGTCCTAGGATGATGACTAACCCTTGGTTGTACAACCGACTTAGTCTTTTATTTGATTTTTGAAGAAATAAACTAATTTGTGCATAAAAAAAGACAAAAACGATAATTAATAAAGACTAGGCTAAAAAAATAACTATATACATAAATAAATATGAATAGATATATAAATAAACAATAAACAAATAAATAAATAGATTATATTATAAATAAATGATAAATAAATATGTACATAAAAATAAACAAAATAAATACAAAACTAACTCGACTCGACGAGTGCCGAACCGGACCGAGCAATCGACTGTGTCAATCACGAATCGACTCCTATCTCGTCCATTTTGTCCCCAAGATCCGCAGGAACCGCTTTGAGAATCGAAAAGCCGACTCAAAACGTCCAAATGATCAAAGACGGGTTTTTAGTGAAATGAGTCGCGAACGCTTTGACCCAAAAGATCACTTGACCCGCCAATGCTAGGGAGCTCTTGTTTCTTGTGAGCAATGTGGGACTAAAACAAGGTAGAGAAAGCAATTCCCCTTTAAAACACAATTCCTGTTTTTCTCAAACCTGTCACCGTAAAATTGCGATTACAGATTCGTTAACCGTTGGATCGTCTTTCTTTTTTGACAGTAGGTTCGTGAGACATATATCTACGCTTTCACCGTTCGGATCGTTGAAACGAGGTCTTATGAGAGAGAAATTGCCTTCGCAATAGCTGCAGTTTTTGGTCCGTTTTTCTCAAACCTCTCATCGTAAAAGTGCGATTCCGAATTCGTTAACTGTCGGATCGTCTTCATTTTTTGACAGTAGGTTCGTGAGACATATATCTCCACTTTCACCGTTCGGATCGTCGAAAAGAGGTCCGAGGAGAGAGAAATTGCCTTCGCAATAGAGCTGCAGATTTGAGTATTTCATCTTTTTGTTCTTATTTTGTAAGCTCTTATGCTTTACTTCACTTGCTTTTTCAAACTCAAAGAGGGTCAAAAGAAAATAACATGTGGGATGATTGACCAAGAATCAAATCATGCATCTTTATATTAATTGTGGTTGATATGCACAAGCTACTTATCTTTTACTTGAGTACATAGAAACGTTTGTTGCACATACACTACTTAATAAAATAAAATAAATATTACAATGATATAAGAACTCGGACAAAATATGGGTTTTAACAGCTGCCCCTCTTTATTTATATTTTACAAATTTTTTTAGTAGAAATAGAAATAAATATAGGATAGGCGTCAATTTTGTCCGTTTAGAGGGGAAATAGAGGGTTTGAGAATAAACAGGGAGCGGTTAACACTTGGCGTATTAACCGCGAACAAAATGAAGGATCGCCGAGATCCGAAGGAGCACTAAGGCTCAAAGCCCACTCGGGTCCAAGGAGCACTAAGGCTCAAGGACCACTAAGGTCCGAAGGAGCACTAAGGCTCTGAAGGACCACTGGTCCGGAAGGCCGCCTAGGCCTTATTTGAAGGACCATCGTGGTGCAAGGAGCACAACTAGCTACGGTACTAGTTAAACGGCCCGAGGGGGCCTTTATATTCGAAAGGCCATGATGGGTCAAGATCGTGTCTAGAATCGATATGTTGACCATGAAGGACGCCCATCGTGTCTTAGGCCGACACAACTAGTCCGAAGACCATGCGGTCGGTCGGGCGGTCCGCCGCTCGACTCGACGTTGCGACACGGGCCACTTAGGGCATCGAAGGAGCGTGGTGCTCAAGGACCACTCGGAGTCGAGGGATCAACTTGGTGATCTCGTGATATGATATGAGATTAACGCTTAAAGCGACGATATTAGAGGAACAAAACATAGTGGAACGACACTTATCGTGTTTTATCCGGACACACCTAACAAATGCGTCTTCCCGAGGAGGGAAAAGCTTTCTTCCTTTGGCAATGCAATTAATGGTGCACGCGTCACGCAATGATTGGTATCCGTGGAATGATTTTTCCTCTTTTGTTTTTTTTTTTGCTTGTTACGTAATAAATGCATGAAATGCAAATGTGAATATGATGCAAATGAAATGATTGAATGCTAATGCCATGGTGCATGCATGATGCGATGATATGATATGAGTGATTGGGTGCAAAACATTTTTTTGTAATGATAAGATCACGAGACTTTGGATGCGAGAAGCATGGGTGAATATTGATCATTCTTTGGAAAAATTAGTTTTGATTCAAACTTCGGCATTCTCAAGGTCATTATCTACAGACACTGATATGCAAAAGTACTTGACCGTATTTGCAAGCTCGCTTATTTTTCCTTCCATTATGATGCCCTTTGATGATCGAAATTTATGTCCACAAAGTTACCTAAGTGAATTTTTAGCATCACATGATCAATCGTGTTCTTCTCTCTCTCAAGTTTTGTTTAGTAAAGACATATGTTAGTGCAAGTATGAATGAGTCAGTTAACTTGGGGTTCTATAGACCTAGGGTGAGGATATTTGTGGCACATGAAGGGGTGAATGACTGACTGGTCTTTGTCAAGGTTATCAAAGGTAGGTTTTCCCAAGCCAAGAAATGCAGGACTGCCCCAATTTAGATTTGATGACGGTGAGTGAATAACTTGCCCCTGCCTAGTGGTGACAAGCTAGGGGTGTAGAAGATGATGAACTGGGAATGCATTGGCTTTGGAATGAAAGGCGAAAGCAAGAGACTTTGTCTCAACCCAAGAGTTTAGCGTTGCCCCATTTATGGTAAGGACAAGATTGCCCCGCTAGAGAGTAGCGGCGCTTTAGGGTAATGAGTTGAGAAATTGCCCGGTATTGTTTTGTGGGATATGAATATGACAAGGGATGAGGTGAGTGTAGGGCGGATTTCTCCAAGTAAAGGGTGAAGGGATTGCCCCACTTGGTAATGGGATTTCAAATGGTTGTTTTAGTGAGGTTGTGAAAGGTGACAGAGTTAGGGCTATGGGTTTTTTGAGTTGGTCCGTATGTATGTTTAGACTGGTGTGGTGTGGGATGGACGTTGGACACATTTCCCCAGCTTAAGTGGAACAAATGGTGAAAGGATTTCCCACTTTGGGATCTAGGTGACGATCCTAGCATAAACCTTTTGGTTATCTTTAGAATGACTCTCGACTATGATAGTCTTGAGTTTGCTATGATGAAAATCAGACTTGGTGATCGCTAACCCTTGCCTTTATATCAATGGAACATGAATGAACCTTTGGAGTGCAAGCCCTTTTTGATTTCTTTATTTTGAGTTTTTTTTTTAGATACATTTTTTTTGAGCAAACATATTGTAAATAAATAAACTTATTTGTCCTAAGATTAAAACTTTGAGAAAACAAAAGCAATCGGTCATTGATCGGAATGAACTCTAGAGGGTTGTAATGTGGCCGATGGTTTAGTGATTTATGAGGGAAATGATAATTGGGCTCAAAGTAGTGTTTGGGGATTGATGGGACGGATGATTTTTCAGTATGATTTGGCTAATGGTTAATGGTTTGTGAAAGAAGGGGTTATTAGGCTCAATGAAGTGTTTGATGATTGATGGGACAAATGATTTGGTAATGTAACTTGGCTAATGGGTGATGATTTATGAAGGAAATGGTTGTTAGGCTCAAAGGAGTGTTTGAGGTTTTATTGAGACAGTAATTGATGTGTCTCATGGTAGGATGGACTTGTTTAGGATTGTAATGTGGCTAAGGGTTTATGGAGGGTAGGATATCGAGGACAAAAGAAGTGTTTGAGGTTTATTTTAGACAATGATCTCTTTATGCTTTAATAGTGTGAAGCAACAGCTCACGACTTGTACTACTTTTGTCTTTGTTTTTTCTAATTTGTTTTTTTTTTCAGGATTTTTTAATCCACTTTTTTGACTTCATTCTTTTGTGCTTTTTGTTTCTTTTTGGCTGAGTGAGCTGATAAAAGTGATGCACCATTTTTTGATGCGGAATCGATCCTTGTCTAGGGTGATTGAGAGATTTTTAGGATTTTTGGCTTAAGGTGGGTGGTAAAGGATGGAAAGATGGTTCAACTTCATTTCAAATTATGATTGCTTGTTTTCTCAAAAAATAATTTAAAGACAATAATTTACTTATTTTATATACTTGCTCTTTTTTCTTTATTTCTCCTTTTTTGTGTGCCCTAATTTTTGCTTAGGCCGCTCTTACGAGTTTTCAACCTAACGAGCCTTTTTGATTTTTTTGTAAAGGACTTGCACCAAGGGAGTACAATGTTGACAATGTATTTTGGAGATCACAAATTTGCCCTGTGTGAGGGTCTCAAGTGTTATTTCAATAGTGAGAACAAACCAAAAAGTCGACTAGTTAGGGGAGTATGTACTTTATGGTGGTCGTGGTGGGATAAGACTTGGACGGGGGATGATGAAAATGTAGGGACATTAACTGACTCAAACAAGAATGAAGACACATGTGACACACAAATCACTACACGAATGCTTCATAGAGAGTTAACATCGGTTTAACATGAAAGAAATTTTTGGTGGACCATTTTGTTCATTCATCATGGGGTGGATGAAATGCAACGCTTTGTTGAAAAAAGTGTGAACGAGTTTGTTAATTTGAAAAAATTGAGTGCCTTGAAACACCTTGAGCTCGCAACTAAGTATGGCTAAATTTTCCCAAAGAAGAATGATTTATTTCTCACAAACGCCTCATCTCTCATCAAAGTTTTTTGGAATAAGAATTATGCTCACTTTTGATGCATGATGTAAGTATGTGAATGAATGAATGTACATGAAATGAGAATGCGAATGAATGAAATGCGCATGATATGAGAATGAGAGTGAATGAATATGAAAGTGTGGTTTATCTATCGCGTCGAGGAATTATAAGCTTTTATTTGGAGAGTAAAGTACAAAGTTTGATTTTGACTTTAGCATGCATGACTTCTCTCCAAAAAAGTTTTTAACTCCACAGCGGTCATAAAATGCATGCAACATAAGATGTTTATTTTATTTATTTTTTGTAGTGCAAAGAAAAAGAAAAATGCATGTGGTATATTTTCTAAAAATGTAGTAAATAATGGTTTTTGGTTTTTTGATTTTTTTTTTGATAAAAGACGGTATGCATAAATATTTGTTTGAATGCAAGAGTATGAAACTCCTTTGTGACCCTAAAAAGGTATCTTACGGAGTGAGTCTAAGGTTTCTTTTATAGTGCCTCACAAGGGTAGTTCTAAAGAATCCTACACAAGGTTCCTAGAGCCAAGGACCCCAGTCAAGAATAATGACCCCAACAATAGGCAAACTATTAGAAGGGATAACATCCTCAAAAGGAATCAAACTCTAGGTGAGATTTTCGTGACCACCCAACGAGACGTACGTCCCGCAGGCCATCACTACACAATCTCGTTTTAACTTAGGTTTGCACTCAAGTCCGGGTAGATGACCTTTTCTCACAGGTGTGTGATGTGTAGAGGTGCAGCATGTGTGTAGGAGCGATTTAAAATAAACCCAAAGTCATGCAAACAAAACAAACATTCATTCAAATATCGTCTTCTATCCTATGGTTTATATATCACATAAAAATAAAACATGCAAGAAAATAATAATAATAAATAAATAAATAAATAAATAAGGGAAGGGTAAAAATTAAATCCTACAACTAATTAGACTAGGTTTTGACTCTCTAAAACGTTAAGTCCCCAATGAAGTCGCCAGCTGTAGCGACCGAAAAATCCGGGAATGAATTCTTCGAAGTTCGAAAAGAAGCCGCCACCAAATTTTAGTTTAAGGGCAAATTCCGAAAATCCTTTTTAGTTTTAGGATAAGGCAAGTTTAAAGGTTCGGGAGTCGTTATGCGTGGGGAAGGTATTAGCACCCCACGACATCCTTCGTCTAATTATTTATGGTTTATTAATATTTACCCTTTTTATTTATAGTGAAAAGGACTTAATTAAAATTTTAATTTTTAGTGCTTGACAAGAGTGGACTCTTGCTCCTACGTACCTCCGGATGCAATGGAGGAATCAAAGCTACGTAGTTCTTCCTGAAAAAGGTTTGTTGGTTGGTGTTTTTTAGTGTAGGAGTCCTAGGACTCCTTGAACTGTACAGCTCACTGATTCCTAGGACGTTGACTAACCCGATTGTACAACCGACTTAGTCCCCTACTTTTTGAAAGTATTTTTGAGGTTTTTTGAAAGAAGTTTGTTTGATGTGAGGTGAGTTGGTTTTTAGAATAGGTATTCTAGAACTCCCGAATCAGCATGACTCATTAGTTCTAGAACGCTGACTAACCCGGTTGTACAACCGACTTAGTCCCCCATTTTTAGGAAAAATGATTTATTTATTTACTTATAAGTTTTTAGGATTACTGAAATGTACAGCTCATTGGTCCTAGGATGATGACTAACCCGATTGTACAACCGACTTAGTCTTTTATTTGATTTTTGAAGAAATAAACTAATTTGTGCATAAAAAAAGACAAAAACTGATAATTAATAAAGACTAGGCTAAAAAAATAACTATATACATAAATAAATATGAATAGATATATAAATAAACAATAAACAAATAAATAAATAAATAGATTATATTATAAATAAATGATAAATAAATATGTACATAAAAATGGGTGATTCTAAGGTGAAAGAGCAAATTAAATCTTTCACCGGTGAACCACTAAAATTGACCGTTGGATATTGTTTAAAATGCTATAAATGGTTAAGATTGAATCAACCAATATTAAATCCCAACCATTGATGAATTTTTAAACTACATCCAACGGTCAATTTTAGTGGTTCACTGGTGAAAGATTTAATTTGCTCTTTCACCCTAGAATCACCCCATAAAAATAAACAAAATAAATACAAAACTAACCTGGACTAGACGAGTGCCGAACCGGACTGAGCAATCTGACTAGGTCAATCACGAACTGGACTCCTATCTGGTCCATTTTGACCCCAAGACCGCAGGAACCGCTTTGAGAATCGAAAAGCCGACTCAAAACGTCCAAATGATCAAAGACGGGTTTTTAGTGAAATGAGCCGCGAACGCTTTGACCCAAAAGATCACTTAACCCGCCAATGATCCCCCCCTCTAATCTTCACCTCTCAACCCCTTTTATATCCAATTGCTAGGGAGCTCTTGTTTCTTGTGAGCAATGTGGGACTAAAACAAGGTAGAGAAAGCAATTCCCCTTTAAAACACAATTCCCGTTTTTCTCAAACCTGTCACCGTAAAATTGCGATTACGGATTCGTTAACCGTTGGATCGTCTTTCTTTTTTGACGGTAGGTTCGTGAGACATATATCTACGCTTTCACCGTTCGGATCGGTGAAACAAGGTCTTATGAGAGAGATATTGCCTTCGCAATAGCTGCAGTTTTTGGTCTGTTTTTCTCAAACCTCTAATCGTAAAAGTGCGATTCCGGATTCGTTAACCGTCGGATCCTCTTCATTTTTTGACAGTAGGTTCGTGAGACATATATCTCCACTTTCACCATTCGGATCGTCGAAAAGAGGTCCGAGGAGAGAGAAATTGCCTTCGCAATAGAGCTGCAGATTTGAGTATTTCATCTTTTTGTTCTTATTTTGTAAGCTTTTATGTTTTACTTCACTTGCTTTTTCAATTACTCAAAGAGGGTCAAAAGAAAATAACATGTGGGATATTGACCAAGAATCAAATCATGCATCTTTATATTAATTGTGGTTGATATGCACAAGCTACTTATCTTTTACTTGAGTACATAGAAACGTTTGTTGCACATACACTACTTAATAAAATAAAATAAATATTACAATCACTAGTACAAAATCTGCTTTAAGAAGCACTATTAGGAGTCGGTTGTTTAAGGAACCGATTCCAAATGCATACACGGTGGCAATTTTGCAATTAAACGGAAGTTTTAGAGATTTTTGACACATATGGAATCGGTTATTTAAGGAACCAATTCATAATGTATCTGGAGATAGACCTTTGGAATCGGTCTTTTATACATAACCGATTCGTAAAGTTATTTTATCAAAAAAAAGGCTAAAAGTTTCACGCGGGCTTCCTCGCGCTCACACTCTCCCTTTCTCACTTTCACGCGGCCTTCATCTCGCTCAATCTCACTTTCACGACTCTCCCTTTCTCACACTCACGCGGCATCGTTGGCGAAGCAAACGTCTCTCTCTTCTCTCTCACGATCGAAACCCTAAACCTGCAGCAAACTCTCTCTTCTCTCTCACGATCGAAACTCTATCTCACGATCGAAACCCAGCGACCCAAACCAGTAAACAAACCAAAGAAACCGTTCTCATCACTCTCCACCTCCTCACCGAGAAAACCCAAACGATCGACCACGAAACCGTAAACCCAAACGATCGACCCGAAACCCCAAACGACCCGAAAACCAACAACCCGAAACCAAATGACCCGAAAAACCAACATTAAACCAGCAAGCTTCATTCAGATTCTGTAAGTGTGATTTCTCCCAAAACCAACAACGAACCAGCAAGCTTCATTCACTGTGACTCTTCCCGTACGTGGTTGTGGGTTGTTGGTTGGGTCGTTGATTTCGCCCACTGTGTTGTTGATTTCGCCCAAAAACCAACTCACGTAAGTGTGATTTTGTGTTATTTACCTTTCATTTTGTCTCGCATTCTGCTTTAAGTATTTTACTCGATTCTACTTTTTAAGTGTTTTTTTCATGAATTTTTAGGTTTTTTTTTCATTCAAATTATGTATGTAATCTGTTTTATCTTCAAGTGATGTCAATCATCAGACTATTTAAGAAGATTAGCTACTGAGAATACATGATTAGGTTAGCTCTGGGATTGATATTTTGGCATGATTTGCTAAGTTTTGTCTCTCACATTTGGTTTCACAAGTTCTTTTGTTTATGTTGCGAAGAAAAGAGAAAAATATTGTTTATGGAAAGGTGGTCAGTTTGTTAAGATGATGTAGTAAAAGGTTTCACAAGTTCTTTTGGCATGAATAGGTTATGTTGCAAGAAAAAGGTTTCACAAGATATTTCATTGGTTTTTTGATACCTTCCTTTGGTTTCATACTGACCAATCTAATATTTATTTGACTGGAAATAGAACCAAGTATTTCATTTGCGTGAATAGGGCTAATGGAAATGTTCAACATTGGAGGAGCCATTGAGCACGTTGAAATTCATAGAGCTTTTGAGAACAAATCGTAACTATATGATGGCAAGGTGGTATCACAATTGACCACTTCTCTTAGTCCTAATAGAACAACAACAACAACCATTGCTTTGAGAGTCAGAGGATGTGGCTTATTGAGCAGAATATGACCTTTCTATGTTTTATTGTGCAGAATGGCTACGAAGTATCATTGCAGATTATGGAGTGCCTTTCATTGTTGATGTGTGGACAGTTTCATCACTCATAGTAACAAGTAAAGTGCCTTCTGGAGTTGCTAGAAGGCTCATTGTACCTCTCGCTTGGGAATCTACATCTTTACATCATTGGACAGTAATCAATGTACTTCATCTTGCATACAGTTACATTCACTAATTTACACCAGTACTTGCTTTGATACTTTTGGAAATTACTGACATAACTTCTACTTCAGGATATGGGGAAGGTTTCTCCAACTCATATTTTTGCTGCTTTCATTCCCGCCTTGATGATTGCGGGGCTTTACTTTTTGACCATAGTGTTGCTTCCCAATTGGCACAACAAAAGGTATCACTGTGGATATTTTGTGATGAAATATATGCTCACGATTGTGAATGCCAGTATCACAGATAGCTGGGAGGAGGTACATTTTCTTATTTTAAATTTATGTTGGTGTTGCAACATGGTATTGGCTGGTGTATGTGTCTTTTGGTTCTCATTGTGCTGAGTTTTTTGTATGGACATTTGTAGGTATTTGATAACACAAAAGCATACACTCATGAGGAAATTTTAGAGGCCCGCAAGCGTTGGGCGGAATTCTATATGAAGATTCGTCCAGTGGGAAGTCATTGATTGACTAACAAGTTTGATAGAAGTATTTTGTTATGATTTGAAAGAAACATGCACCTACTTTTAAGTATGAATTGGTGGAATTTTGTATAACTTTGAAGTTTATGAGTTGGTGTAATTTTGTATACTTCCAAGTTTATGAATTTCAAGTTTATGAATTGGTGTTTGTGGTTATAGTACTTTTAAGTTTAACGGAAGTTTATGAATTATTATGAGTTATATGTAAATTGGTCAATTGCTGAAATTATATTGGTGAATAGGTGGAAAAAAATTACAAAAAAAAAACAAGGAGGGAAGTTGCAAAAAGAGAAAAACAATAGGAATCGGTTATCTTTATATAACCGATTCATAAAGTGTGTTGACTAAGCGCTTATCAAAGTCAATATGAATCGGTTCTTACAGAACCGATTCATAATAACTCATTATGAATCGGTTATATAACCGATTCAAAAACGCCTACTTTAGGAATCGTCTTTGCTTGAATCGGCAAATAACCGATTCCAAATGTGCCAAACAACCGATTCAAAATGCCTTTTTTGCACTAGTGAATGATATAAGAACTCGGACAAAATTGGGGTATAACAAACTTGGTCCACTCTTGAGGCACAACATGTAAGTGGTCCACTCTTGTGATCAGATTCTGCATAGCATTAGTGCAAACTAGCCTCAAGACTCATCCCGTTGGACTGAGACTCTTAAATTAAGAATTTAAAATTGACAAATCACAATCAAACTAAAATTTCTCATGTAGTAAGAAAAAATAAAAAACTTAATACAAGAAAATAGTAAAGTAATAGGGGAAGCATTAGAAGTAAATTTTGGAATTAAGAACCACATTATATTTTAAAAGTATGATAATAAAAAATACATTGTTCGCATGGCAATGCATAAACATTGAAAAAGGCATATTAAAACAACAACATAACTTATCCATTCCTAGCCTAACAACCAATCAGGCATTCTTCCTAACAACATCAACAAAGAGAGCAAGTGGGGAGCCACCAATACGCACGGGGTTAATGCGTTAGTTAATACTCCCTTCGTCTCATATTAAGTTTCCTCTTTACCATTTTTCTCTATCTCAAATTATCTGTCACTTTAGAATCTTAATACAACATTTATTATTACTTTCCAGTAATACCTTTACTTTAGAATATTAATAATTGTGCCTTTGATCCAATCGCAAAAAATGTAAAGGTATTTTAGTCCTACCACATTTTTTTACCATAAAAGTAAGCATAAAAAATCATTTTATTAATACCCGCGCATAACTTTAAACGACACATAAAATGAGACGGAGGGATTACAAAATAATCGTGAGAAACAATTTGTCGAACATGTTCAAATTAAAGTAGTCTAGTTAATACAAAATAAGTGTGAGTTTATGAAACATACAAAATAATTAAAGTCATAAGTTGTGGAACATCTTCAAAAAAGTATCATACATGGCCTGCAAAAAAAGGTATTTAGATGGTGTTCAATGTAAAGGTTGAATGAAAGTAAAAAATGAAGATATTGAAAGTTACCTAATCTAAATGGTGGAAAAGTTCTTTGTAGACAAAATATACAAAATAATTCAAGTGATAAGTTATCCAACATGTTAAAAATAAGTAGCATGCACGGTCTACAATAAAAAAAACACTATTTAGATGGTGTTCAATATAAAAGTTGAATGGAAGTAAAGAATGAAGATATTGAAAGTTACTTAATGTAAATGGTGGAAAAGTTACTTGTAGACAATATAATTCAAGTAATAAGTTGTCCAACATGTTCAAAAAAGTAGCATGCATAGCCTACAACAAAAAAACATGTATTTAGAGGGTGTTTAATGTAAAGGTTGGATGAAAGTAAAGAATGAAGGTTGATGTTAAACGAATTGAATACATTATTCCTCAATTTAATGTAGCGGGTGAGGGTTAACAAACACAATCAATACTAATCAGGTAAGAGATATAGCTATAAAAAAAGTAGGAAATATTCAAACTTCTTCAAGAGAGACCAAAACTCAGAAACCACCAGAGATTTGATCTTATTGAGTGAGTAGAGGACAAAAATAAAAGTCCAAAGAAGTGAGTACTTTTTTCCCCTTGGAATACGTTATATAATTCTGAAAAGTATAGTCTAACAATTATCAAAGAAATCTAATAAGTAATTTCAAATTAGATACAATAAGTAATATCAAAATAGAAAAGTGCAATTCAGCTAGCCTCCATTCCCTAATAAATTTGATACAATGGAGGCCACAATAAGAACTATAATAGTACAAATAACGCTCTCACAGATAAATAGAGAACTTCAATTTGCAGAATCCGTATTGGATCAAATATTGGAGATGCTGAGAACTACAAATTCATTTTCTAAAATAGAGATGAGTCATTAGTTTTAGTTAAAATATTAAGGGTAATATTTCAATTTCAATAATACAGCATGTTAATTATGAAATTTTTTTCCAAATCACTCCCTCAAAAGTACATGGTATTATGGAATACATCAGTGAAGTGATGAAATCCTAAACTCATGAGTTAAGACTAACTAACACAATTACATTTTCCTTGTCAATATGTTGTAAATTGCATATAGTTCCTGCGGTATCTAAAGTCACGTGTACCATACATGAGAAGGTCACTACTAGAAATTTCGGTATTACCTGCGAATTTTCCTGCGGAAATTTTTCGCAGGTATTTCCTGAGAATTTCCTGCGTTTTATTGAAAAGTAGAACTTTACTGCAAACTTTTTGTTCACAGGTAATTTCTCAGGAAAGATTTTGGCTTCCTGCGAATTTTTCTAAGAACATAATTCTGCAGGAAGTTTCCTTTATTATTATTATTTAAAAAAATTAAAAACCTGAAAAGTTTTTTTTGGTAACATTTTTTAAATCATACGTTGTTTTGACAAATTCAAATCTTATTTTTTTAAAAAAAAAACTTTTTTTAACATTAAATAAAAAAAATTGTTTAAAATAATGTGATTCCGGTTGAAGATGGTGTGGTACACAAAACGCGTAACACAATTTTCGTCTCTCTCAGAGAACCATTTTTGTCTCAAATTTTTTTTTCGCACTCCTCCTTCTCTATCTCACCCTCATATTTCAAAAAAACCCAATACTACCCTTGTCTTTTAAAAAAAAATATAAAATTTAAAATTTTCGGAATAACCTCTAAATAAGGTAATTCCGGTTCAAAAAAAAATTAAAATTTCGGAATTACCTCTAAAAAGGTAATTCTGTTCATAAAATTAAAAATTTTAATTACCTCTAAAAAGGTAATTCAAATTTTTAATTTTTAATTTTTTTAAAAGTTTGTATATTAAATTAATATTTAAACGCTGCTTTATTTTGGAAATATGATACTTAACGATTTACGATTTAAATAACAATACGTCAAAATATATAAAATGACCAACATAAAATAGAGTACAAATACAACTATGGGTCCAAAATGTCTAAAAATGACCAAAAATAAGCACGTGAAGTAGGTGAACGGGCGACATCTAGGGCATCCCGGGCCAATGCAGCTGCTCTCTGCACCCTCTCTCTAATGTCTCTGGGGACAACAGGCTCCCGATGATATGGTGGATCCCGAGCCGCTCTCGCCGTGGCTCACGCACCGAGTAAGACGCACCGTTACTCCGATCGTACCAAGGAAGGTAATCGATCGCACTTCGCCGTGGTAGGCCGTCTGTCTACTAGCCTGCCAAAAAGTCCGCGCCTGAATCTGATACATCAGCAACCCCCGTATGATCCTGTCCGCAGAGGGAGGATTACCCGAAATGGGTGGAGAAGGGATTCTCTGTACTTGCCCACCGCCATCGCCAACGCACTGCATGCGGCATGTAAGAGAATAAAGCGTCATCGCCCCAAAGCAACCGACCTCAGAAAATGGATATGTTCGACAAAGGAACATACTGCCTGTGGTCTGCATAAGGGGTGAGGATGACATCCTCCAGCTGCAGAGCATCTATCCGCTCCCTAAAGTCCACCAACTTTATTTTATCCAGCTTCTTGTTCCCCCAGCTGGTGGCACGTGGCTGATGCGTCCTAGCTAACACTTTCCGACCAATGACGGTGGGAAAATGCTCGTAGATCCAGCACTGAAATAATTAAATTAAAAAATAATCAGTTATTAATATATGAGTAATTTAATTAAAAGCTTTAAGTTAAAAAATAAATAAATGATTACCTAGAGCAGTGTCGCGTATCCGCCGAACTGCTTCGTCGAATAAAAGACCGCTTTGGTCAACTGAGTGTACAGGTAACTGAGAGCAGCTATACCCCAAGACCACCGCCACACTCTGCGAAGATCCTCGGCGCGATACATCCACCTCATCGGGCACTAATGTGTGACTCTTGTCACCGTAATGGTGGTGCCTAACAAGAAGAGCATGTAGCACCGCGCGGCGCTCATAAGCACCCCGCGCCATGTTCTCCTTGTAAGCGCCTCTACACACAGAGATCCTCGATATCGCCCCTCGTTATCCCTAAGCTCCTGGATGACAAGAGTTCGATCCATGCCCAAACGGTCCACAACCAAGTGAAGAGCCTCAACAGAATCAAAATCTGGCCTGTGGTCCAATGGGGTGCCATCCAAATGGCAAGTGGAGCAAAGACGGCCACATCGTCCGTGTGACCGCCATCTCCCCCCCGAAGGGCATGTGGAATGAGCAGTCTCGTGATGCCACCTCTCCACAAAAGCGTATATCAACTCATGGTTGATTGCCCCTGCAGGTGTGATGTCCAACTCGTAAAGCTTAGCCCGACGCAACCAAAGTGGTCTACCTGTGGGTGGTGCTCGGCAGGTCTAACTCTAAACTTCTGGCCGTGAGATACAACCTTTAGTTTCCGAGGCTGAAAAAATTAAGTTTAAACCATACGTTATTAAAAATAAGTAATTAATTGTTGTTAAGTAAAATTAAAATAAAGAATTAAAATATTACCTCGCCTATCTATCCGGGACGCCGCGCGGTCGCGTATCCCAAAGTGTAAATATAATGGTGTGTGATCCACACCGGGCAGTGAACCTCCGCTTTGAACCTCCTCCTCCCCGAACTCGATGCGTCGACCCTCATCCTCCTGCTCCTCCAAAGCCTCCCAACCGCGGCAAGAAGAACGCCATGATACTGACTCGGTGCTCCGTTGGTGCCGCATATGGTACTCATAATCTGGGTGGTCACGGTAGGGCTGCTCATACTGGGGCTGAGGCTCAGGCTCATCCATCTCTATCACTCTGGCGCGGGCTCTCTGGCGCCTCTGACGCTCAGAAGCATGCCCAGCAGCTCTGAGCCTCTGTAGAGTGTCTGGAGAAGGAGTATCGCTCTTCGCCGGCCTCCCGGATGCTCGCTTCGTCGTCGGCCGCGGTGTTTGCTCCCCAAGACTGCTTTCGCGCTACATTGTCCGATCGCCTACTCGCCATCGTTAAAAAAAAAATAAATGTAATTAAAAAATATTAAAAATTGAAAAAAAAATGGATTTTCTGAAAATCCCAACCGAATTTACTTACTTTTTCGAAATTATGATTTCTGAATTGTGAAATGTGATTTTTGTAAATTTTCAGGGGCATTTTTGTCCGTTTGGGTAATTATGGGGGTGGGATCGATAACGAGAGGGTGGAAAAAAAAAAGCCTTTTGTCTCTCTCTCTCACAGAAGCCATCTTCGCACACCAGGAAATCGTCTCTCACAGAGAAATCGTCTTTCAAGCTTTGAAGAAGTCATCACGAACCCTAGCATCTCCGCTCAAATTCGCTCATATCTCTCCTTTTGAACCCTAAAAATTTGAATGAAATTTAGAGATGAACTTTCTATGATTAACTAATTAAGTTTATACCTGGTGCAACTATTGTTTAAGGTGCTGAGGAATGGAATCTTGTCATTAGTAGAGTGTTTTTTCTTTACAGTTTACTCTTAAGAAGTTGGCTTGATTGTTATTATGGACACATTCCTTGATTGTTCCAGACTTCTCCTCGTAGACTCATGCTGAAGCTGGAAGCAATACAAATGTGCCTTTTTCCTTTTGTCTCCTGAAGCTGAACATGGTGAGGTGAAGCTGCAAGTGCGCTCATAATGTGGTGAACCTCATGACAGCATTCAATGAACCTCTTTCTGACTCTGTTTCTTATTTCAACTATTTCAACAATAACATAATAAGATGAATCATGTTAACTGAACAAGTTTTGTTTGAGATTCAACTCAGTCATTTTAATGAGAGTTACTTTTCTCGAACAACTTGTTAACTGAACAAGTTTTGTTTGATATTATGATTTTGAGAAAACCAAACACTCATCACATATTCCATTCTTCTCAGATTAACCACCTTTTGCTATTTCCTTCTTTTATTCTCTGCATGTGAACAAGTAATTTGTCTTGATTCTCTGCATGTGAATCATGACTACATCTACTTCTCTTAATTGTCTGTTTTATTCTCTGCATGTGAACAAGTAATTTGTCTTAATTCTCTGCATGTGAATCATGACTTCATCTACTTCTCTTAATTTTCTGTTTTTAAGCTAAAGGAGGTGAATATCAAGTGTTTAGGGAAGATGCAAAGCACCATTGGGATTCAGTGAAATCTTATTTTCAGAAAGTAAGTTCACATTTGGCTTTTTCCTTGGATTTTAACTTCTGATTTTTAAGTCAGTTTGATAAATTATGGAATTGAGATCTCAGTTGAGAGCATGACAAGAGTGACATAATTTTGCAGGCCTCAACTGCATATACCAAAGGAAATCGATCATATGCTTCATATCTTTCTGACCAGGTTAATTCTTCTTTGGGAAAAGCAATGCAATTTTGTTTATACATCAAAATCAAATACCTATATTTTGTTTGATCCTTTAGTGTGGGACACCTTGTTATAACCAATTAATTTTGATGAGGAACTCTTTTCTCAACCATTTTCTGATGAGGGACATTGAGGAATGAAGAGGTTGAGAATTTTGAGCAAGGTCAATTTATAACCATTATAGTTTCTATATGTCTTGGTTCTTATTTTATTCCTATGCTGCATTGATCTGCAAGTGTATGTGCTTGTTTTGGGAAACTGAAATATCAGCTGCTCTCTTCAGGTCTCACTCTCTCTCTCTCTATTGATAGGTGCACTTCAATAATCTCTCTCTCTCTCTATTGATCGGTGCACTTCAATAAGAGGTCTCTCCATCACGTGTAATAAATTTGTTGATCTCTAATTGATTCGTCGATTGTGTTTTTGCTGTTAGTTAAAGTTTGGAAACAGGTTTTACTTCGAAACTGAATCTGAATCTGATCCCATATTACCCATGTCACATGTAATGGCATGGGTAATATGTTTACAAGATGATAGGGGTGTGATGGTTTGTGTTTTAGCATTGTGGAATTAAAGGATTATTATGCTGACTTCAAATAGATCTTGTATTGCTATGCTGCATTATAATATCCATAGAATTTAATCCTTTATTTTATTCCTTTATCATTGAAATAATAGTGCTCATGATGATTATGTTATATATACTAAACGATTTGCACTATAAAATAATGTCTCGGATGCATTTGCATTATTATAGAAGATGTGAATATAAACTTGATAGTTTATTTTGTTCTTACACTCATGCAGATGATTGGCATTGGATTCTTGATGACTATCCCTATATTATGGTACTAATCTACATTCGACTAACATGTATGTAAAAGCTTTTCACCCTATTTGGCTTCATATTGTCATAACATAGCGTCATTCGATCTTCTGACAAATTTTTTTGAGTAGTAAATGTTTTTCTGTCTCTGCTTAAGATTCTATCTGATGATGTTATTTCTTTTTGCTTGTTAAATAAGTAACCATGATGACATGATCATTATCTTATTATCTTAACTGTTTAAGTCCCTTGGAATCTGTGATTGCACTTGGGCGTAGGCTGGCACTGTCATAAGCCATGCCATGATTAACACCAATAGCATGTTTGGAGCTGGTGGTTAAACACTAATATTTTAACCTAGGGTTCAGCTTGTTTTTAAATGCTCTTTTGTATTTAAGTCTAGTTTACTGAATAAAGCTTGTGATCTGGTGAATTTTGCAGAGGTAATTGAAAAACCTTGTTCTAAGGATTTAGTTGAACTGGAGGCTACAGAGCCTGTAAGTGATGAGTTTGGACATTGGAAAAATAAACCTCGCAGGCAAGTTGATTTGCAAAGACATTTTCATTTTAGTCATTTAAATGATTATTTTGTTTGAGTGCATAAGCATGTTTCTGTTGCTTCTTTTGCTGGTCTTTTTCAATGGAGGTTCTAGGGGTAGTTTATGGGGAGGTTGGGAATGTGCCGGTTGATACAGTTGTCATGATTTTGTAATTAGATCATAATCTCTAATGTTGGTTGTGCCTTATGCAGATAATCGAAGATAGCATTTTGGGCAATGAAGTATTATTGTATAGGATGCAAATTGCCTGAATAAATATGGTTCATTTTTTTTTTTCATATCAATGCTTTAGTTTTTTTCATCTACATACTTGGTATTATTCACTACAAGAAAATCGCTGATTTGCCACGGACATTTCCGTGGCAAATGCACAAATTTCCGTGGCAAAACAACATTTGCCACGGACAAAAATTGGTGGCAAAACGCCGCTGTCAAATCATAAATCGCTTGCCACGGACTTTTCCGTGGCAAATTTTTCCGCCGCTAATCCGTCGCAAATATCCGTGGCAAAGTCGCATAAAATTTCATCGCAAAATCTGCGGGCAAATCCGTTTAAATGTAAAAAAATTTAAAAAAAATAAATCATACAAGCATGAACCTGAAGAGAATGTTTAATAAAATTAAAAAAATAAATAAATCATACAAGCATCAACAGAATTAATAATTTAGCGAATCAAATAGTGTATGGTTATATAGAAGAGAATAGAGACTCATTATTTAATATAAATCACACGTCTTAGTGTTATCAAATTTTCCAATTACACACAAAATTGCCTCAAAATGACTCTTTTACTCGGATCCAACGAAGTTGATAGAGACTGATCCCTTACAAAGCAGTGAATTTCAAATCCAACAAGGGCAGACTCGTAGTTCTCTAGATATTTATTAACCTGTAACAATTTATTTAAACAAACAAGCAAAGCATAAATCAATATATAATTTATGAACAATATGCATAGCAGGCACTATATATAGTTATGAAGATTAAATATTATTATTTTCTATGATTTCTGGGAAGGAAGGAACTAATAAGCTGATAAGTATGATGCCAAACTTACAAGAGAAAAGTAATCTAACATATTCAATCCCTAAACTTTTTGCTAATAAAGACTTGAACATAATGAAATACAATAAATGCAAGAAAATGCAACTTACAGTTGCGTAGTTATTATGAATAATAACATGCATTCCTTTGGTTTCCTTAACCCATGTCTTGTTCTTGAAATATAATCCACCTGTAGGGAATGCTGCTTGTGGAAGCAGGTACAAATCCACCTGCAATGGGCATGAAAAAGAAATCTTAGGACCACTGATGGATATAGTTTTCAGTTTTCACTCTAAAAAACAAAAGATCCATTTTAAGTGAAGTTATACAAACTGGAAGGAAATAAGTGAAGTGTAACAAACCTCTTTAGCATTCTTCATTAAAGCCCAGTTAAAAGCGGGCTGATCATTAGATTTCTGGGTTCTGGACCATGGCTGAAGCTGAGAGCGAGAGGGTGAGAGAAGAAGAGAGCGAGAGGGTGAGGAGAAGAAGAGAGCGAGAGGGTGAGAGAGAGCGAGAGGGTGAGGAGAAGGAGGATAACGTTCTGAAAGGGATTTAGGATCCCGTGAGTGTTTTATTTTTATCATTGGGTTGCCACGGATTTGCCACGGCATCTCCGTCGCAAATTTCTGGCATTTCACATGTCCGTGGCAAACCCGTGGCAAACACCAGCGGGAAATTTCGCGCTCTCACTTTTTACACATTCCGTCGCAAATCCGTCGCAAATTACTGACGGAATAAGCTCCGTGGCAATTGTTGGTGGCTAAATCAAGCTTTTCTTGTAGTGATTGTATAGAATTAGCTTTGTATCATTGGACAAATGTAATGAATGATTGTATTGTTGTATGGAATTGGTTTTGTATTATTATCTAGCTATTTTCTATTTTTTGTATTCCATCTCATATTAATGTGTGTGTGTGTATATATATATATATATTCGTAAAATAACAACACAAACAAAGACTATAAATAATCTCATTAATAATAATAATAATAATAATAATAATAATAATAATAATAATAATAGTCAGTAACATTTGTTGCTGCTTTGAAGAAAAAATGTGGAAATCTGTAGAACTTAAGATTTCCTGCGGAATTTCGTGCGAAAGTTTTAAATTTTCTGTGGAGATTTCTTGCGGAATTTTCTGCGGACTACCTGCGGAAATTTCCTGCTGATTTAGAAATACGCAGAAAACAATTATCCACGAACGAAATAACTGGGACCTTAATCCGCTGAAAATTCCGCAGGAAACCTGTTTTCTGCGAATTTTTAATGAAAATCCGCAGGAAATTCCGCAGGAAATGGCGAAAATTCTAGTAGTTGGTGGAGATTACCATGTTATATGACCACATGAAATTAGTTAAAGCAAATGCTATAATGGGAAAAATGGAATTTTTATGAAGTTGATATAGATTGAGTCACAACACTTTTAACATCAGACACAGCTATAGAAGGGGATGCTTCAATAGCAGAGGTATGAGGAGGTATAGATTCTAGTGGAGGATTGCTTGACATAAAAAGAGGTTGTTCCTCCTCTTTTGAGGGATCATTTGCAGGAATATTGCTGCTTGTTGCAGAAAAGTCGTGTTCCTTCTTTTCTTTCCCTTTTTTATCTAATGCCCGAGTTAACATTGGTCTAGCTTCCATTATCTGCACACATAACATGATTTGCTGGTACTTCCGGAATAACTAATAATACAGAAAGTAACAGCCATGTAGTTGAAACTATAAAGTTTGATCATAGATATGAAATTATAAAGTTTCATAGCCATGTAGTTGAAACTATCGCTTTTAAATTCACCGTGTCATAGATATGGGATTATCAATGAGCGTTGAATCCTGTATCACGCACCAGATCGCAATGTTAGCGCTAAGTCTAGCATCGATCCTTCAGACCATATCGGTCTTTCAGTTCAGTTCAAGTCAACGCGTCAAAGTGGACTCCGAGCTGCACCTTCAGATCATAACGTTGTCATTGAGCACGACGGATCCTTCAGACCCCCAGTGGTCCTTCAAATTAGCTGTGTCTGCCTAAAATATAGTGTAAATCATTCGTGGTCAACATATCAATTTTGGATCTGATCTTTTGGTAGAGGTAAGTTTTATTTTGACAATTGGTAGTGCTTAAATTGATTAATTTTAGTATTTTAGTAGATTATAAAAATAGTTTTAAAAATAGTTTAAAAACTATTTTGGTAGTTAAAAAAATGTCAAAAAAGTAATTTTTTGGAAATAAAATTGAAAAAAACTTGACATGCATCAGCGTGTTAGTCACATGTCAGCACCCCGTTGGCGCTTCCGTTGGCACTCACGGTGCCTCTCTCGTTGCCGCTCCTGTTGCCGGTCTTGTTGACAATTTCATGGCCAGTTTGTCGTTGTCGCTTCCCAGGGTCGTCCCATACAATTCGGATGGCCTGTTCAAATCTTAAAAATGGAGACCTTAAGGCCTTAATTATACTTTTTTATATACTAATTTTTTCATGAATCATATCTAACGTTTTTTCCGAGCACTAAATCACCTCAAAACACACTACTTAACGGCACACTTTACGTATTTTGTCAAGATTTTTTTACCAAACCGGTTATTGAGGAAGAAATATTGCGTATTTGAACACTTGAAATTTTTCTAAACTCTATATTACCCCAAAACATACTTATCAGCATCACACTTTACATATTTTGTCACGAAATTAAATTCTTTTTTCACCAAAATGGTTATTGAGGAAGGAACTTTGCGTACTTGAATACTTAGAAATTTTTCTGAACGCTAAAGTACTTTAAAACACACTACTGAGCGTCACACTTTACATATTTTGTCACCAAATTAAATTTTCTTTTCACCAAATCGGTTATTGAGGAAGAAACTTTGCATATTTGAACACTTAAAAATTTTTTTGAACTCTAAAATACTTCAAAACACACCGCTCAACATCACACTTTACATATTTTTTCACAAAATTAAATTGTTTTTCTACCAACCCAATTATTAAGAAACAAACTTTATGTATTTGAACATCTAATTTTTTCCCGTAATCTAAAGTACTCTTTTGGGGGTCCTAAAAAATTGATTTTAGGCCGAGGCCCTGTGCGATAGCACGCCCTGCACGCCTTTAGGGCCGGCCATGCCAGTTCCTTTGCCATGTGTTTATTCTTTTTTTATATGATTTAGTATTAATTTAATCATATTCATTTAATAATAAAAAATTTATTTTGTAATTTTAAGTAGTTGTTAAAGTTTTTTTTTCTTTTTTTTTTACAATTCTTAGTGGTTGAATTGATTGATTTTAATAGTTTTAGATTATAGTAAATAGTAAACTTTAGATTATTTAATTTCTAAGTTTAATATTAATTTAGTAATTTAATTTTTGGAAAAATTAAAATTAAAATTATTGTTAGAGGTAAGTATTTTATTTAGATTTTTTTTGATAATAATTATTTTTTTATAATTGGTAGTCGTTAAATCGATTAATTTTAATAGTTTGAGTAGATTATAAAAAAAATTAAAGAAGTTTTTCTTAGTAAAAAAAAAAGCTGACCAAAAAGTTTTTTTTTTTTGGAAAAAAACTGAAAATGACTTGTAGGCAGCTTTTGCTGCTGTAGTTGATGCTTTTTTTTTTGGCATGTTTTTTTCTTTGTAAGTGACTTTCTCTTTTGTCGTTTAGTGGTAAAATGATTTTTTGATCCTAGGTATATAACTAATGGAAGGAGGGCAGTATGGTAGTTTTAGTGGAGGTTAGTTGCCTTTTTTATTTATTTTATTTATAGTAAATAACCAAATTTGCAAATATATCTAAACTGTGAATAAACCGGTACATCTGGTACCTCACTCTCTCTCATCAACCATTGATTTGTTTTTAAAGCCAAATCCATGGTCACAACCCACTTTCCCATTAGACAAATTAATCTCTTTTCCCAGGCTAAAAGCCATGCACCTTAAAATTACCCTGGTTTGGCTTAGAAAATGCTTTTCATATTTCACATTATTGAGAGGTACCCTTTAAGGAAACCAATTCAAGTATTCAAGGATTGATGAAGACTGCTCTCTTGAATAAAATCTCCCTCGAGTCACTTCTAAAATTCAGTCGCCAATAAATATATATATATATATATATATATATATATATATATATATATATATATATATATATGGTTGGTTACATTCTTTTATAATACCTCATCATTAAGCAAATTCTCAATGAGACCATTTACCAATAGGTATGACAATGGGGCGTGTTGGGGTTTGTAATATAAAAACCCTAACAGCCAAAATATAGCCGTTGGGCTTACAACCTAACAAACAAATCAAGAGTTTGTTAAGTGTGTGAGCCTAAGTGGTTTATTTAGTTAGGGCGGTTAGGATTCTAACTAACCCTAACTAACATGTCCACATTGTGCCTAAATGTGGTGTATATATATATATACATGTAAATAGCATACAATCTGTACAGAAATTACATACATGGAAAAAAGATTTACAGTTTTTCAGTTTACTCTAAGTGTTCTAATACTACTTTCTGAAATACTCCCTTTACGTATGCTCCAATTTCTTTCTGGGTTCTATCAAGAATTTCTGGGTTCTGCTAGTGCATTCAAGGTGTGAATGTACCTTGCAACAACAAGAGAAATCTGGGTTAGATACTAGGGTTTCAGTGACTGAAACAAGATAAAGAAAAGAGAGCAGTAAGGAAGAGTGTTACCTGTTTGATACTCTGAAAAAGGTTTCTGGGTAAAGATTCAGGCAGTGTTCATCTCAAGAACACAGTCAAAGGTGCATGCAACAAAACAGATACAAGAGAATATTAGGGTTTCAGAACAACAACCAAGAGGTTAGGGGAAATCACAAAGGGTTTGTGATTATACCTGATTGAGGTGTTGGAACCTTGAATCGAGTCTCATTGTACCTGCAAGCACAGTAGAAAATTAGGGTTTCTACAATAAGTGGTAAATCAAAGGGAAATTGAAGGTGAACTGTAAAGGAAGAGTGAATCTACCTCAGTGGAGGAGAATCACAAGCCAGGTTAAAGAAATCAAGCAGATCTGTGCAAACTAGGGTTTGCAAGATCGCGAAGGTGAGGAGTCAAAACGAAGGTCTCAGCTCAAGCTTCAGAACAAAAACCATCGAGGGTTTTGTTCATCATCAGCACAGATCATCATTGACGGTGAAACCAAAGAGAACGACCGCTTCAATCACCAGCAACCACCGGTGAGAGCAGTAGCGCTCTAGGGTTTCAGAGAGAGAGAGAGAGGCCGGAGAACCAAGAAGAGAGAAGAAGGATCTTGCATTTCTGAGCAAGAAAAGAGTAATAGAAAGATTAAGTATATCGTGTCACAACAAGATCCGCGCTACCGTGTTTGGGTCGGGTCTGGTGCGCAAGACCCACCAAACAATTTTGTTTGGCGACTCTTCAACACATCATTGGGTTGGGCCATCAGAAGCTGGGCTTCCAATTGTTGCACCTCCCCTCAAGTGTTAATACAAGTCCTGCAAGTTAACAAGCAAAAATTAGCAAAAAATCCAATAGGGCGAGGCGGTAACGGATTTTACATATTTTCCCATTCTCATCCCCGAATCTCATATAGTTCCTCGTTCCCCTATTCAAACTCAACAGGGTTGAATTATTGATCTCCGTCCCAGTACCAAACTGGTTCGGGTATCCCCACCCCAATCCCAGTCCCTGCAGTGAAATCAATTTTTTAAATAAAAAAAAGGTTTTACTGTCCCGAACCCGCCCCAAACCCAGAATTTAACCAAAGAGCGACAAATTGCCATCTAGGGTTTATTTGAGATTTTGAGTGTTTATAATTTAAGAGGGGTAATATTATAATTGTACTTTCATAGATTTGCGGCGGGTTCGGAGACGGTTCAGGGGGACCTATATCCCAATTACCCACCCCGTCCCCGTATTTTGATTTTGGGGAAGACCCAAACCCAGTCAAATCGTAGCGGGTTTGGGCGGGTCCCCGATACGGGTTTTGTTGCCATGCCTATTTACCATTCTTACAAATAAATAAATAAATGAGACCATTTACCTTAGGAATAATTTAAATGATCTTTATTTTTTACTTGTAATTCATATTTCGCATTGTTTATTCTTTTACAATGAAAAATATCACAAACTTCTTATAACAATGAGATTTCCTGCATTTTCTGGTCTCTTTCTAAACTTCATTGCAACTCCTACAGCAATCCATCATGAAGTTTCCATGTGCATAATTCCAGCGATGGATCCAGAAAATTATACAATGGGGGCGAGATTTTTTTGAGTAACAAATAGATAAAATATTACGTGTCTTTATATTAATTTAAAATTTTTAAGTTATCTTCTTCTTTTTTCAAGTTATTGTTTTTTTACAACTTTCAAGTTAGTCTTTTATTAAGTATTGAAAATTAGCAATGTTAATCTTTTTTTTGTCGTTAGTCTCTTAGGTATTAAAAAGCATACACCAAAAATAGATGAGAATAACCAACAGGTTAAATGGTGTTAACATTTTAATATTCAAACAAAGACTAATTTGAGAAAAAAATAAATGATTAATATAAAATTTAAATTAAGATAAAACACTTTTACAGTAATTTTTATCTTATAAATACTACTCAAGTATTAAATTTATATATCTTTATCTTTATTATATTTAAATAAGAGTTTTTCAAAAAAGCCATGTCACAACACAATAAAGCCACATCACTCATCAAAAAATCCATGTCAGCAACAGTAAAAGCCACGCAAGCATGACAAAAAGCCACACAAGCATTTTATTGTTGCTACATTAAATTGCAATTGTTAATAATAATTATTTACTTCCCAGGTTATTCAAAATTCAAATATTTGAATGAATTGCACATCACGGCGTTACCATGTTTGAATTTATTTTTATTTTAATAGGGCACTTTATGGCATTCAATTCTTTATAGACATTGGTCAAAAAGAAAAAATTTCATTATAGACAGATTTGGTACGTTATTGTATGCAAAATTAATTAATGTGGATTTGAGCCTTTAAATAATTTACGTTTCAAACTCAATAGCAACCACCATCACACTTATCTTCCATTTTCTAAGTTAATTTTCTTTTTCCTTTATTTTTATAAATTCAATGTTCAGTTTTTTTCTTCCATTATCTTTTAGACTTGTGCGTTTTAATCAATCTTTTGCTTTTTGAAACTGAAATAGGAGTTACAAAATCCGAAGAGTCACTGTGAAGAACTTAAGGATATAAATTTGAAGTTGAAAACAAGGGAACAACAAGAGGTAATTTTATTCAAACTGATTTCATTTACCCTAATAATAATCACTACAACAGATCTAGTAGATGGGCAGCGTTTTTTTTCAACAATGGGCAGCGTTTTTGAGCGCTGCTGAAGGTGGCGCTGGCTATTCACTCCAACAATGGGTAGCGTTTCCTAAAAACGCCACCCATTGCAAAAACACGCCCTCCCAAATACTTAGCGCTTTTTAAAAAGCGCTGAATATATCCAAAGCGTCCTCCCAAATACTTAGCGCTTTTTAAAAAGCGCTGAATATATCCTAAGCGCCCTCCCGGATACTTAGCGCTTTTTAAAAAGCGCTGAATATTACCCTTATACGCAGCGCTTCATTAAAAGCTACTGAATATTGCCTATTTGTGTTATTAAATACCCAATAGCTTTATTAAAAGCGCTGAGTATTGCCTATTTGTGTTATTAAATACCCAGTAACTTTATTAAAAGCGCTGAGTATTGCCTAAATTTTTTTTTTTTTTTTTTTTCTGCTTTGTGTGTTTTCCTTTTATATTTACAAATTACCTGCATGTACCAATCCAATCCAATACATAACAAAATCAATTTGCTAAGAGGAACACAAATTACATAAGAGGAACCAAAACAAAATAGCTAAGAAGTTTCATTATCTAATTCATATGTATCCAAAACAAGCTATCAAGTTACAATATTATGAACCAAAAACTAGCTAAGCTAACTTATATGTATCCAAATGAAACTTTAAAAAAAAACGGGAGAGATGATCGCACCATTCTCCCTAATCTCAAAGAATCTGCTCAACAGAGTATGTGTTGCTTTGACAATCGCTAAAATACTCAAATTATATAAATAAATAAAATTAGAATTGAAATGGTTAAATATTGGAAAGAACCACTATTAAATCGAAATCATATAAAAATATATTAGAAGTAGATACCTTGTTTGGGGATAGTCGTTTTCTTTCGGGTAATTATATCCTTCATATATTGCATGACGTAATACCCACAATCAATGTTATTCAATTGTTTAGGACACTACAAAACATAATTAGATTAGTTAATTGTTAGATTGAGTTGAATATAGTTTTTGACAAAATAATGTAATGTATAAGTTAGAAACTTACAACTATTGGTAACCATCCGACTTAATTTATTCACTCCCAATATGTCCTTAAACCATTTGAATAGAATGTCATATAACTATATTAATAACAATATATACATATATAAGTAAAAGTAAGAAATGCAGAATGACACAAAATAAACACACACATTAAAAAGCTCCACAAACTCCATGTGGTTTCGTAATGATTTTGAAGTGAGTCAAGGTAATACACGGTTTTTTTACTAGGATTAATTGCATACAAAACCCAATGTCTCCTACAAAAAAATTTAGGAATAAGTAATTGACGACTATTAAAAAATGCATGTTATATAAGAAATAATGAGTAAAAATTCTTACCCTAGATTAACCGGTGCTAGAAGTAAGACATCATCATCACTTCTATTTTGAGCTTCCTTGAAGCGGTCATTGACATAATCAAGAACAAAGAAATTTGTTTTGTTCCACAAGTGATTGATAATTTCGCAGGTCGATTCACTTGATGAAAGGTTGTACTTTCCTGACACAAGAACAAATATCTATGTGTCTGCTCTAAGGGACCACAATGTCCTCGCACAAGTACCTACATTTAGATATATAAATATATATATATATATATATATATATATATATATATATATATATAATTAAATTAACGATATAATAAAATTAAATCGACAATGTCAAATAATAAATTACATAGTACCCGACATATATATTCATAGCCATACCGGTTGCCTCATCCGCATCACATACAAAGACGGATATCCTCACGTCCGACTATATGAGGCAAGTCACTCCAAAAATTTCTTCCTCAAAATTTATGGTAAGCAATTTGTCTTTCATGATGTATTTCTCAGACGCTGCGTCGGCCTCACCAATCTTCTTATAAGCTTCAATGGAAGAGGAAGAGGCGGGCCGAGACACAATTGGAGAAGGGTGGGATGAGTCACTTGGCGAGAAGAGGAGGGCGATCACACTTTTTGGAGGAGAGGCAGTATGTGAAACTTCTACATAAGGGGTGGACTGAGACACTTTTGTAGAAGGGGTGGATCGAGACACTTTCTTGCCAATAGATGTTTCCTTGCCAAAGACTTTTCAAAGGAGATCTTTTCTTCTTGGTAGACACTTTCTTAGATCTTTCATTTTGGCGCATCTATGTTTAAACAAAAATAATTACTTAGTTAGCACAAATTATATGACAAAACTATAATTAGTTAGTTACAAATATATTGTCACTTACAACGACAAGGGCGGATGGCCATGCCACAAAGGTACCAATCGCTTGTGACACCGCCAAGATATCAATCATCATCAATCGGAATGGCAATGGTGCATCCTCCCTAAATGGTACCGCAACTCGACTCTAACATGATTTGGAGGTAGGGGTACATTGTGCATCAAGGGACCCAATTGCTACATGTGTAGCCAATTGCAACCATTTCATGTGGGTTTGAGATATACAATTCACACTCACACTCATTGTTGTCCTAAATCAATTATAAACCACAAAATAATAAAGACATTATTTGATGTTATATATATATATATATATATATATATATATATATATATATATATATATATATATATATGTACAATAAATCAATTATAAACCACAAAATAATAAAAACAATTAATACCTTAGTTGACGGCATGGTGCAAATATCTCGACAATCGCTATGTGTAGCAGGGGGGTTGGTGCCGTGGCATAACATGGCCATAAAGTGATCGCATATCATTAAGTTGAGCTTGCAAACTTTCATACAATGCCATCATCTTTCTCAGTGGTGGACAGTCATGATTCTCATCATAGACTTTCTGCTTTGGTCCAAAGTACTCGGTTGGTGCTACTCCAAATCCAGCACCCCTTGTGCGACCCGAGTATTCTTCTTTACCTAAGGCACGTGTAAGGATTTCTTTTTCGAGCAATCGCGAGCTCTCCTGTGACAATCGATCGTGATATGGCTTCCCGATTCACAAAACAAAAGTATAATACATTATAAAAATCATAAAAGTTACAATTAAAATCGGTGAGCTTGAATTTAGGAAATACTTACAATTCTTTCCGACACCTCCTTAGTTTTAGGATCAACAATCTCCTTTTCTTTGTTTAGTCGAGCCTCTACCCACAAAACATGTCGCTCAACACCTTCTTTAGTAGGATCTTTCCCACTCTCCACCAACTATATTTAAATTTACCAAATATTAAGAAACTATTTATAAAAAGTTTCATGAAACTAAAAAAATCAAGCTTATTGTGCCTTACCAATCTCTCTTCAATATGTTGATATGGAGTAGCACCGCCTATAAGGATACTCACACCAGTAAGCACACTTTCGATTCACCTCACTTGCTTTCTATTAAGAGATAAGTATACATTAATGTATAATAGATAATTGTCAAATATAAAAATATGTTATAACTTAATAGATAGTAGCACTAACCAAGAATTTTGGATCTTCAAGTCGCCTCCTAACAAATGTCCGCCAATCCTCCTCTGAAATAAACCCACTATATATTGGTGGAGGATTCCAATTGATGTTTCCATTATCATCTTTAAGCCAATTTTTGTTAATGTCGTTCAAAATTTTTATGACACTTTCCTACTTCCTTCATTATCCAAATTTTTTAGAATCATCCACATCAAAATATTTCTGCTTATGCACATTAAATGAAAATCATATAAATAAATTTATATATATATATATGGGACTACAAAATTACTAAATAAGATTACCAAAAAGATCTAAAATTATATACCTGTATTGTTACCCACAACTCATGTTTTTGTTTCTCCAAAACGGGATTCTTTGTGCTCACCCAAGTAGTGATTGTTATTGGTATCATTTGTTTTACCTTACTACCAAGGAAAGTAATCAAATGAGTGTTTATTTTCTCCAATTGGCGCACTTTAACATTCCATTGGACCTGCATTATGTAAATAGTAAATTAGATCACAAACAATTAAAACTTAGTATTGAATGAAGTTAATTAGCAATTAATTAGTATCTTACACTTAATTTTTCTTTTCCTTTACTTAACCGGTTGATGATATCCTTTTTAATCACTATTCCACGAGGAGCACGCTTCGATATAGTTTGTAACATCATGATCACTTTGCCTCACCGGTGTCATGCCCACTATCACTATGATCTGCCATCTTACCTGCAATAAAACATAATCATTGTTTGTTATATTTATCCATTTAAAAAAACATCCAACAAAAAATAAATAATCAGTCAAAGAAGATGAAAATAAGATCCATGTCTATAAAATAACATCTATGTCGGTTACCTTTTCCTTTTTTTCGATACAATTTTTTTTTGCAATTCGCTCCTTGGTACTTTGTTTTTGACGAATCGTAATTCCATCGCAGATGATCCTTTCTAACATACACAACATCCTCTCTATAAGTACTTTCCTCTTCTAGTGATGTCCCCAAGAAAGGGTCGTCCTCGATACCATCATCATTGGTTTCTTGATCATAAATGTAATTCACTAATTTTTTTGTGTCAAGAAAACAATAGACCAATTGATATCAATCGGATCGGTGACATAAAACACTTGTTGAGCTTGGGATGCCAAAATAAAAGGCTCATCTTTATATCCCAACTTCTTGAAATTCACCCGCATGAACCCCGACTCATCAATCAGAAACCATTATTATTGTCAACCCACTTACATTGGAACACGACTCTCGAAACATGGTGTAATCCAACTCCCATATTTGTTCAATGACCCCGAAGTATGACATATTCGCGTATACGGGATTTACGTCTTTGGCACTTGATGTATGTATAGCATAGCTTGAGCAACAAGAGTCACCCCACTATTTTGCATTTTACTCGATCATCATGGGTTTTTGTATAGAACGTGTAACCGCAGATTAGATAGATAGTGTGTAAGAGAAAACATGCATATTTGGACCTTTTGCTAACCATCTCAATCTTTTTGAAATCGAAGTAGGATTCATAACAAACTCGAAATCAATGTGGTCTTTTAACCACACTATGAAACTCCGATTGTGTTCCTTTGTTAACCAAACTTCACTCTTATATGGGTAATCACTCTTAAGTATGTCCATGTGCTTGGCAACATATGAATCAACCTCACTATCATTGTGCAAAACATATAAGTGTGCTTGATGTAGTTCTTCCTTGACACCATAACTATTTTATATCCTGACATCCCTTTAGTAATGCTTCCTAAGTGACGAGACCTTGGAAGTCCCGCAGAATATTCAAGACTAGATAGATAGGCGGTGCAGAACTCAACAGCTTCTTCAACTATGTAGCGCTCAACAATACAACCCTCGGGTCGTGATCGGTTTTTCACATATCCTTTTAATATCTTCATGTAACGCCAAACGGATACATCCATCTCATGTAACATGGGCCACACAATTGTGTCTCTCTAATCAAATGAATCATAGATGAATCATTATGTCAAAAAATGAAGGTGGGAAATACATCTCAAGCTCACACAAAGTGACAGTAATTTCTCTTTGCAATGATGGCAACTTTCTAGGGTCAATCACTCTACTACAAATCGCCTTAAAGAAGTAACAAAGTTTGGTTAGCGTCTGGCGCGACTTTCTTAGGCAAAATGGATCGTATACCAATTGGGAGCAAATTCTCCATTAGAACATGACAATCATGGGACTTTAAAGACTTTAACTTAAGGTCTTTCATGGATACAAGGTTTGTAACATTTGAAGAATACCCTCGGAACTTTTACTCCATGAAGAAACTTACAAAACACGGTCTTCTCCTTTTTAGATAGAGTATGAGTGCACGGAGGTAGATATGTACGTGTACCCTTCTTTATCGGACCCACCTGGTCTCAACCCCATACTAAGCAAGTCCAACCTCGAGTTGATGGTATCTTTAGTCTTTCCCGGCATATTGAGTAAGGTACCAATGACACTTTCAAAGACATTTTTTCAACATGCATCACATCAATGAAGTGTCTTACATATAATGACTTCCAAAGATGGCAAGTCAAAGAAAATCGACTTTTTCTTCCACCCCGTTTGGCAACCTCTCCTGCAAATGGCTTCCCAAATTTAATGTTCAAATCTTTCACCTTTTCAAACAGCTTGTTCACCCACAAAGCCGTGGGAGCTTTACGGGTTTCGGTATTCCCATTGAATGCCTTTTTCAACAATCGATCTCGATGAGTAGATGGCAAAATCTACGATGACCAGGGTAGATATTCTTCCTACCATGTTCCAACCACATCCAATCGGTGTTATCTTCACATATAGGGCATGCACACCGACCTTTCGCAGATCGCACCCGCATAGATTGCCGTATCTTTGGAAAGTCATTAATTGTGCCAAAAATCATAGCCCTCAAGTTGAAACTTTCTTCCCTAAACCCATCATACACCTCTACTCCATTCTCCCACATTAGCTTCAAGTCTTCAATTAAAGGAGCCAAGTATACATCAATATCATTTCCGGTTGCTTGGGCCTGTAAATTAACAAAGACAACATCATATATTTGCGTTTCATGCAAAGCCATGGAGGTAAGTTATAAATCGCTAATATCACGGGCCATGTACTCGTGGGAGCTACTCAATACCGTGCGGGGTTAAAACCATCGGCAGACAATGCAAGTCGTAGGTTTCTTGGATCCAACCCGAAATCAGGATAATCAATATCAAATTTTTTCCATTGCGGAGAATCTGCCAGGTGTCGTAACATGCCATCTTTAATCCTTTCATCCTCATGCCATGTCAAGTGTTTTGCATCTTCTGAACTACGGTACATACGCCTAAATCGAGGAATTATGGGAAAATACCACAACACCTTTTCTCGAGCGTAATCTTTCTTTTTATACCGCGATGCATTACATTTAGGACACGACTTTAAAAATGCATGTTCATTCCGAAATAGAATGCAATCATTGGGACAAGCGTGTATCTTCTCATAGTTCAAGCCAATGGACCCTAACATTTGTTTTGCATCATACGTCCGAGAAGGGAGCACATTATCTTTCGGCAACATTTCTTTCAATAGTGTGAGTAATTCAGTAAAGCTCTTATCCGTCCATCCGTGGCAAGTTTTCAAGTTATACAACTTTATCACAGCCAATAATTTTGTGAATTCAAGACAACCCTCATACAACGGCGTCTCTGCATCCGTTATCAACTTCTCAAACATTTGAGGACGGTCATTAGATCGCTCTTCAAAAGCCTTTGCCATCTCTTCAAATTCATCCCCAACAAACGTAGGTATTTCGGTGTCAACCGGTGCACATCTCTCGATATTATTACCCATATTCAAGATTCAACTCTTTCCTCACCATGCATTGTCCAACAAGTGTAAGTTTGATCAATTCCATTACCCTTTAAATGTCCCCCCAACTCGCTCGCATTAACCGATTTTACATAGCAACAACGTAAATGGGACATATCATATTACTAGATCTCCTAAACGTTGAATGCAGACAGATTCACAAAATAATCCACTCCATCTCTATATTCCTTGGACGAGACGATTGGCGGACATCCACTTTCTATCCATAATGTCCCAATATCTATAATAAATTCGGATAAGAGAATTTACAATTTTATTAAAGCTAAGACATTCAATCAACTAGCTAGCTAGTTTCAACTAAACAAATCAAAGACTTTGATGTCTTCTATATAGTCATTAATTCTTCATAGAAAATAAACAAAAGAACAAAAAAAGTACCTGAACAAGTGGAAGCAACACTGACAAATATCCAACCATTGTGAACAACGATCGCGAAGCTCCGACAAAAAAAAACTCCCAAAACCTAACAAACAATTTGCATATTCGATTTAGGCATATTTGATTTTACTAATATAGATGACACACACTTTGCTTAAAAAACTCTATCATTTGAGAATCAAAATCTCAACAAAACCAAGCAACAAACACATATCAACTAATTTCTCTCCTATCAAACACATTCAACTAATTTTACACATATCAAACACATACAAATACATTCAACATATTCCTCTCTTATCAAATATTTTTTTTCACACATTCAACATATTCCAATCAAACTACATATTCATCTCCAACCTAACAAAAAACCTAAAAAACAAAAAACAAAAAACAAAATAGAGAACTAACCTTTGAGAGAAGATGAGGACAAGCAATGAGGACTATGGGTGCTAGAGAGAACGAGAATGAGGGAAAGTTGAGAGAGGAAGAGAGAAACGAGAATGAGGTTTATGGGTTTATGGGTTTATGGGTTTGTGGGTTTGGGGATTGTGGGTTTGGGGGATTGTGGGTGGTGCTAGGGAGAACGAGAATGAGGGAAAGTTGAGAGAGGAAGAGCTAATGAGAGTGAGGAGAGAAGAGAGAACCGTGAGAGAGGTTTGTGGGTTTTGGGTGTGGAGAAGAGAAGAGAACGTCTGTGAGAGAGAGAGAGAGAGAGAGAAGCGCGAAAGGAAAATGAGAAAAAGAGAGAAAACGAACGGGCAAAAAAATTTTATTGAAGCAATACTCAGCGTTTTTAAAGAAACGCTGAGTATATGGATGACGAAAGGGAATATTCAGCGTTTGTGTAAAAACGCCGATTATATGTGAGAACGAGCAACAAGATGCGCAGCGTTTTTAAACAAACGCTGAATATTTCCCTTTCGTCATCCAAATACTCGCGCTTCTTTAAAAACGCTGAATATTCCTTTCGTCATCCAAATACTCAAATAGCTTTTTAAAAACGCTGAATATTCCCCTTTCGTCATCCATATACTCGCGTTTCTTTAAAAACGCTTTGAGTATTACTCTTTCTCGTCATCCAAATACGCAGCTGCTTTTCCAAAAACGCTGAATATTCCTATGCTTTTTCATCTATAGGTGGCGTTTATTAAAAACGCTGCTTATGGTGGCGCTTTTTTAGCCAATCTGGCGTAGTGAATTTCAACAACTTTCCTCATATTTTATTTACTTTTGTTATCATTTTTCTTCATCGTGAGGCCAAATTTGTAATTTGATTTATGGAAACCAACATCCCTATAATATTTGTGTTGACCAATAAAATTATGTAATATTTGAGTTTGGATGCCCAGTTCATTGAAGTTTCCACCTTTTCAATTGCACTATTTGTGCCGGGTTTTCAACCTAATGTTTATCTTTGTTCTTAATTATTGACAGGCAGTGAAGAAGGGAGACACTATTTTTATTGGTCAATATTTGTTCACGAGAAGTGAAACTACTTCTGTATGGCTAGAGGTATAATATGTTTATTAACCCATAGTACAAAATTTATTTCAATATTTTATTGTTCTTCTGTATCTTTCTTAAGTAGTTTGTCTTCGTCCTTTCAACTTTGGTTATTCATTTGCTTCTTTTTGTGCATCAACCATTTATTTTGAGTTTATACTATAATTTGTCATTATTGAAAATTAGAGTAATTTTACCATATTACTCACTAGATTAACCTCCATAAATTTTACCATCTTTTCACAATAATTTTACCATATTACTCACTATATTGTGACATTATTGCTAGGATATTTAGAACATTGTGGCTTATATGGATTTTATCTTCAATGGAAGATTTAGTGTTTCGTGCCCCTTCTTGAACAATGTTTATACCTTGCTTCAATGGGTTCGATTCTTTATTTTGACATTAAATTTGAACATATGCATGACAATATGTTCTTTGAAACACTGCAAACTTCCTTCTGAGGGAAGTGTTGAAAAATTCTTATTCAATATGCATTAAGTCTTATTCAGAAAATTTAATATACTATCACTTAAGTCTTATTCAAAAAATTTAAATCTTTTCTTCCATTGATTATCTTTTCATCACTAACCTTCTATATTTTAATACCTTTTTTGTTGCCCTCTTTTATGTTCTTCAGGTGAGTGGGAAACAATTTGTTGAAAGGAGTTGTTAAAGTGATCTCAGAATGAATTCTCTCAGCAAGCATACGATTTCATGGCATAAGGTAGTGATGATGAATACATTTCTAGCTTGATTTTAAATTCCAAAGACATCAATTTAATTGGTGCTATATTTGTATTATTGAAAACCCGTCTTGATTTAGTACTCACCGAATCTATTGCTTGCTATACTCCAAATTTAGTATTCATTAGAATCTATTGCTTGCTATACTCTAAATCCAAAGACTCTTGCAAACAGATGGTCATTTGAAATTTTGACGTCCAATTTGCTTTTTATCGCATATAAATAGCTCCCCTCAACCTAGCCACTTAGAGTTATTAAATTGGAGAAGAAATGACAATCTCGAAAGGAATTTCATATGAATCTATATTCATTGCTTTGCCATGGCTTATTACTGCAACTTTGGGACGAATCCAGTAGTTTCAATATCAAACTTTGGGATCAATGTGCCTCTTTGAATAAAGATTTAGAAATCAAACACACCGATTTTTTGATTTTTATCTTTTATATTTTGAGACTGTGTTTGTTTATGCTAATGATGTTTACAAATAACATTGAGTGTTTGTATCTGCTAGAATGCAAGGGGAATATTAACCCAACATATGGAGTTAGTACAAATTTCGAGCTTAATATAGGCTAAACAAATGTTTAGATCCAATCTCCTTCCTAAATAACAGATTCAGATAGGAAGATTACTTGAATTTGTATTTTTGGTAAATAATAAGCTAATAGAGCTATTGGCGTTAGGATCTAATTATAAGTGTTATGCTAAGGTGAAATTTTCCAAAGAAGGTTGTTCTACCTTTGTGAAGGCCACCTATTATAAGATCTCAACCGTTGCTTATGATTATGCGCTTTGATGAACCTATTTCTCGGCCGTCGATTATTTTGATGATAGTGAGGTGGATGCCACCTATTTTTATGGGGTATTACATGGCTTTTTTGGTAGGGTGATGTGGATGGTCTACATGTACAACTCATGGTTGTAATGATAATGATAATGATAATGATTTTTGGTTACGCTTAAACTCCATTACATTCATTTTTATTTTACTGACTCTTCCCTTTGTTATTGCCACAGAAGCTTTAATTTTTCTCTTGATCTCATCAGAGGCCAAATAAAGATGAAAGACAAGGATTTTACATAAGCGGGGAAACTGATCCCAAAGTCAGTATTTGAAGTCTATATATTGCTTGAATAATTTGATTCAGTATCTTGAACAATGAATGATTCAATATCTTGAACAATGAATGAGGTTGGGGATGCACGTTTTAGTTTTGATGTATTTCTAATTATGATGATTTGGAATTTATTTTTGGGTTAATTGTTTGATGTTTTTAATATCTCAATTTGTCCACACAACAAAAAAACTATTACAATCTTTATATTGCACAAAATAACATTAGAAGCGTGACATTTCAATTTTATATTTCCGTTTGAGTACAACATACCACATACGCGATCACTTCGCGCGTGATGCACGAGTAATGCAAATGATCAGTATCTCATAAGGATTTTGTTTTTCGATTTTTTCCTTGAGGCTTACAGTTATATTTTTGGCGAAACACCTCTAATTTCAGCTACACGTTGAATATCAACTGATTCACATTGTCGGTAACAAACCTGCTAAGTTCGTCTCACTCAGGTCAGTAACACAATAGAAATTTTAATTCCGATAGTACAAATTAGTAGACATAAATAGATCCTATTCTGGTAGAAATAATTGAATTTTCAGCTTCAATAGAAATATTCTCGCTGATCTAATAAAATTGTGAAAATGAATCATATTAAAATCTTACGTTCAAAAGAAATGTATACCCGTCTTTTGTACACTGTGATACATACTAGTATATATATATATATATATATATATATATATATATATATATATATATATATATATATATATATATATATATATATGTAAAAGTATATATAATAATTAAATGTAGGGTTTTATTTTCGGTACCCCCCTAATTCCCTACCACACCCCCATAATGTCCCAAATGGACAAAAATACCCCTACTTTTTCCCAAAAATTACATGGTTTTGTTAAAAAAAAAAAAAAAAAAATTGGAATTTCGGAATTACCTCTAATTTGAAAGATTTTGAATTACCTCGAAGGGAGGTAATTCCTGGTTAATATGAACCTAATTACCTCACTTCTGAGGTATTTCCGAAATTCTTTCGGAATTACTAGGTAATTCCGAAAATCTAATTTTTTTTTTTTTCAATTTTTAATATTTTCTAATTACATTTATTTTTTGAACAGTGGCGAGTAGACGATCGATAAACGTAGAGCGAGCGAGTCTTTTTGACCAACGTAGAACGAATAATTTAGGCTAAAAATCGGTTTCGGACAACATACTCGATCGTAATGAAACCACACACCATTAGAAGCGAAAAATCAAGAATCAAGACTCCCTTAAAAGGGACTTCTTACGGACTACAAACCTCAAAATCCCAAATTCCATCAAGCATTATTTTTTACGATTTTTTTAATTTTTCATAGTCTCCAAAAATCTAAAAAAATTTGTATAGCCTTATTTTGGTTTTGTTAGATTTTTAGTGGTGTTTTTATATTTTTTAGAGTAGTTTTGACTATTTTTAGTAGCCTTTTAGTAATAAAAATTAAAACAAATCGTATATATATATGCATCACAAGGCGTCGGATTGGCCCGGATGCCTAGATGTCGCCCATTCACCTACTTCACGTGCTTATTTTCACGTTTTTAGACATTTTGGACCCATAGTTGTATTTGTACTCTATTTTATGTTGGTCATTTTATATATTTTGACGTATTGTTATTAAATCGTAAATCGTTCGTATCATATTTCCAATAAAACGCGCTTAAATCTTAAGACCAAAATACAAACTTTTAAAAAAAAAAAAAACAAATTCGAATTACCTTTTTAGAGGTAATTCAAAATTTTTTATTTTTGAACCGAATTACCTTTTTAGAGGTAATTCAAATTTTATTTTTTTGAACCGAATTACCTTTTTAGAGGTAATTCAAATTTATTATTATTTTTTTTTAAAAAGCGCAGGGGTATTATTGACATTTTTGGTATTATGGGGGTGTGGTAGGGAATGAGGGGGGTACGTAAATTAACACCCTTAAATGTATGTAAGATATTATATTATATTATATTTATACATATAACATATAATATAGTAGTACTATAGTAGTATTAGTTAGTATAATAACTAGTAAATGGTTGGGAGGGAGGCAAGACCCCATGCCTGTCGACCTCCTCTCCCTCTGTCCCTGCATAAGAGTCTTTTTTTTCGCACCCCCTCCTTCCCTATCTCACCCCTATAATTCTACACTTTCCCGTTTTTACCCCTAGTTTATTAAAAAAATAAAAAAATTAAAAATTTCGGAATTACCTCTAAAAAAGGTAATTCCGGTTCAAAAAATAATGGAATTTCGGATTTACCCTGTAATTCCGAAAGATTTTTGAATTACCTCGAAATGAGGTAATTCCGTTTACATTTGTGAACCGGATTACCTATTTACGAGGTAATTCAAAATTAATATTTTTTTCAATTATTAATTTTTTCGAATTATTAATATTTTTATTTCGAACGAATAATTTAGGCTAAAAAATTGGTTTTCGGACAACATACTCTGATCGTAATGAAACCACAGTCATTATATCCGAAAAAAATTAAGAATCAAGACTCCCGTAGAAGAGACTTCTTACGGGACTACGGCCTCAAAATCCCAATCATTTACTATTTTTTACGATTTTTTTTTAATTTTTCATAGTCTCCAAAAAATCTAAAAAAAATTGTATAGCCTTATTTTGGTTTTGTTAGATTTTTAGTGGTGTTTTTATATTTTTTTAGAGTAGTTTTGACTATTTTTAATAGCCTTTTAGTAATAAAAATTAAAACAAATCGTATATATGTCATTTTGACATATATACGATGCCTACTAACCGTGAGCGCAATGTCATGATCTGACTCTCGAGCCTCTGTAGAGTGTCCGGAGAAGAGTATCATCATCTGCTGGCCTCCCAAAGATCTTTGTCGTCATTTGCGCCGGTCTTTGCTCAGGAAGCCTCTGCTCGCGCTTCTACTACACCTGCAGTCGTCGCCTACTCGCCATCGTTAAAAAAATAATGTAAACAAAAAATATTAATAATTGAAAAAAAATTTGTAATTTTCGGAATTACCTCAGAAATAGGTAGTTCCGGTTCACAAATCTTTAATTTTTTGAACCGGAATTACCTTTTTTAGAGGTAATTCCGAAATTTTTAATTTTTTTGAACCGGAATTAGCTTTTTTAGAGGTAATTCTGAAAAATTTAATTTTTTTTTAAAAGACAGGGGTAGTTTTGGGTTTTTTTTGAATTATGGGGGTGTAGGAGATAATGAGGGGGGTGGGAAAAAAAAGCCCCTGCATAATCCCCATATTCTTTATTTTTTTTATTAAAATCCAAAATAAATTTACCTTTATTAAAAATTATTACAAAAGTCCAAAATATACAAAAATATAAATAAAAAGCTAAAAAAGGTTACACATCAGAATTACAAAAAAAATAAGTCAGAATTACATCAATTAAATATAAATGTAAATAAAAAATAGAGCATCTTCTAATTCATTTAATCAGCATGGAAATGAATTAATCTAAAGATATAGCTGACTTGAGAATATCACTTGAACGGGGTATGCTACTTTTTAATATAACAACAAATAAAAATATGTATATTATTGATACAATCAATGATGCATTATTGATAATTTCCTTTCCCTATAGAACCATTATTGATAATTTCCTTTCCCTATAGAACCAAGAAAGAAAGCCAACATCAAGTAAAACTATTAGAATTTCCACATACTCACCCAAATCAATAAGGAATAGCTCAACGGCAAAAAAATCCAGAGGCAAAAGATGAGAGAAATGGGAATGTAGTAAGAACCTGCCTTATTGCCGCCTAATATAAGAACACATTCTTGACCAAAATATATAACAACTCACCAAAGACAATGACCAAATTTTAACATATTAATATACATACATTTATAGAATTTTTCAAAAAAACAAAAAAAAAAAAACCAGATACAATTATTGAAAGTAATTACATGACACTTATAAAAAAAAGTAAGAAAATAATATACAGAAAAATAAAAATACAAAAAGTAGAAAAGCAGTTTCAAAGCAGATAGATGTCTTCTTCTATTGTTGGTTAAACGTTGAAGACACTTTCAGCTCTGTTATGCTATCTTACACCAAAGGAGTGTGTTGCTACCACATGCCTCTGCAAACGGCCATTCTTAGCTAAAAGTTTTAGACACTTTCATCTTTGTTCTGCTTATTTACACCAAAGGAGTGTGCTGCTCTCCAATGCCTATGCAAGCACCTCTCCCAACAACAAGCCCTTTGCTCTGCCTCCTTTCTCATTTTTCAAGCTGTAATATAATAAATAAATAAATAAATAAATAAATAAATAAATAACCATTAGTACAACCAATCCTCTATAAAAGCAAACCACCACAATGCACAAAAATAAACTGTGCTTAAAATATCTCTCCCCTTTTCCTTCACACCACAATCTCTTTTCCTCTGTTTCAGCTTCCCCCTCCTCTGTTTCTCCCACACCTCATTTCCACCCTCTCATTGTTGAATCACCACCATCTCTCCCTCCTTGCCCTCTCTTTTTCTTTCCTCTCTTTGTTAGCTGTTGCTGCGATTCACATTTCTTTTGTGTTTCCACTAAAACCCGTAAGTTACCTTTCTCTCCACTTCACATTTTTACATAGATATCTGTTCTTTTTATTTTGTGCATTTATTTTTTATTTATTATTATTATTTTGTTTTTTTAGGATTTTTTGTTGTTGTTGGAACCACGCCCACATAAACCCTTCTGTGTGTTCCTTTTTCATTTTCATATATTGCTTTGGTTTACTTTTTGTTTTTGGTATAAAACGGGGGACAAGCCCCTGCTTTGGTTTACTTTCCATTCGATAGAAACACCCAATCCTGATTTAACATTTTATATTATTTCTTTAGTTTATTATTATTCACTTGTATCTTACAGCATTTTCTCTCGTTATTTTATCTCATCACACATTATTATGTTTTTCCCCTTTTTTCTCATTTCATTTTAAACACTCGTTAACTATTATTACTACTAGCACTATTGTTCTTAATATTTCAAATTTCAAATCTTATTTGTTTTGACTAATTTATGGAAAGCTGTCTTCTCATTTCCTTTTTCTTTATCAATGAGTCTAACTTTCTTTACTAAATTATAATTAATTTTCAAAATTTCAAATTATTACTACTAGCACTATTCCTTTTTAAATCGACTCATGGCTTACTTGTTTTTCTCATACAGGTATCTAAAATGTAACTTCATCACTGACCTTCTCGAATGTATGTCATGGGGTCTCATCTACAATGTTATACCACCGTTAAATAAACCCAAATATCTTAACTACTAATATTGCTTGAATGAGAATTGTTTTGACTAATTTATAGATACTATTCACAAACATTAAAATTTTAGCTGATGTAAACATAATAAATGTGGTAATTTTATAGATAATTTCCAAAACACATAAGAATGGACACGACCAAGTTGTTTCTTTATTAGCTAAAGAAGGGGCCTCACTAAAGGCACCTGATGAGAACAAGGGCACTACTCTTGGAATTAATAGAAAGTTTGGTAAGTTTTACTCTAGAAAGGGTAAAAAGGGGACTTCAACTAAGTAGTGGGAAGGTGAATTGTGTCTCCTGATCCATCATTGCCGAGGTGGCAGGAGAGAGAAATATCTTTTCGGTTAGGAGAATCAGCTCACACAGTGAGGCTGGGAATAAAAGGTGTCAGTTGTCATCATTGAGAAAATAGGCTGGAATTGGGTAGTTTCTGGGCAGGTTGAGAGTACTGGGTACCTCATTGGTGACTCTGTACTACATTCTTCTCTTTGTATACTTGTAATTTCACTTATTTCAATACAAGTACTCAATATTCTGTCAATTACTGTGTTTCACTGTTATATTAAGGGGTTCTAATCTACCCTTTCTATTCTCCCCCATATGAGTTTTACCAACGTCACTTCGCCCATGCATCCAACCTATTTAATACTGTTAACGAGAAATGCTCCCGAGAAGAACTTACAGATAGGGGGTACTTGGTATTTAAGAGTGTGATAAGTGCCAGTGTGGTTATCTTAGAGAGTGCTTCTCTACTACTGGGTCTGAGTTGTCTCACACATGTTTTATCCTGTGGCACAGAGAAATGCCCGAGATATTGAAAATGCTAAAAGAATACACTACTAGGGTATGTGGTTCTATTATAATGAAGGATGTCATAAAGGTGACCCAATTCTTTGATTGGATGGGTTAAAATCTGGCTTGGCCAAGGCTGCGAACGGATTAGAAAAGCTGGTGAAGGAATTAAGAAAATATTTTAAGTTGATGGATAAAATTTGCTCCTACGAAGTACTAGATTGTTCCATTGACTTGGAAATGCAAGACAGGTAGCTACAAAAGCTCTTAGGGAGCGGTTTATCTGGATCACAAGGGAGTAGTGGACAATGAAGTTTTCTCTTGTTTAATACACGATATTACATTTTTTGTGCTGGATCTCATTTATACAAAAAATGTTTTTTTTTCCTGACAATGTATTTTGTTAGACTGTTAACAAAAGATGATCAGAAACTGTATTTGGTCTGTTGAACACATTAGACATTCATATATGCCTTCTTGTAATGTGTTGTAATCTAGAAATTAGCACATTGTTTGATGTTGTGCTAGACTCTTACTTACCCTTCTAAAATAAATTATAGAAATTAAGATCAAATGATGTGCATGTGATTTCATGGAAACATAAAATATTGTATATGCTAATAGAGTGCTTCATAATTGGTAGTCATCTTACACATTAAGACTCTAACCTAGAATTTCCTTCGGCTTTGTTTTGTAAAAATAAGCTTAATAAGCCTGCTCATCGTTGATCTTATGGTCGACTTAATCATGAAGTAACTAAAGCAATGGATTCAAGCCCCATATTTTTAAAGGCAGATTCATTTTTAATTTATATGTTTTTCTCACAACAATAATTGTAATTGTGATTAATTTGAGGTGTTTATATTCCGTCAATATTTTTAAAATGGAAAATGAATTTAATGATATGGCAATTGCAGAGGGCCGTTATTTGCCAACTCAGCATTTCATAAACGAAAAAACTAATAAAGGGATGAACCTCAAAAGCAAAAGAAGATTTGAGGGATGAACCTCAAAAACGATTCAAACTACCTCAACAACAAGGTCGGTGCTTAGGACATCAAATCTCTATCCCCAACACCATGAGTTTAATTATAGAGGATGTGAAGTGTAAGTGATGTGTTTTGCATAGCCAGTTGATCTAACACTGGTTTTGTATGATGGTTAAGAGTGATTTGGTGAAATTTTAATCTAGGTAACGACCGATGTTAAAAACTGTGTGTAACTACGAGGTTTTGGACTACAAAAAATCTGGGTTCATTTTAGTTGAGTGGTTTTTTTTCAATAAGTATAAGTTTTCATTAATGTTAATCCATCTTAACAACGAAAGATGGAGAAAATACAACAAAACACTTTTTTTTTTTTTTTTTTTATCAACACCTTGAAACTACATCAAAGCTACACCGTGACACACAGCCGGCGTTACGAAAACACCATCAAACAAACTAAACTACTAGCTACACCAAACATATCGTAGACGCCCAAACAAACACTACACCAAAGCTAAAGCTACACGAAACACAATAGAAACCCAAACAAGGCTGCCGACTACCGACACACAATGACTCAACTACAACTCCTTAATTAAAGCCAATGCTACTTGATTGTCACTACTATACGACATATTAAAGCTACACCCAAACGAGGCAGTCAATTGCCACCACACAACCACGCTATTGCGACAACTTTACAGCCTCCATTTACGCCTTTTCGACTCGATTGTCACTCCAAATTCTGCTTTATCATTCCTGCGAATAACCAATCCACAAATCCTTATCAAAGGAAATGATCACTCCTGCAATACACCAAGCAACGCATGACAGAAGCTAAGCGGCAAACACCATGCAACGCCAGTAATAGCGCCACTTCTCTGAATCGACACCTCTAGAGAAAGAAACAAGAACATGGAAATACACCAAAATGGTTTTTTTTTTCCCGACAAAATACACCAAAATAGTTGAGTGGTTAGATTGCTAAGTTTATAATTTTTGGAGAATTAATATAAATAGTAAAACTCATGTTTTGTATTCTAAATTCATTACTCAAATATTCAAAACAACAAAGTTGGTTAATTACATTTAATCACTTCCATTCTTTAGTTATTTGCTTCCTCTCTATGCCACTCTCAAAGTGATTTTGAACTTCAGCATTATTTATAGCAAATACTGAATTTTCTTACACACCAAAGGTCAACATACCTAACATAACATTAATCCAAGACGCCAATTAACATATGTGTTGAATTTTTCGAAAGTGCTTTTGTGCTGCAACATTAGCATTAAGTGATGAATCTTTTTTCTTCAGCATATTATTTTCTTCGGATGCTGTGGTGAAGTGTGATTGAGAAGGGGCAAAAAATTGAGCTATGGATTCCACAAAGCAGCTCAACAAAGACAAACTTGAGACAAGTACTCCAAGTCTATTGATATTCATGGCTAAAAAGTTCAGTTATCAAAGTGCAGTTCAATTTTTTTGGTGATCTATTAAACTATGGCAGAGTTTTCAATTTATAGTAGAGGTCGAGTTTATAATTTGGACAGTAGTTGTTGTATCCATTAAAAAGTCTTTAACGTGCTAGCTAAGTAAGGAAGTATAGAAAGGAAGAACCCTCCTCGTGCTTGCATATGTCCAAAGGGAAATAATTGAACCTAGAATGGCTATCTATTTCAACACTTATGCACTCAATTTTAATAGTGTTCCTATAATTGTCGTTGATTTTTCTATTACTATAAGTCATAGGTCAAAGTTTTTCCCATAGAAAAATATATGGATTTTGAAAAATGATGTTTAAGTTATAAAAACAAAGTTTATGTTGAAATGAAATTAATTTCTTTAACGATAAGTAAGGAATTAAGTTGTTGAATTGTTCTCACACTGTCACTTTCAAAATAATTTCCAAGAAAAAAGAAGGAATTTGGAATTTTAATTATAACCTGAGTCGTCAATTTTTTTAATGTTGTTGGCAGTGAAACCCAACCCCGCGAGTATTGCCCGAGTTTGGAAACCTGCTCCAACACGTATGAACTAAAATAATTTCCAAAACGGTATTTATGGGTGCGAAAGCAATGACCGGTACATCAAAACATGCAAAGGCAGCAAAACAAAAAACACGTATGAACTAAAATATAATCTACTTAATGCCAAAAACCAAAAAGTATACATTACATGATATAGCACCACATAGCAATAAAGTTGAAGCACAACGATGACCACCATATGTTAATTGGAGTATCATTTTCCAATTTAATAATTTCTCTTAAAATTTTCAATTCTAAAAATAAGTCCAATCCATCAATGTTGGAAACAGAAATATGACTGAGAGAGGGAGGGAGAGAGAGAGAGAAAGAGAGTCTGTAATTGGTAAAAAATTATTCAATTCAATCAACTGATTACAGAATTTATACCTAAAGCAAATGAACTGAACTTTGACAAATTCACATGCTCATTTGGCACCCACCACATAAGCTAATACCTCAACACTAACACTTAATTATAAACTGACTTATTACAAGAAATGACTACAAACCAAAGCTATTGAATTACTAATAACACTTCAATACCATCATCTTCTATTTATTTTCTTTCTCTCTATTCCACTCTCAAGTGATTCTCACCTTCAGCATTATTTATAGCCGTTACTCAATTTGCTTACACACCAAAAGTCAACATACCTAACATAACATTATCCAAGACGCCCCAATTAACATATGTGTTGAATTTTTCGAAAGTGCTTTTGGGCTGCAGCATTAGCATCGTGTGATGCATCTTTTTTCTTCATGCTCATCAACATATTTTCTTCGGATGCTGTGATGAATTGTGATTGAGAAGCAGCAAAAAATTGAGCTATGGTCTCCACAAAGCAGCTAATTAACAAAGACAAACTAGATACAAGTACTCCAAGTCTAATCATATTCATCGCTAAAAGTTTAGTTATCAAAACTTAATTTAAGTTTTTTGAGTATCTAATAAACTATGGCAAAGTGCTAAATTTATAGTAGATGTGGAGCTTATAGCTTGGACAGTTGTATCCATGAAAAGTCTCTAACGTGCTAAGCAAGGTAGTAGAAAAGGAAGAATTCTCGTGCTTGCATTGCATATATGTCCAAAGAGATAATAATAATAATAATAATTGAAGCTAGAATGGCTTTCTATTTCAACATTCATGCATGCACTCAATTTTTATTCTATCCCTATTATTTTAGGTCAAAGTTTTTCCTATAGAAAAATGTATAAATTTTGAAAAATAGTGTTGAAGTAGTAAAAAAGGCTGTTGAAATGAACTTTCTTCCGTGACTTGTGATGACTTAAGTTATTGAAAAGTCTTCACACTGTCACAATCAAAATAATTTCCAACAAGTAGGAAGAAGAAATTTGGAATTTCAATTATAACGTCGGTCGGCAAATTTCATAAAGTTTATAGAAGACCCCGTATGTATAAGTGGAAAATTCAACATAGCCAGCAAACTTTATTCTAGCAGTATTTTGAATATCAACCATGATGTTTGTATATCCCAACTTATTTTATTTTCTATATCTCCAATTATACCACCAATCACATCTATCATATCACTCTCTATTTTATATTCTCTATAAGCATTTGAGGGTTTTGGGTATAAATGGATATTTTTGTTTGAATATTTCTTATTGTGGGTCCAGTTAATGGAACAATAATACACGCAGTTACGCACAATAATGAAACAATTATCAATTCGTATCATCCACGTTGTCCAAACTGTTAGTACTTAGGTTGTTATCAGACTGTCAAGCTTACATATGTCTCGCCACATTTAATTTTTTAACAACTTTTTTACTAGTTAATTTTTGGGTAAAATATGTTTTTGGTCCCTAAAAAATTGAGTCATTCTAAATTTAGTTTCTACATTAGTGAAATACGTCTTTTGGTCCTCATCTTATTTTGATGTTTTCATTATTAGTCCTTGATCTTAAATCATGCTGACTAGGCTAATAAAATCATGACTTGGGCACGCCACATGGACATTTTAATTGATGTGGCGTCCACATGGCATGCCAACTAACTTTTTTTTATTAATTATATTTAATACTTAATTCAATTTAAAATTAAATAAACACCTAGCATTTTGTGTACCCGTCGTGGTGGTATACATCTCTTCAACATTGATTCAACATAGATATCAAGATTGATTCCAAAATGGTTGTAGACGCCATCCTGCATGACAGCAAAAATACTTCAAACTTCGGAGGGGTAATAGACAGATGCAAGGAGGTCCTACACACCGCAACAAGCTTTAGGATAAGCTTTATCTGGAGGCAAGCCAATCAAGTAGCCCACTCTCTAGCAAGGACTGCTAGATCTTATATTAGCTCCATGGTTTTTAATTATGTTCCTAATTGTACTATGACAAGCTTTTTGAATGAAATGAATTAATTTGTTTTTGGTAAAAAAAACTAAAAATGAAAATCAATATATTTACATAGGGACTAAAAATATTCGACCCCAAATTCTATCTCATTGATTGATTCATTTCGCAGCAAGCTCAATTTGGAGTATTTATTTATACAAATCCAAGTAATTAATAGGGTAAGTAAGGTGAGTGTCACCAAAAAAAAATAGGCAAGTAAGGTGAACAAGTGAAGCCAGAAGAAAAACGGTTGAAAAACATGTAAAATGGAAACAAGCGTGAACTGCAGAAATTGGTGACATCCGTTTCCAATTGATAAACCAAACTAATGATTAATGAACACCCCCTAAGTGTAAGGGGTTGGTGCACCCCTTGTGCGCCCCTTAATACAACACAATTGTTTATCTAAAAAAAATGAACACTCAGTATGCATGGTTGGATGAGATCGGTACAATGAGTGCAAACCTTAGTGTTAAAACGTTTACCTCTTCCATAGGAACCTTGTGGCTTCACCCTTATTGATCAAGTTTCTCTTGTAAAATCTCAATAGCTAGACTGTTTTTTAATAAACTCTCAACTAAGCCTCTAAACTAACTTAGCTCCCAATAACACTACAACAGATTTAGCCAATGGGCAGCGCTGCTAAACGTGGCGCTGCTGATTCCACTCTAACAATGGGCAGCGCTCCCTAAAAAGCGCTACTCATTGCCCAAACGCGTCCTCAAATAGGCAACACTCACTAAAAAGTGCTACCCATTGTCCCAACGCGTCCTCAAATAGGCAGCACTCCCTAAAAAGCGCTACCCATTGCCCAAATGCGTCCTCAGATAGGCAGCACTCTCTAAAAAGCGCTACCCATTACCCAAATGTGTCCTCGGATAGGCAAAGACTCTATTAAAAGCGTTGCCCATTGCCCAAACTTGTCCTACTATAGGCAAAGACTTCCCTAAAAGCGTTGCCCATTGTTTAATTTTTTTGTCTGTTATTGTGTATTTTCCTTTTTATATTTGCAATTTACCTGGTCATATACAACCAATACAATACAATACAATACAATACAACCCAAACAAATCTATATTATATGTATACTTAAACACACACACACACACACACACACACACACACACACACATATATATATATATATATATATATATATATATATATATATATATATATATATATATATATAAATTAGCTAACAACAAATTACAATACATGCACCTAGATGACCCAAAACAAACTCTCTATGTCCAAATGCACCAATATGTGAACATATATATGCCCAACAAGATGAACCAAAATAAAGTAGCTAAAAACTTACATTATCTAATTCATATGTATCCAAAACTAGATAGCAACTTACAATATGGGGAGTTATTAAAAAGGTGTGGGGTAGAGGGAAGTTATTTTCTCACATATTTTAAAACAAGAAACCGATAGAGATTCACGACTGTGACACTTGAAGTGAAACTTAGCTTTCCAATCCATTTCCAACACAAGAGATTTTCTTCTTGACCGCCATGCTCCCCGCCATCACTGCTCAATCTCATGTATTTCCCTCGACAATTGCTCATATTGTAGCAACCACCAGTAAAGAATAAGTCGAGTACATCATAAAGGAATACAATAAGCAAAAAAAGCTCATACATAATAAAGGAACAAATAAGACTACCTCATATACGAGAATAGTTTGTACTGAATCTAAGTTGTTCAAAGAGAAAATATATAATTTGCATAAATTAGTTTCCACTTTGCATAAAAATTTCTAAAAATAATCAAGCCTTTAAAGGGATTAGGCCAGTTTAAAATGCCTGCAACAAAAAATCACATATACCTTTAAGTATCCTCTAGGATCATGTGTATCAATACCAAGGAAATGCCCCAGACCATGTGGCATAAAAACAACACCTGCGCAAACCATCATGTCATCAACATTGCTGCACAAAAATTAACACACAATTTACCAAACGATCACACAATTTCTATCAAGATGCAAGTTTGCCACAAGAAGTGGTAAAACAGAAAATGTTACCCCAAAAGAATGTTTCCCTTCTTCAGTGACTCCAGAATCACTTTATCAGCCAATCTACAATTTTAAAGAATAAATGAGAATAAAAAATGCACGATAGAATAAAAAATTTGGTAGTCGTAACCAACATCCTGGAGAGAAAAACATTGAAAGTAATACTATGGTTTTAGTAAACAATAGGAAGACATAAAGCCTATAAAAGTATAATTTAGCATAGGAAGACATGTAGCCTATAAGCATAGGAGAACTACCTCAAGATAATAATTATGCAAGTTCACTTGGTCTTTAGAACTGTTTTATTTGAGTGTTCTAAAATTGACAAGATAATGTATTTCACAACTCCAAAACTCTTATCCATTTCCACACAGAAAAAAAGAGTGCCAAAAATCATATAAACTTCACTTTGGTTTTTTCTCAAACAACTTGTATGCACAAAGGGTTCAAATAACCAGAACATTACCATAACCGTAATAAAAAGAGAATAAAAACTAACTAACTAGTATGAACAAACCATAACCGTAATAAACAAAACCATAATGCTAACATTACAACTAACTAGTATGAAGCAAAAACTAATCAAGATCGTGACTGCGCTTCACTTTTTGTTGCAACCGAACCAAAGCTCATGTGGTTAATTCGCAAGGTTGTTGTTCTTGTTCATGAGAGGACACTTCGCGAGAGAGAATGAACGCGAGGGGACCGAACGCGAGAGGAATGAGAGTGAAGATGAGAGAGAGACGTGAGGAATGAGAGAGATGGAGGTGCTTAGCGCAGGAGAGAGTGAGGTTTTCCTGGTTTGGGTCCTTCTCACAAAGGAGTGAAAGAGAGACAGAGACATTGAGAACCAGAGAGGGTGTGGGAGAACGAGAGTAAAAATAATAATTAAGGAATGGGCGTTTTGGTAGGAAGCGCCGCTCAATGGTTAGCGATATAGGCAATTGGTGGCATTTTTTTAGAAAGCGTTGCTCAATAGGTGAGGCAATGGGTGGCGTTTTTAAAAAGCGTTGCTCAATGGGTTAGCGCGTTTAAGCAATGGATGGCGTTTTTAAAAAGCGCTACTCAATGGGTTAGCGCGCTTAAGCAATGGGAAGCGTTTCATCCGTAAGCGCTACTTATTGTTCACATGTTTTAGTCATTCGTAGCGTTTTCACTTGAAGCGCTACGCTTATATAGGGGACGCTTCTTTTTAACAAATCTGGCGTAGTGTAAACCCATGTTTTCTATCATATTGCTTATATAGAAATGCCAGCAACACTCTCATTAATTTAGTGAGATCACGTGAATTTTAACCAATCATAAAATAAGTATTGAATAGAGTGTGCAAAAGAGAGTGTTCAAGATTTCTTATCACTTATAATATATTTTTCATCCTTTCGTTCCTATTGAATTGAGGTATATGCATCATAAGGAGGGTTGAATAGAGTGTGCAAAAGAGAGTCTAACTAATTTTTCATACAATATAATGGGTAAAGAAAACGAGTAAATCGGGTATTGGAGTGCTTAAAAAGTAACATAGAATTTCAAATTCAAATATATAAATATAAAACAAAAACAAAAAGAAGAAAAAGTATCATAATTAACTGGCTCCAGGTATAATCTTAATTAAGAGGTGATGAAGCTAGGAATCACTATTTTTATTTGCTCTCACCTTAATGATTACAAAACTGGAGATAACATGTGATTCCCCTTAATCCAATTCTCACTTTGCACCATCACATTCCTATTCTTACTAATTCTTACAAAATTCAAAACATTTCCCACTTCGAAATTACACTTATGCCCCCAACAGAATTTCAACTTTTAGCGCGCAAAATCACTATTCTCCCCTTTCCCAAGTAATCTTTAACTGAATCAGTTTCATTTTCAGTTAAACCTCTCTCTCTCTCTCTCACTCTGTTTCTCTCTCTCTCTCTGCTTCCTTCTCTCTTCTATGCATGGAAACAAGACGTGAGTGAGATCAGTTCTACAACGATCAGATATCAAAGTTGATATCTTTTTCGACAACAAGAACGACCCATCATGTCTCTTTCTCTACTTGAATCCCGTAAGAAGAGAAAAATATGGCCAAAGATTTTCAGGTTACAATCTTTCGCAGATCCTGGTGTTCCCATTGCACCTTCAGGTCCCTTTCGTGATAATGTTCGATTATTTCTTCAAGAAGCTGGTAAACTTGAAGATTATACTGTATTGGGAAACCCTCTTTGGTGTACACTTCTCATTCATGAAAAGACCAATTTAATGGCTCCTTTCTATGCTCTTGAAGAGGAAGTTTATAACTCTTCTCTTCCTTTCTGTGATCATTGCCGTTGTGCAGGTTCGTTCTTCTTCAATTTTTAATCTTTACTTCTTTGGGTGCGTTTGATTAGTGATTATTGAAATGGGTCGGTTCTGTTTTGCAAGAATTTTGGTTTTTTGTGTTTTTTCCCATCATGTTGTAGAGTAATTTGAAAAGGGTCCAGGAATCTTGATTTGTGATGAAAAGGGTCCAGGAATCTTGATTGGTTTATGAAGAAAGTCCAGTAATTTTGATTTGTTAGGAAAAGGGTATGTTAAAAGTTTGATGATTTGTATCAGTTTTACGTCTGTTTCTGCTATGATGATTTTAGGGTTCTTTTTGATTTAGGAACTGGAATGGGTTGTTTTATTGATATTGATGATATTAGTATGTGATTTTGGTTTTGTTTATGATTGATTGATAGGTTGGGGTGGCCATTTTGTATCAAAGAGAAGGTATCATTTCATAATCCCAATGGACAATGAATGGCATAAACCCTTAAGTGAAAGTGCTCTTGATAATCAGAGCCATATCTTACATGGAGTGATTCATTGCAATGGTTATGGTCATTTGCTTTGTCTTAATGGCATTGAAGGGGGTTCCAAAGTTCTCAGTGGGAGAGAGATTATGGATCTTTGGGACAGAATCTGCACTACTCTTAGAGCAAAGTAATGAAAACAACTTATAATCCTAATGATTAGTAGTTACATATTTGAGTGTTCAGTTCAGGAATCATTGTTTAACTGACTATGTATTGTAGGAAAATTGCAGTGGAAGATGCTTCAAGGAAGAGGTCAATGGATCTTCGTTTACTTCACGGAGTTGCTTATGGTCACTCTTGGTTTGGTAGATGGGGATATAGGTTCTGTCGCGGAAGCTTTGGAGTCACGGAACAAATGTACTATGAAGCAATTGAAACTCTTGGTTCATTAGAGCTTGATGATATTGCAAGAGCTTTGAGTAACACAAAGCACCATCACACAATCAAACAAATGATTCGTTGCTATAGAGATATGAGTGACACACAAATCATCACAATAAGGGAACTTCTCAGGTTTATGCTCATTGTCAAATCTCGTACACCTATGAAAACAATCACCTGTTCACCACCTTCTTCTTCTTATTCTTCGCCTTCTGCTGCGCGCTTCTTCTTCAACTACTACTACTTCTTCAGCATACACCTCAAGAAATTCAACCAAACATGCACTTGCAAGTAGATCAAATTCCATGAAGGAGAAGTCTGCTAGATATAAGAAGTTCAGCACTGCTGTGGCTAACATGGATAGTAGGTGGCCAACAAGGAGATTAGAATTTGCAGCTCAAGTGATTGTTGATGCACTAAAAGAAGACAATGCTATGAAATCAGGTTCTGGTGGAATGACTAGACAAGATGTAAGGGATGCAGCTAGGCTTCACATTGGTGACACAGGTTTACTTGATTATGTTTTGAAATCGCTGAACAATGTTATTGTTGGAAATTATGTGGTTCATGCCGCATGGTTAACCCTTCAACAAGAATCCTAGAATATACAATTCATGAACTTGGTAAAGAGCTCAAAGCACCTGAAGTGGAACATAGTGTAGTTTCACTTTTAGATTCACAACAACAAGTAGAGTCAACTTGGGTACCTGGCAATGATGTTTACAGCGATGTCGTTTATCTGTATAAGAAAGTGCTTCTGAGTTATCCTGATTTTGAGCCAGTAGATTTTGCTGTTCAGACAGTTATTGATAGCAGACACTTTGTGAAGGAGTGGTTATATAGAGATGAAATGGAGCAAGTTTTAACATTCATTTGTAGGTTGAAACCAAATTTTGTTGAGAACAAATCTGAGTTGAAAGGACCATGTTGTGGTGGTGAGATGGTAACTGTTCCACTACATGCAACAGTTAAAGATTTAAAGGAAGCTGCTGAAGCTGCTTTAAGAGACACTTACTGCATAGCTGAGAGATTAATAGTAACAGATATTAAGGAATTAATGGGTGTGAGTGATGAAGAAGTGCTTTTTGGACTAATTCAATCTGGTGTAGAGCTTTGTGTGAGAGGTGTTGGAATTGATTTGTGTACACCTTTGAAGTATCAAGGAGGATCTGATAGCTGGAAAGTGAGATGTGAATGTGGAGCACAAGATGATGATGGAGAGAGAATGGTTGCTTGTGATATTTGTGAGGTTTGGCAACATACACGTTGTTGTGGGATTGATGATTCTGAGAATGTGCCACCTTTATTTGTGTGTTCTGGTTGCTGTGATACACTTGTGCCTCCTAGGATTGAAGTTGAACCTAGTTATGAAATGGATTGTGTAGATGATTTTTTGATTTCACCTATGCCTACTCACTTGTTTGAGTATGAGTATGAGTATAGTTGCTGAATGATTCGTTGTTGATCCAATACCTTGTTGGTTTCAAGTAGTACATTTTTTGTTAATACTTTTTGTCAGGTTCAATTTTGATAGGTGATTGATTGATTGATTCAATGTAGAATTGTTCAGTTTTGTTGATTTAAATATTTGTTATCACTTTGTTTTCTTAACACAAATATAATACTCTGAACTGCTTCTACTAATCAATGGTAATTTGGAGTTTTGGGCTATTCTTATGGTGTTCCACTTGGCTTGAGAAATTACACTAAATTTGTCTTCTTATAACGTTTAAAATTGTTATGTGTAAATGCATCATCTGATGAGTGATGAGCACACACATTCAAATAAGCCTTTCTCATTGAAGCATTATCTTAATCACTATCCTTAGACAAAACTTCCTCAAAGAAGCATTGTTTGAACTATTTTTTTTTGCTGTGTAACTTATTTCCCCATTGCATTTAGTACTCAGTAACTTTCACCCCAAGTTTACTACATAACACTAAAACTTTCAAAACTCAACATTAAAAATTTAAAAACACTGTCTAAAAAGTTTCAAGTCTAAACGCTTGTTTGTGAGATTAGCTTCCAGAACACTCAAAACATGTTCCAACATTCCCCTTAACTACGCTCCTGATTGTCTTCACGGTTGGAGCCGTGTAAACGCACGTCCAAGACAACACTACATGGCGTAGCTTTCAACAAGACGTGGGTACAAATGGGGTTCCCAACACAGCATACATATAAGATGTACCTAATATTGCCATAAACACGTTTTATCAACCTCAATTGATCAATTCACATTATATTTCTCTAAATGCAAGGGAAGCCTAATCATGAACCAGAAGGATAATAATGATTAAAAGTCAATAAAGGTGGAAGTCATAAAACATAATGATATAGTACCAGTACCACATAATAATAAGAAAGTACAACCAGCAAAGAAACTAGAATCCAAAATATTTCTGAACCAAAGAAACTAGAAGTTCCCTTTCCACTGACTTGAGCCACTTAAAAGAATGGAGCTCTGTGGGGAGTTCCCTTTCTTTTTCTTTTGCGGAAATTGACTACAGCAGGAGGAGTATTTTCCGCAGGAGTATTCTCCGCCTGACTTTCTTCAGGAACTATGTCCTCATGCTCCTTAAAAGCAACTTTGGCCTGAAAATTTCAGATTAAAAAGATCAGAAAATATATATGGCAGCAGTGTGTTTGATGAAGATGAAATGAAAGGGACCAATAAATGGTTGTGAATGTGAAATTACAGTCATTACCATGCACGAAATTGAGCAATGGCGATACAGATCAGGGTTGACCAATTTTCTACTGCAAGAGCTGCATGATCCCTCATCAGTAAATATTGAGTCAATGGCTGGGAGAGGATTCAAAGAAATAGTGACTCTCTTGTCGCGCTTATAGGACTGCAACCAAAGAAAAATAAAATCCAGACGGAGAGTTAAGAGTTTGGTTGATAAGATTTTTTTTTTTTGGGGGGAAAAATATTTATGCGTCTTGTTAAAACGTAAGGAAAAATAGTAAAAGTACATCTCCTCATTTTATTAAAAATTAAAACAAAAAACAAAAAAGACTGAGAGGGACTAGACCAATAATCTTGTTGGGAAATAAAAAATGAGCATATATAACAACACTACAATGTATAAAACCAAAACCGGGGAAACATAACTCGGAGTCCAAGAAAACAATTGATTAAATCTAAATTGGTAAAGTCTCATCTATTACAGAAAAAATCCTCACTAGTAAAATTCGGAATACTGTCGCATCAAAATAAACATGAGATAGACGTTCTACAATTGACAAGTTTATCTATGCAGAAATTGTCTTCTCTAAAAATATGAGCAATCCAAAAGTTCATAGTTGAAGCTTTAAACCAAGATTCATTTATCTAAACCAAGATTTAAACTTTTTAGGCATACAGAACTGCAGTAGGATTTAACTCTGGATTTTCGAATTAACGGGAATGAATGCAAAATGTTTTATTAGCTATCCATTCCATTAGGATACTTATGCTTATGCATGTGTTTTGAACCCATATTTTGTAATAGTCACCAACTGATCTGGTTTTCTTTTAGTGGATATGTCACACAAGAAAACAGGACATTAACAAATAATGAGACATCACAAGAAAACATTAGCAATAAATCCTAGTAAACAATTACCAAAACATTTATTGAGTATCCAGTGCAGCACTATATGTCTATATCTATCGATGTCTAAAATTTTAACGCCACCATTTTAATGATACAAGTTGTTCTCTCAAATCTCAATTACTTCTGATGTAAATAACATAACAGACATAAATCTTTTAGAAAACTATAACAATAATCACTTAAGCTTAAGCTAGCCAAGTCATGCTATGAAAGAGTACCTCCTAATATCACAATAAAAGGAAAACCAATAATGCATAGGTTTTTATAGTTATACATAAAATTTAGTCATTAAAGTCAAGGTAAGATGTAATATTATACCTGAATCTGTGAGCAGTCAATATACTTTTCCATTGCAGTACGCGAGACGACCTCCTTAAAAAAATGTTTGAAGATTTGAAGCACCTTATGATGTCGATGCAGTCCTGCTGTCACACAATGTTGGCAAGCAAGACGATCGCAGGTTATACAGTATTTCTTTAACCCATTATTGCGGTTCTTGTTCTCATGAACAGAACATGGGCCAAAGAAAGTTTGGCTCAGAAAAGAATCAAGCCATATTGGCTTGCCAGCTTGATTTTGTGCTACTTGCCCATCCTACAAATTAAACCATGTCAGTAAAGTTTATACTGAAAGTCACAGAAAAAAGAAATGTTCATCACATCATTGCTCATCCTCCTCTATTTTTGTTAATTACTTAATTTTTAATAACTATGCTAAACAAGCTATTTCAACACAAATTCTGTCACTTCATAGCTTAGTTATCCTCCTTCAAACAGAATTGGCTGTAATCAAACATTAATGCAACTTATGCAAGCAAAACCAGGGTGATGAAAAGCTTTAAGATTTTCAACGATAAATATGGTGACAACAATTTATTCCAGAGATCAAATATTCCATGTAAACACATATAAGGATGAGTGAGAAGAGCATATGATTAAAGATACTTAATTGCAAAATTCTTTTGGTTTATGCCTGAGAGAATCCTTATTCAAAGGTAACAAATATAAACTGCAATCAACACTAATTAAGAACTCTTGCAGTTATGTTGTCTAAAACACATAAACTGTATGAAATTAAATATATAAACTTTTGTTTCACATAGTTACTTCCTACTCGATAAAAAGAAGCGGATAGCGGATAAGCTAGCTAATAGCGAATGATGTGTTTGATAAAACGCCAAACTAATCGATAAATGTAAAATAACATAAAAGAAAATATTATTTAATTCATGATTTAATTGTTTGGTTTATTTTAATAAGGATAGAGAAGGAATTTAAGAAAAATAATAGGGTAAAAATGTCAATAAAAATTAAGACGCTATACGCTATCCGCTCAAACGCTACTTGGAGTAGCGTTTGAAAAGACGCTAAACGCTACCCGAAAAACGTTAAACGCTAGTGCTTACCAAACACGTGTACTCATCACCCGCTAGTCAAATCCGCTATCCGCTAGCGGATGCGACTTGTGCAACAGAGCCTAATTACCCAGGTATAGTCAAGTCCAAAGAACATTTGTTTACATACACTAATCTGGGGATTGATCTAGGACTACATGCTTTTAGAATACTAAAATTTAATTGATACTTATCTCCTTTTTATATGGTTAAAGAGGAACCAAAAAATAGTGATGCAACTCTCAATGAGAAGATCTAAACACAAACAACGAATTTATGTAGACAGTTAAAGCGCTTACAAATATCAAATTAAAAGTTAGATTCTCTCAATAATTTAGTGCTACTTTTTGCGGAAAAAAATGTAACAAGAGTGACTATGAAACCAAGGAGAACGAAGTATACAGGAAAAAAATCGGGTCACATACCATGTTCATTATGCTCACATAAGAAGCACTAATTGTGCAGATTAAAATTGAAAGTTGTGTTGGCCAAGCAGATGAGGTAAAAGGGAGAAAGGGTAACCTGTAACCCTAGAAAGCGGCCGTTTTGATACGATGCTCGCTTTCTGGGCTAGAATGAGTTCTATATATACGATCAAGAAAGGAAAAAAAATGTAGCAAAGATTACACGGATGTAGTCAAAGCGTTTATGCGTTCGAACTACTTTCCTTATAAACATAGAATATACTGGGATAAAATATGACAGACATACACGAATAAATTTAACTAAGACTACACGAATGTAACCGAGGCGTTTGCACTCAACTTACATTGGGACTTATGGTGGTTTTCTCAACAAATTTCAACCGCATTAGAAAGAAAAAACACCTTATTCATTCAAAATACACACACACCCAATGAAGTTCAATTTTTATCATTGAAGTATCAGTGAACTAGGTTTCTAAGTCTCTAACCATCACAATCTCAAACCTTTAACAAACAAAGTTCACAATTTTCAAAAGATCATGAATATCCAATAAAACTTAATTCATTTATTCAGATACTACCACATTAAATTTTTCCTAGCAATAACAATTAACAACCATGGAAGTTTACAGCGATATCAAATCACACAACAATATTAATGGATATACATATGCCAAATCTATCACTATTAATTCATTAGAGTATGCATTCTACTTATAGGATATCAAACAAAGATTTCTACTAGCTTTATTAGGAATTCAATTTTACCTTGCAAACACTGAGCCATGAGAAAAGGAAAGTGAATTTTGATGAGAATCACCATTGTAGGGAAGAAGCAACGGTGTAGCGATCCCTTGCATGGGAAATACAGTGTAGGTAGACATTTGATGGAAGAATAAAGAGAGGAAAAAGGATAAATTTGAAGAAACGAGAAGAGATAAAAATGGACAAGGGTTTTCTTTCAACATTGAGGTTTTAGTTCCGGCGTAAAAAGGTTGAAGACTCAAAAAAAACTAGAAACTAAAAACTGTAGTTCTATTTTGTCAAAAGTCCAAAGAAAAATAAATAAAATAACTTAAATCTATTATCTAATATTGTATCTCTTTTGTCAACAAAAAAACATATCTAATATATGAGTAAATTACGTTCCACTCCCTTGAGAGAAGCTTAATTACACTTCCTCCCCTCGTATGTTAAAGGTCAAATGTAACTTTTGGTCATTTATCTTTGCTTTAAATTTCATTTTTGTCCTTTATCTTTTTTTGTTTCGTTTTGGCCCCTCATGTTTCATCTAGATTTCATTTTTGTCATTGTTGTTAGTTTTTCTTGACGGACACCACGTTGGCTGTTAACTGCTGCCATGACGTGTTACGTGTCTGTGTGATGTGTCTTTTATTAATTGACATGGCATGTCACGTCATTAATTGAGTTTTTTAAAATTTAAAAACACATTATTAAAATTAAAACTGAAATTAAAACATTTATATTTTTTTGACACCAATTAAACATTTCAGAAATTCATAACACACAAAGAACAACATCAAAATCAAACAACAATTTGAAGAACCCATCCCCTTTCCAAAATTCAGAACAACAAAGAACAACAACCTTCATCTTCTCCATTCCATAAACGAAGAACATCAAAGAAGAAAAGGTGAACCCACCCCCTAAATTTCAGAAACCCCGTCTTCATCTTCTCCATTTAGTCACCCTCATCTTCATCTTCTCCATTTACACACGCCCTAAACCCTAAATCGAACTGTGAAGAAAGACACCCCAAACAAGGGAATGAAGTTCTGGGGTTTTAGGGATTTCATGGTAAGATTAATGGTAGTCGAATGCTCTATTTCGCCATTGTTGCAGATTTGGGTTTTCTGCTGAAGCACGATTTGTTTCAGTTTGGTCCTATATGTTTATGTTTGGTTCATTTTGGCCCTTGTCAGTTTTAATTTTGATTCAATTTGGTCCCTCTCAGTTTTTTTAAAATATTTGACTATGAGTTTGATGTTTGTTTTTTGGACAGAGTCAAAATGATCCTGAATGCTCATTTATGAAATGGACTTCAGATCCATGGCCTTCTTAGACACGAAGACAAACACAATGGGCAGAGACACGAGTAGAGATGCAACATGTAGAGACTGAATGTGCAAATTGTGTTAAAAAAGGAATGGAGATACTTGAACTTAGAAAGACTATTAAGGAGATGAAGAAAGATGGAGAGTCGGCAAAAAACTTATTGAAAATTGCATTGTACAGTATTTTTATTTTAGGGGTAGCTTGTGTGATGCTAATTGTCAAATCTGGAAAATTTGTGTAATAGCATAATGTTTGTCAAAAGTGATCACATAGGTTCTATCATGAGGTCTATTGGCTATTTATAAACAACATCCAGCCAACTAAACAACAAAAAGAGCATTAAAATCCCACTAAACATAGTGACCAAAATAAGTTAAACATCCATCAAAGAGAGGATTAAACAGCATATAACTTAAATTGATCAAAATAACATAAAGTAAAGCCAACATAAGCATTGTCCATTGTGTCTCTGCCCATTGTGAGGCTTACATGTTGTGTCTCTGCTCGTGTCTCTGCCCATTGTGTCTCTACACATTGTGTTTGTTTTCGTGTCTGAGGAGGCCATGGATCTGAAGTCCATTTCATAAATGAGCATCGAGGACCATTTTGACTCTGTCCAAAAAAAAACAAACATCAAACTCATAATTGAATATTAAAAAAAACTGAGAGGGGCCAGAGTGAAACAAAATTAAAACTGACAAGAACCAAAATGAAACCAAACATAAACATATAGGACCAAACTGAAACAAATCGTGCTTCAGCAGAAAACCCAAATCTGCAGCAATGGCGAAATAGAGCATCCAACTACCATTAATCTTACCATGAAATCCCTACAGCCCTAGAACTTCCTTCCTTTGTGTAGCGACCAAAAAACCCGGGAAAGGATTCTACGACGTTCGAAAGGAAGCCGCCACCAAATTTTAGTTTAAGGGCAAATTCGGAAAATCCCTTTATGTTTAGGACAATGCAAGTTTAGGGTTCGGGAGTCGTTATGTGTGGGGAAGGTATTAGCACCCCACGACATCCTTGGTCTAATTAATTAGGATTTATTAATAATTACCCTTTTATTTATAAAGGAAAAGACTTATTTAAATTTTTAGTTTTTAGTGCTTGACAAGAGTGGACTCTTGCTCCTACGTACCTCCAGATGCAATGGAGGAATCAAAGCTACGTAGTTCTTCCTGAAAAAGGTTTGTTGATTGGTGTTTTTTAGTGTAGGGGTCTTAGGACTCCTTGAACTGTACAGCTCACTGATTCCTAGGACGCTGACTTAACCGATTGTACAACCGACTTAGTCCCCTACTTTTTGAAAGTATTTTTTTGAGGTTTTTTTTTAAAGAAGTTTGTTTGATGTGAGGTGAGTTGGTTTTAGAATAGGTATTCTAGAACTCCCGAATCAGATGTGACTCATTAGTTCTAAACGACTAACCCGGGATTGTACAACAAAGCTTAATCCTCTATTTTTTAGGAAAAATAATTTATTTATATTTTTATAAGTTTTTAGGATTATTGAACATGCATGACTCATTTGTCCTAAGATGATGACTAACCCGATTGTACAACCGACTTAGTCTTTTATTTTAGAAAAATAATTTATTTGTGTTTTTATAAGTTTTTAGGATTCTGAATCAGCATGTACTTCATTGGACCTGGATGATGACTAACCCGGTTGTACAACCGACTTAGTCTTTTATTTGATTTTTGAAGAAATAAACTAATTTGTGCATAAAAATAAAATAAAAGACAAAAACTGATAATTAATAAAGACTAGGCTAAAAAAATAAATAAATAAATAACTATATACATAAATAAATATGAATAGATATATACATAAACAATAAATAAATAAATGATAAATAAATATGTACATAAAAATAAACAAAATAAATACAAAACTAACCTGGACTCGACGAGTGCCGAACCGAACCGAAAGCGATCGACTGTGTCAATCGCGAACCTGACTCCTATCTAGTCCATTTTGACCCCAAGATCGCCAGAAACGCTTTGAGAATCGGAAAGCCGACTCAAAACGTCCAAATGATCAAAGACGGACTTTTAGTGAAATGGGCCGCTCTCGCTTTGACCCAAAAGATCACTTAACCCGCCAATGATCTCCCCCCCCCTAATCTTCACCTCTCAACCCCTTTTATATCCAATTGCTAGGGAGCTCTTGTTTCTTGTGAGCAATGTGGGACTAAAACAAGGTAGAGAAAACAATTCCCCTTTAAAACACAATTCCCGTTTTTCTCAAACTTGTCACCGTAAAATTGCGATTCCGGATTCGTTAACCGTTCGATCGTCTTCCTTTTTTGACAGCAGGTTCGTGAGACATATATCTCCGCTTTCACCGTTCGGATCGTCGAAACGAGGTCTGAGGAGAGAGAAATTGCCTTCGCAATAGCTGCAGTTTTTGGTCCGTTTTTCTCAAACCCCTCACCGTAAAAGTGCGATTCCGGATTCGTTAACCGTTGGATCGTCTTTATTTTTTGACAGTAGGTTCGTGAGACATATATCTACGCTTTCACCGTTCGGATCATTGAAACGAGGTCTGATGAGAGAGAAATTGTCTTCGCAATAGCTACAGTTTTTGGTCCGTTTTTCTCAAACCTCTCATCGTAAAAGTGTGATTCCGGATTCGTAACCGTCGGATCGTCTTCATTTTTTAACAGCGGGTTCGTGGGAAATATGTCTTCACTTTCACCGTTCAGATCGTAAAAAAGAGGTCCAAGGAGAGAGAAATTTCCTTCGAATAGTAGCTAAAAACTAACACCCGAAGATACGCAAAAAAACTACTATTTTTTGTAACTTTCAGAAAAAGTCCAAAATAAAATGGTTGAAAAAGTCCAAATTAAAAACTATTAAAAAGAACTCGGACAAAATTGGGGTATAACACTTTGTTTTGGATGTCTTTCTTCACAGATCGATTTAGGGTTTAGGGCATGTATAAATGGAGAAGATGAAGATGAGGGTGACTAAATGGAGAAGATGAAGGTGGGGTTTCTGAAATTTAGGGGGTGGGTTCACCTTTTCTTCTTTGATGTTCTTCGTTTCTCGAATGGAGAAGATGAAGGTTGTTGTTCTGAATTTCTGGAAAGGGGGTGGGTTCTTCAAATTGTTGTTTAATTCTGATGTTGTTCTTTGTGTGTTCTTTATTTCTGGAATGTTTAATTGGCGTCAAAAAATATAAATGTTTTAATTTCAGTTTTAATTTAATCTGTTTTTAAATTTTAAAAAACTCAATTAATGACATGGCATTCCATGTCAATTAATGAAAGTCACGTCACACTGACACGTAACACGCCACGTCATCAATTAACATCCAACGTGGCGTCCGTCAAGAAAAACTAACGACAGGGATGAAAATGAAACCTAGATGAAACGTGAGGGGCCAAAACGAAACAAAAAAAAAGATAAAGAACAAAAATGATACTTATAACAAAGATAAAGGACGAAAAGTGACATTTAGCCTATGCTAAAATATACACTCCCCTCAAAGGGAGGTTTTAATTGATAGTGAAGTGGATTCTTTGAGGGGTAATTAGTTCAATTGTTTGGTTGGTGCACAAAACCCTCTCAGAGTCTATCAGGAGAAATTTTATCTACTTGGCTAGTTGGTTCATGACATATTTCCAGTACGTTCATTGGTGTCGGTTGTTGGTGTTAGCATAGAGGCACAAGATATGTTTATATATATTGTCAACATATATGCTCCTTGCTCCGCAACAGCAAAACAGAGGCTCTGGGAGGAATTAAAGGTTTTGAAGTAGAATTATATGCTCCTTGTTGGAGATTTTAACGCAATTACTAATGAGGGGGAGAGGAAAGGGAGGAGTGGTGGAAGTTCGATGCAAGAGATTTCATACTTTAATAATTTCATAACGAAGATGGAGTTATTTGATGTTCCTATCTCTGGTAGAATTTCTCTTATATTTCTATGAGTAGGTAGGATATATATATATATATATATGATCACCGTCCTATTTGGTTGCTTCGGTCCTGGTTGCATTTGTGCAATTTCAATCACATTCTTGATCATTTCAATTGGCCAAGGGCGATTTGTGTAGGAAAGACGTCTAAGAATGTAAAATTTATCATATGGTTAACGACTTGTTGGAGTATTTGGTTGTCTCGGAATGACTGCATTTTTAGGAATGAGGAACCTATAGAATCTCATCGGTGGTTACTCACATCAAATGTCTTTCTTGGAGTTGGTTTATTTATAGGACGTGTAGTCAATCTAGCTTTACTTTTTCTAATTTGTGGGACAATCCTATTATGTGTCTAAACAATGTATGAACTTCCTGATTGTTTGGGTTTTGAACACCCCTAGTGTTTCTTCAATGAATCATTGTTTATCAAAAACAAAAACACTCCCCTCCCTTGAGAAATAAAAACTTTTAGTAAATTATAATCTTTTCCCCTAAGAGATGCTTGAATTACAATAATCTCCCTTAATAATTAAATATGTACTACACTTTAATCCATTTTAACATAAATAATTTTTTTATGATATTTACTAACTTTAAGCCAACATTTAAGAAAAAATAACACATTTCTTTATAATTTCAAAGTCATTGATAATTAAATTTTAATTTTTTATGATTAATTGAATAATTTAGAATATATAATTCAATTTTTAAATTGCCATATTTTTTGGCTTTAGTAAATTTTCAAGATTTTAATGTTTTTTTGGAGTGTTTCATATTTTATATTAGGATTTAAAATTATATCATAATGATATTGAAAATCAAGAATAGAGAAAAATATGCATACGGATTTTAAATATTTTAAAATGGACTCGCAATACTATTTTTTTCGCACTTAGTGTGTTAAATTTTTATTGTTAGATTTTAATTGTTATAAGATTATTAGAAATTTAAAAAATAATAAAGGGAGGAAAGTGTAGATTTTGACATAAGAGAAGGGGGAATGCAACTCAAGCTTCTCTCAAGGGAGGAAAGACTGATTTTTTCTAACATGTTTTGCATAATAGTGGAGGTAAGTGTATATTTTAATATAAGAGGAGAGGGAAGTGTAATTCAAGCTTCTCTTAAGGGAGGGGAGTGTAATTTACTCCTAATATATTATATAAAATGTGTGAATGTGTGATATATTTTTTATTACCATGTTATTGGTACACAATATCCATGGTGACTAATTTACACTTGAAAATCTGGTTGGCTACGTGAACACTGCTTTGTCGGTATTGTGTGAATGTGTGATATGAAAGTTGTTATCATGATGTAAAAAAACTACTATATTATATAAAAATTGTTAAATATGTTTTTTTTCATAAGCAAGGATTCATAGAAGGAGTACTAGGGGTGCTCAAAACCCAAACAGTTAAGATTTTTTTGCCAAAAAAAAAAGCTAGATTTACAACTCGCCCTATAAATAAACCAGCTCCAAGAAAGATATTGACGTGACTAACCACCGATGAAATTTTAGGTTCCTCATTCCTAAAAATGCAGCCATTCTAAGACAACCAAATACTCCAACAAATTGTCAACCATATGATAAATTTTACCGTTTTATATTTCTTTCTTCCACAAACCTTCACTGCCCATTTGAAATGATCCAAAATGTGATTTTAGTCGCACCAAGGTTGCTGCAGCCAAGTCAAAATTTGAGACCATACTTCATTGGCAAACCCGCAACTCATAAATAGATGGTCCTTATCTTTCGTAAACTCCCAACACAAAGGGAAAACAGTCTTCCTCAATGAATAAAACTTGACGGTGAAATAGAAGAGACCGAGTAGGTAGAGATCCGATCAACAACCTCCAACCAAAAATTGAGACTTTGGAGGAAGGTGTGATTTTCCAAAGCTTCGTAAGTGCTCCGTCAAGCACGTCATCAACAACAACCACAAAAGAAAGTTGCAACAAGTGACTATAACTAGATTTCATTGAGAAGATTTTAGATGCTTCAAGATTCCAAGTCCACACGTCGTCCCTTTCTTGATCCGGTTTTACATCTAGCAGAAAAGCGCTCATTAGCACAACTTCCTTGGCAAGAGTGGGATCTGAAAAATTTGGCCAAGGTAGTCTCCATTGCCAAAGATTCTGAGTCCAGTCACCCCAATCAGAAATCTTCACTCAACTAGAATTGCATCTGGTTCGTCGTGACGACACTAGGTTCTCGAGGATAAAGGGAAGCACAACAAAATTCCAAGTCCACACGTCGTCCCTTTCTTGATCCGGTTTTACATCTAGCAGAAAAGCGCTCATTAGCGCAACTTCCTTGGCAAGAGTGGGATCTGAAAAATTTGGCCAAGGTAGTCTCCATTGCCAAAGATTCTGAGTCCAGTCACCCAAATCAGAAATCTTCACTCAACTAGAATTGCATCTGGTTCGTCGTGACGACACTAGGTTCTCGAGGATAAAGGGAAGCACAACTTAGAATGGTGCCTCAATCGCGGGAACAGATGGTAGAAACAAATTCTACAGGTGATTGAGTGGTTCTGCAAAGTTTGGGACCTAGTCGTGGTGAGTTCAGTAAAAACGTGAGGAAGAGAGTGAAATTAGTTCCACTTTGCTTGCATTTCTTCGTTAGGAGGTTGACACTATTACTTGTTTCTACAAGAGTTTTGCAGGTGCTCATGTTGATGGGTTCAAACTCGTTTCTACAAATCTGGAGATCTAGAGATGAAGATGAAGAATGAACCCTAATTTTAATTTATGATTTTATCCATGTACCCGAACTTTGAGAATTAATAAAAATAAAAAACAATGACGTGTCAAAGGCCAAATGGGACACCAGTTTTCCACATCATCGTTTTTTGACGGAGAAGTTAATAGAATGACAGAAATGAAAAATTATCGATTTATTAAAAATAAATTGTAAGGACTAAAACCAAATAACCTCATATTTGTAGAGAATAAAAACATATTTAAGCCTTTAAAGAATAACTAGAAGATAACATATCATATGAACAAACATCAAACGAACCATGTTGTGATTGGAAAAGAGATTACCTAAGAAATTTTAACTAAACTTTTTCCAACTAAAAAACAATCACCAACGTTTTCTATTTCATTCTTCCATTTTTTATTCCTTCATTTTTTGCTCTTCACCTTCATCTTTACCTCTAATTATTGGTTCTCCTTTCAAATCGAAGAATTCTAGTCCTCCTAATTCTCCTTTATCATCTCACATTCTAGTTATGGGAATGAGTTGGCGTTGATTCGGAGTCTTCTCGGGCGTCCTTGGCTTGTTCTTGCCAAAGACGTGTATAGGGAGGCTAATCATTGTGTGGATTATCTTGCAAAGCTGGGTATGTCGGCGTCTAGTGCGATGAGTCCGGTCCAGTCTCCTCCAGCTGGTTTGGTTCATTTGCTTCAGGCGGATGCCCAGGGGATCTCCTTTGTGAGGCCTTAGCATCCTTTTCTTTTCTTCTTTCTCCTTATGTAACCAAAAAAAAAGTTACTCCCCTTTTCCAGCAAAACCAACATTTGACAAAAGGGAGTAACTAGAATAGTCCTAAAGCTTCTCCTTCTTAGGTACTCAATGGTCCTAAAATATTGATTTACATTGATAAGCCACCAATGAACTTCTTTCGATAAATGTCGGAATCATTTATCGGTAAAGTCTAGATCAATCAGAAAGTACTACCAAAATTATTAAGCTAGATATTATGACCCGGGTTTAAACTTTGGGATTCACCAAGAGACATTTGCCAATCTGTCTACTTAGAAAAAAAAATTGGAATCATTTCCAAAAACAATCCTAAGAACTCCAATATCAAAACCCAAATAATACTATAAAGCATAGCCTTCTATTTTTTCAGTTCTGTTTCTCATTTCTAAAAAATTTGTTCTCTTGCAGTTTTATTCGATTTCTTTTCTGTTGAACCAAGTCTCTGTGTAACATTTTTTTTGACACAAGGGATCTACACATTTCTATGTCCAAAGACCCTAATTCTCTCTTAATTGACAATCTATTTTTCTGTTGGGAAATGGTCAATTATAATTTTCAAGAAAGTTGAAAATAGTGGAGATTGAAGAGATACATTTCACAAGGTGGGTGAATGTATCTAGAGTCTTGAAAATGTGGGACAATTAATGTCCACTAAGTCTTATGCATGCATGGAAGTCATTTATCTCCTATAAATAGAGAGACTTGTGAAGAAGTGAGATATCCCCATTGGAGAGGTGAGGCATACCCTTTTGGTGATCATGTAGAGTGGAAGAGTCTCCAACCAGGTCCTAGGTAGAGGAGAGTGTTGGTGATCATTTGTTGTGAGATGTGAGTGTTATCATTCCTTGTAACTCTTAGAGTGAGAAGAGTATTGTAGGGTGATACACATATTGGGGTGGGTTACAAATTGTTGTAATCATGTTTGAAAGATGAACGAACTTTGTTGATGTGTTCTCGTGGACGTAGGCAGGAGGTGCCGAACCACGTAAATTGCTTGTGTCTTCTTCTCTCCTTTATTCTTGAAGTGTGTTCATCTATATTCCCTCAAAAATCCTTGGACGCGTGGGTTAATCTGTTGATGCGTGTATGGTTTATCCCCAACATTTTCCGTCTTCACCCTTTTTATTATGCATGACTAACATGCATTATTCACCGAATTATCCCAAACTCCACCTAATAAGCATATTCAAGTATTCAATAAGCATGCTTCAACAATAGAATAGACATTAATCCCTAAACTTGCTTTAATTCCAATTCCAACAAACAGTAAGCAAAACATGATCTAATATTTTCCTTTACCGAAAATAAAAAGTACCAATTAAAATTCAACAAAGCTTAATGTGATAAAACATCATGATAAAGTGCCACATGATAAAAAGAAAGTATACCCAGTGGCAGATTTTGGGAAAAAAATTGGGGGTGCCACATTTTTAAGAAATATATAAAATATTTTTTACCACGTATTCTAAATTGTTTATTTGGTTCAATGGTAAATTTTAAGCATATCAATATTATTGTCCGCGGTTCAAATTTTACAAGGAGTAGTTTTTTGTTTTAATTTTGAGAAAAATATACTAAATGACTGCAAAAATACAGATATGTCAGCCGCAAGGATCGAACCAAGGACTTAGACATTGTTAACTATTCGATTAACCGCTGCGCTGTCCAATACATTTGGTTATTTCAGTTCGTTTAATTTTATATAATCTAATATTGTGTATTAAATATATGTGTATATATAGTAAATTTTTAAAAGATTGGGGGGTACCGTGGCATCCCTCCGCTCCTATGAAGATCCTGCCCCTGAGTATACCCACACACAAAAAAAAATTGAACCCAAAATAGCTATGAATTACATGAGTAACATATCCAATGTGACAATTATCAGAGAACCACTATAGACTCTTAGAAGAAGGGAGCTCTGTGTGGAGTTCCCATTCTTTTCCTTTTTCTGAAATTGGTTTGAGGAGGAGGGGGAGGAGGAGGAGGAGATTCCTCTCGTCTTTCATGAGATCCATAAACTGAAATTAAAGATAAAAAAAATATCAGAAAATACTAAGCGTGTTTAATGACAATTTTGAAAACTATTTTTTAAATTTAAAAAATTAAGAAAGAACAAATTTGTTCTTACTTGTTAAAAACATAAACGTGTTTTTAAAAGTCTAATTAAAGGGATGAAAGGGAACACTAAATAGATGTGAGTGTCAAATTAGAGTCATCACCATGCAAGAGATGGAGCAGTAGCGATATACATCAGGCCGAGTCATGATCCACGATGTGGCAGAGGATATACAGCAACCACCAATTGCTTGTTATTTGTATAAGGCTGCAACCAAAGAGAAATAAAATACAAATATACAGTGAATAGTTTGGTTGAGAAGATTCAATTATCTAACTCTACTACTCGATATTTTTAAGCAGACAAAATAGTAGTAAGGATTTTTGAGGTGCGAGGGATAGGAGACATACACACCACTTAGAGAGTTAACACTTGATTTTCTAATTAACCAAAAAGAATTCAAGATGTTGTATCGCAATTTGAGAGATTAATCTCTCGATTCGACAGATCATTATGATAAGCGAACTCTCCTCCTCAAGAGTTTTAAGGTGTTGTATTTCCAAGGCTGGATTTGAATGCCGAACCTTAGCTAAGAAAAACTATAAGTTATCTATGTTGAAAATTTTCATGCCACCACTTCATTTAAAAAAGTTGTTAATAATCTCTCAATTATAGTAATGTCAAATAACATAACAGAAACAAATCTTATATAAAACTATAACAATAGTCACTTAAAGGAAAACCCAATGATTTGTTACGATAGAATCAAAACTAATGATATGTTACAAATTCCCTATGTGAATTTAAGCAACTATGACTAGCAAACAAATTCTCAAAAATGACACAATTTTGGACTTTGCGATGAGTCGTATAATTTTCATTATATTTAGTAAAATATTAGTCGCGAATTTTGAATTAACATGTAATATCATACCTGGATTTGTTTAAGTCATTCCTACAATGAGCAGGACATGGGATAAAGAAAGTTTTTCCCAGAAAATCCTCAAGCCACTTTGGCTTTGGCTTGCTAACTTCAACTTGGGTTGCTTGCTCTCCCTACACATTAAACCATGTCAGTGAATTTGATACTGAAAGTGACAGAAAAAAAATTCATCAAACAATTATTCATCCTCCTATCTCTTTGTTAAATTCATAATTTTGAATATTTATTTTATTTTTCTTTTCATTTGTCCAACCATATTGCATAAATGTTGGTATATTGAAGTGCGTAACTTTGCTAAACAGAACAACTTTGAAAATAAATTATGTGATTTCATAGCTTAGTTATCCCATTTCAAATAGAATTGGTTGTAATCACTTCAATAAAATCTTTGTTTATAAAAAAAGAAGAATTGGATGCGTCAACAAAAAAGAAGAGTTGGTTGTAATAATAACTAATAAGGTATTATTCTAAGCGAAAACAATCAAGCAGGCTCTTTGTCCTATGTTTTTTGGACTAATTTTTTTTGTTTCGCATGATAGGTTCCCACTCGATAGACGAAAGACTAATATCTAGTATAGTCAAGGTACTCCCTACGGACCTACTTATAAGTAAAAAACACTTTTTAGATTCATTGAAAAACTAATGTATCAGGACTATATTATAGTGCAGATACATCAGTTTCTCAATGAACCTAAAAAGTATTTTTGCTTATAAATAGATCCCGGGAGAAAGTAGTTAAAATTAATTCGGACATTAAACCAACAGAGGTTTTGGTTTAAGGTTTCTAAGTCGAACCAAATTAATTAAATAGATTATTTTTTAATAAAATATATAAAGGATAAAAAACAAACAAAAAAACCATTTGGTTCATAATTCACACCACAAAAAGAAAGTTAAGCTTAATTTAAGTTCAACAACACAACAATGTATCCTAGTAATTACTTAAAATTACACATAAAATCAAATCAAATATGTCTTGAAGAGCACAACACATAAGTTCATGAAAAAAAAAATGTTATGACTTCAATAAGTACTCTCATAATATGTATTATATTTCAGCAAAAAAAATGAACTTCACTTAAAATGTTATAGGTCAACATATAATAAGCATAATGACATATTAAATCCAAGAAAATATGACATATTAACATTATGATATTCAATAATCATAACCACTACAATGTAAGTAGTATCATAATAATATTACAGTGCACATTTTTTTTTTAATTTTTTAATTTATTTCATCAATTAAATTATAAAAAAGGAAAAAAATATCTTTTGTACTAAAAATCAACATTGTTTATCGTTTTTTTATCAACATGATTTTCCATCCATTTATTAAAGAAAAAAGGTCGAAATCTGGTTTTTGTCCAATTTTCGGTTCTTGGCCGGTTAACCGGCCCAACTCCTGATTTTCAGGCAGGGTGGTTCTCAGGTTCATCTGATTCGGACAGGTGTCCAGTTCAACCGACCGAACCTCCCGATATGATCCAATTTTGACAACCTTGAGTACAATCAATGACCAAAGGCAGAACCTTTGGCGACAATATTTTTTCCATACAAAACGAACTGAGGGCGATCCAAAACTACATGCTTTAAAAAAACTAAATTTGGGTTAATACGTCTTTTCTCATTTTATGGGATAACATTGTGATCACATACCATGTTTATTTTTTTGGAGGAAGGAGCATTCACTGTTCCCTTCTTGTAGATTCAAATTGAAATGTAGTTTCAGTATTTTAGAATGAAAAGATGTTTTAGGAGAAATTCCAGATTCAATTGGATGAATTTGACTAATGTCAAGTAGTAGATGAAAAGAGGAGAAATAGTAACCCTAGAAAGCGGCCATTCAGATCCAATGCTCACTTTCGAGTTAGGAATGAGTTCATATATACGCTAAAGAATGGCAAATAAATTTATCGAAGACTACAGAAATGCAACCGAAGCGTTTTATCTCCACTTATTGTCCTTATTCACAAGATACACGACATGTGTTTATATGTTAATGGCATTAGTGAATCACATGAGCCAAACAACAATTGACATTAGTAGAATTCAGTTTCATCTTTATGACCGCAATTACTATCCTTTCGTAGAAAGATATTATAAAATCTAGAAAAAACCATTTCACGGGTGTAAAATATTACTCCCTTTGTCCCACTTTATTTGTAGTTTAAGGTTTTGACACACCCTTTAAGAAAAATGATTAGGAGTCCAGATTTTTTAAAAAGTGTTGTCTATTTTACGATTTAACCCTTTATCTTTCTACCAAGATAAATGTGAATCATTTATTAGATGAAAAAGTTGTCATAATTAATAGTGGTATAAGTGGAAAAGGACATTAAAAGTTTCATTCAAAATCTAAAACAACAATCATTCTGGGGCAAATTGATTTTGCTAAAACAAAAAAAAAATTAGGACGGAGGGAGTAGTATAAGAATCAAAGTTGACTTATAATAAAAATAATGCAACCAAAATTTATTGAGACTTATTATGGTTTTCTAAACAAATTTCAACCTTATTAAGAGAGGCCATAAAAAAAGCTGAGTTATTCTAAATGTTTACACGCAGGCGCGTGCGTACACACACTTTGAACTTCATTTTTTATCATCAAACCATCAGAATCCCAAAGTTTCACACACAAACTTCAAATTTTCAGAAGACCATAAATTTCCAATAATATGTCAATCATTTACTCACCTACTGCTATATTACATTTTTTCCTTATACATAGCAATAGCAACTATCAAAGAATTATTAGGTCACTCAACAATACTATTAATGAGTATCCATATGCCAAATCTATTACTATTAAGTAGAGTATGCATTGTGCTAATAGAAAATGAAACAAATATACAATTTTTATGAATTTGATTTGAGTTTTTTTTCTTTGAAAATAGAAGGAAGAAAGCCTCTTTAAAACCTTCTAATGCAAAAATAAAGAAGGAAAAAGAGCATTTCTCCCTGATTTTATTAGAAAAGATAATAATAAAGAAAGAGGACAAAAGAAATCTCAAGGGGGCTAGACCAATACTCTTGCCAAGAAAAGAAATTGCAATCAAAGCGGTAACAAAGAGCTCCTAACTTATTACAATGAAGACACCTAAAACAATTCATCATAGAGACAAACTAAAAGGCAAAAATATAAAGGACTAATTTACATTAGCCAAGTCAAGAAGAGACAAACAAAATTTTCCCTTTTGGACCAATTTCTTTTTTGCCAAAATTTCTTCTTATGGGTCTTGGACGCAACGAGTTTGAAATTTCATCATGCGCAACTCTTCATTGGGTATCACATCACCCCAAAGCTTTCCTAATTTTTGCATGTCTGATGCTACACCTAGGTTAAATAATAATTGTATAACGAGAAGAATTTGGCACCTCTGTTTTTTATGTTTGTGCTTAATGTTTTGCGGTTTCATCTTTCATTTATTTATTTGATTCTTTTCCCATGCCTCAAAGAATTTGAGTACAACCATATTAAAGACAGAGTTAATAGAATGAGTTAATAAAAACTCTAAAAGGATAAATGTAATAACACTACTCAAAATCTATATCTATATAACTAACAATTGAGAATAATCTCATTAATTTTTTTAACACATGGCACTCTAATATCATTTAGGCAATTAATGCTAGCTACAAATAAATTATAAAATAATTTTTTAATATATTTCTATTATTTTTAAATATATTGCACTCAATAATGATTTTAAATGTGTAACGTTCCAAATTGTTTATGAAAATTAAATGAAAAAAAATGTTTTATTTTAAATTACAACTCTCCAAGAAAATATGGCTATAAATAGTCAAGGTTGGGTAATGGTTTGATTCACTCTTCACACCATCACCTCATCTTCAATAAACATTGTTTTGTGTTTCACGGTTCTTTTCACTTTTCTTGGAGAGATCTTCTTAATCATTTGGATATTTCATGTTGAATGAGGTGGATACCATTGCTATTAGGGGATATATGGATTTTTCTATAATTTCATCTTATTGCTATTAGATAGTTATATGACATGTTGTCAATTAGGTTTTCCATAATATGTCTATTTTGTTCAAACTTTTTGTCCCTCATGTTAGGTAAATCACCATATCAAATGTATTGTAAATCTCCATTTGGAAATTTCATGTTGAAAGAGTTGAATTCGTTTGTATGTGAACGTTGGGTGTTGGGTTGTGTAAATCCCCATTTGAAAAATTCATGTTGAAAGAGTTGAGTTGAATTCTATTGCATGTGAATGAGCCACATTGTTGATTTACAAATTTCTTATAAGTGTTTTAAAGATTCAGATAGAGTGCATCAGTAAATTTGGTCGATTATTGTAAGAACATGTATACTTTGTATAAGTAAAGTTAAAACATAATTGCAATTTGATATCACACTTTACAAATCCCATTTTTATTATCAACAATTACAAAGTATACATAAATATAATGATATTCGATATTGTTTGCTGGTGTTTTTAGCAAACAATCACTAGTTTTCAATGTTGAGATTGTGAGATCAAACTAGAAAATCTCTTTGACGATTGCCTTTAAGTTTTGTGTTTTAGACGTGTGTAAGAACGGAGAATGATAGAAAGAAGCAAATTGAAAACAAAATAAAAGCAGGAAATGCAACAAAGGTAAAAAGAAAGTAAATATTGCATTAATTGAAAGAAAGATGGTTCACCAACACGCATAAATGTATCTGCTTTCACTCGTATTTCGCTTTGGCTTGGAAGTTGAGTTTCTCAGAGTTCTTGTAAAATGTGGTGACCTCGATTTTCTATTACAAAGGAGTATTTATACTCATGGGAACAATCGTGGGAAAAACGATAACTGCCTCCTAAAAATAAGGGAAAGTAACCGCCACTCACCGCTGCTCTGCACGCTTTCGACCAACTCATTGTCAACCGCTTGGCGAAGTGTTGAACCCAGCTCTGTCGAAGATTTAAGCCCTCTCTTGTCGAAGGTTTCTTGCTTTGCTTGCTTCATAGCTTTGAAAACCGAGCTTGTCGGGTTCGATTGCATCTCTTGCACTTGCATACCTTTTCTCGCCGAATTGATGGAGTATTGATCGGAATGTTGACTGTGGCCCCTAAAACAAGTATTAAATGTGGAGTCAACTCCATTTAAAACTACATTTAAAGTCTTCATCGAAATTTTGAGGTAATGTGATTGCCCCCAAAAATTCTTTTTCGACGGAGTAGGAAATGAAAGTAAGAAAGGGCATTTTTGAATATCGTGCAATGGTCATTTTTACCGCTTTTGCACTTCAACAAATGGTCGAAAAGATAGTCATCATGACTTGCACATAAAGTAAATCGTTTCATTGGCACACGTTCTATGGTAGGTGGGCCATCACGCCTCTCAAGCGTCGCAAACGTGTGGGTAATGGTGAACGTGCCAATAACTGTTGCTTCCAAACATATATAAACGGCTAGAACCCTTTCAAATCCCTTTTTACTCAGTGGAAACCTTGCGAACAGTCTCTTTGCATTCCTCATCTCTGTACTTTGCAAAAATCCCAAATTCACAAAAGTTTCCAACTTTCGCTCTCTATCTTCAAACGAAACTATAGAACACTTGGAGAAAATTGACCAGCATCAAGCCATTCTCGCTGAACTCGACAAAGATCTACACCTTCTTGATACTTCTATCTCTTTGAGTGCCAGCATTCTGGAGAGGCATAAGGCAACTTTGTCGAACTTCTGAGACTTTGTACTAGTTTAGAACTTTTAAAAATGGCTATGTAATTTCAACATTTTCTTATACCTTGCCATTTATGAACAATTTTCATTCATTTACGCTTGTTCAATTTTTATCTCAGTTAACGTTGGCTTGTATTGCTTTAAATACTTGTCATTTATTCTAAAGATTCTATTTTCGTCACCTAGCTCTTCGACTTCATAAGCACCATTCGAAAAGCATTGCAATACGCGAAATGGGCCTTCCCACCCTGGTGACCATTTGCCTAAAACTCTATCTTTTTTATCCATAGGTAATAGGACTTTCCACACTAACTCTCCTTCTTCAAAGGTTTTTAACTTAACCTTCTTGTTGTAAGCTTTAGCTACTCTCTCTTCTCATCGAATAAGCATTTCTAAAGCTAACGACCTTTCTTCGTCTAAATCAACTAATTCATCAATCATCATATTCCAATAATGATCGGAGAATTCCCCTTGTTTCTGAATCCTTGTTGATTGTAAATGATTTCAACAGGTAACACTGCATCATGTCCAAATGTTAACCTGTAAGGAGTAGTGTTTATAGACTCTTTAGGTGACGTTCGACAAGCCCATAACACTTGGTCAAGAGAATTATGCCAATTTTTGGGCTTACGTCCCACGTGCTTCTTAATCAAATTAATAATGATCTTATTAGCGACTTCTACTTGACCATTGGCTTGTGCGTAGTACGATGTCGAAGTCGAGAACTTGAAACCAATTTCAAAGAAGAAACTCTACCATCTTTCGACCAAGAAAAATAGTACCTTGGTCAGTAGTAATGGTCTCTCTGAATTCCATATCTCAGAGATGATATGGTTTTGAATAAACCTTATCACTGCTTCTTGATCAACATTGGCTAAAGGTATTGCCTCCACCCATTTAGTGAAATAGTCGATTCCTACAAGAATGTATCTGTGATCTTTTGACGAAGTTGGTTTTATTTCTCCAATCACATCCAAAGCCCAACCTCTAAATGGCCAAGGTTTCACTATAGAATGTAGTTCGTTTGCAGGCACATGTTGTATTCCAGCGTGCTTTTGGCATTCTTGGCAACCTTTAGCAAACTCTATACAATCTTTCAAAATGGTTGGCCAGTACATCCATTGTCGAAATAACAACCATTTCATTTTATGGCCTACTTGATGCGAACCACATGCCCCACTATGCGTATTAGAAACTGCTAAGTATGCCTCATTTTCACCAAGACATTTTAACAGAACCCCTTCAAGAGTTTGCTTGAACAACTCATTTCCAATTAACACATAGCTCAGAGCTCTGTATTCCACTTTTTTATTAGTGTTTCCTGTAGGATTTTGCAAATACTCTACAATAGGTTTACGCCAATCATTATCAACCATATTGTCAATAGCAAAAATTTCTGCCAAGTCAATATCATAAAAAATGTGGCGTTTTTCGACGTATACCTCATTTGTATTTATATTGCCCCCCCAATTTTTGGTGTTGACAATAACGTCGAAGGAGTATCATTGTAGAGAGAGTCCTCTGAGATTAACTTATCTTTTATCTCAATTAACTCTTCTAGGCTTTGCTTTGACACTTTGTAGCCTGAAGCAATTTGTGCCAACTCATTCGCCACGTGATTTTCTATTCGTGGTAAATGTTCTAGGTGAACAAATGTAAACCTTTTAACAAAGTGTTGTAACGCACGAAATATTTAATAAGGTGCTCGTTGATACATTTGTATTCTTTTGTCAATTGTTTGACAACTAATTGAGAATCACCTTTTACTTTGACATGACTTGCCCCCAACTCAAGTAAAATTTTAAGGCCTACTATTAAAGCCTCATATTCAGCTTCATTATTGGAGCAAGAGTCTCGAATTTTGAACTTATACTTCGTTGGAATGCTTTCTGGAGAAATAATTAAGATCCCAATACCCACTCCATTTTTATGGCTTGAGCCGTTGAAGTATAGTTTCCAATGACGTATGTCTAACGAGTGTATTTCATGTTCGACAACAGAATGGTCCACTATGAAATCAGCAACCACTTGTCCTTTGATTGATTTAAGGGGCTGATAAGTTAAGTTATATTCTAACAAAGCTAAAGCCCATTTACCAATTCTACTATGCAACATTGGCTTTGATAACATATGTTTAATAACATCAAAATGCGAATAAACATAAACATCTCACGATTTTATATATTGCTTTAATTTCGCATACAAAGAAATACAAGCAAAGGCATAACTTCTCTATTGGACTATACCTTGTTTCAAAGATCAATCAAAACCCTACTAAGGTAATAAATGGCTCTTTCGACACCATTATCATCCTCTTGTGCTAACATGCTACCTATCGTGTTATCGTAAGTCGCTATATACAATTTTAGCATTTTGTTTCTAATAACAGGCAATAAAATTGGTGGTTTCATTAAATAAGACTTAATTGCATCAAAAGCTTCTTGATGAACTTGCTCCCACTTGAATTCATCTTCTTTCTTCAGTCTCAACAATGGCGAAAAAACTTGTGTTTTGCCACTTAGATTTGAGATAAATCTTCGAAGGAAATTGATCTTTCCTAGCAATGACTGAAGTTCTTTCTTGGTCGAAGGAGCCTTCGTTTCCATAATTGCTTTAGTCTTATTCTGGTTGATCTCTATGCCTTTCTTGTGTACTACAAAACCCAAGAATTCACCTGCACATACACAGAAAGCACATTTGGTTGGATTCATTTTCAATCCATATTTCCTCATTCGTTCAAACGAACGTCGAAGATGGTCTAAATGACCAATTTCTGAGGATGACTTAACCACCACATCATCTATGTATATTTGCATAAAATCATCAATAAAATCATGAAACATAGAATTCATTGCCCTTTGATAGGTGGCACCAGCATTTTTAAACCAAAGGGCATTACTACCCATTCATAAACACCTAATGCCCCCGACATCGAAAAGTCAAGCTTACGACACGCCCTCTTCAAAGAATAAAAATTTGATTATACCCCGAGTAGCCATCTAGCATACTGAGATAATCAAATCCTCGCTGCCGAATCTATTAGCATTTCTCGCTACGGGCATAGAGTATTCATCTTTAGGTGTTGCATTATTTAGATCCCTAAAGTCTCACGCAAACTCTAAGTTTTCCATTTTTCTTCATTACTGGGACAATATTAGCTAACCAATCGACATACCTGGCAGTTCTGATGAATTTGCTCTTGAACAACCTTTCGATTTCTTCCTTGATCTTAGCCAATATTTGAGGAGCAAATCTTCTTGGTGTTTGCTTTACTCGTTTCTTCCCACAGTCGAATAGGTATTTGTAGTTCCACCACTTCTCGACTCAACCCAGGCATTTCGTTGTACTCCCAAGCAAAGCAATCTTTGAACTCCTGCAGAAGTGAAATAACTTGGGTTTTGAAGGCAGCATCAAGGTGTGCACTAATATATGTTGGCCTTTTGACTAGGCCATCTCCCAAATCCACTTCTTCCACTGGATCTTGAGCTTGCATGCGCTTTGTTGAATCTCTGGGATCCTTTTCAAAGTGTAGCGACCGAAAAATCCGGGAAAGGATTCTTCGAAGTTCGAAAGGAAGCCGCCACCAAATTTTAGTTTAAGGGCAAATCTGGAAAATCCCTTTAGGTTTAGGACAAGGCATTGTTAGGGTTCGGGAGTCGTTATGTGTGGAGAAGGTATTAGCACCCCACGACATCCTATTGTCTAATTAATTTAATATTTATTTAATAATTACCCTTTTATTTGTAAAAAAGACTTATTTAGGTTTTTGTTTTTTAGTGCTTGACAAGGATTGAATCTTGCTCCTACGTACCTCCAAATGCAATGGAGGAATCAAAGCTACGTAGTTCTTCCTGAAAAAGTTTGTGGGTTGGTATTTTTTTAGTGTACGGGTCCTAGGATTCCTTGAACTGCATGCAGACCATCGATTCTAGACGACTAACCCGATTGTACAACCGACTTAGTCCCCTACTTTTTGAAAATAATTTTAGAGTTTTTTGAAAGAAAGTGGTTTGGTGCGAGGTGGGTCCGTTTTAGAATAGGTATTCTAGAACCCCAATCTGCATGACTCATTAATTCTAGAATCTTTGACTAACCCAAGTACAACCGACTTAATCTCCTATTTTTAGGAAAGATGGTTTATTCATATTTATTAAGTTTTCGTGGTTCTTGAATCATGCATGACTCATTGGCCTAAAATAATGACTAACCTTGTTGTACAACCGACTTAGCCGTTTATTTTTAGAGAAAGATAGTTTATTCGTATTTATTAAATTTGCGGGGTTCTTGGTATGCATGTACTCATTGGCCCTAAAATAATGACTAACCTTTGTTGTACAACCGACTTAACCGTTGTTGGGTTTCGAGGAACAATTATTTATATTTGAATTGGGAAAGAATTAAAATGGAAAAAGGGGGTGAAAATTGTAAATTGGGGTTTTATTAGTCGCGAGGGGTTGTATGATTAGTTGGAGGTGCAAAAAGGAAAGCCCGGTTCGATTGGAAGGCCCAAAGATGCGGCCCAGGCTTAAGTGAGTGGGTGTGTGTGTTAACCCGCGGTGTGAAGAGTAATCTGATCCATTTATTTAAAAATTAAAATTAAGATAATAATAAAAGAGAAATGGGCTTGGGTTGATTTGAGGAAACCACAAAGGTTTCTCACTTCAGTATGCATTTCACCACTTATTACGCAGAGAGAGAGATGGCGAAATTTCGGGAGAGACGATCATGACTTCAGCACGAGATCTCGTTGGAGATCTCGCACAGCGAGGAGAGATGTTTTCGAGGAAGGAACAAACGGCGAGGAGGAGGAGGACGAGCGACGTCCGGCGTTCCTTGACCGCGCCGCCTCGATGGCGGTAGAGAGAGGGGCCTCGCCGCGATTCCGACGGCAAAGGGGTTGGCTCGTGACGATTGAGTTCGGTTTGGTGGGGTTCTTGGTGGTCTGCTTTGCCGTTTTGGTGAAATGATGGCTCGGTTTGGGAAACTCACGAGCTTCACGCGAGAAGATGACCTGGAGGGTCACCGGTGCTTAGAAGAAGACAACAGAGGTGAGCCTTTTTCTTTTTTTTTCTAGTTGTCTACTCTTCTCTATTCTAAGCATGCCATTTGTACTTCTGGATCAAAAAGGAACATAATATTTGTATTTATTTTCCCATTCCTCCCTTGTACAGATTTACATTCCTAATTCTCTAGTTTAGTTTTTTTTTTTTTTTTTTTAATGACTAAGGCAAATGTTTAGGATTAGTCTTTTGTTTGATTTCTAAAAAGGTGATCTCGAGTTCTATTTACAAAGTATATGGTCTCTAAAAAAAAAGAATAGTTTGTTTTTCATTCAATAATTTCTAAAGGTGGGAACTAATCTATTTCTAGGCTATTTGCAGATTTGCTCACAAACAATCCGGGTATTCGTGTTTGCCTTTTGAGAAAAGAAAAAAAGGGTGAATCGTTTATATCATGATTTTACATAGTTTGTGAGTACTTAATGAAAGGATATGTGAAATCGACTGCTACTCCACCTCTGCTTGGCTTTGTGATCGAATACTATTCTGCAATTGTGTGCACTACTATTGTTCCTCTTGAGCTACTTTGCTTTCCTTTAGGTCTCGTAAACTTCATCATCAGTGTTTAATGGATTAGGGTTTCGATGTGAAACTCTAATCCTTTTTTTGGGGTGATTTTAGCAGTAGTTTTCTGCCTTGGTTTTTGTGTCTTTGACTGTTTATTTATAGTAGAAAACTAGGTTAAGGCATTTATGATTTTTGACCGGGCTTTGAATAATTTTTCAGGTCCTGATCCAAGCCCAACAGCAGTTGCAGCAGATGGGAATGCTGCCTGAAAACCCTAGTTTTGCTCCTTGCATGCCCATTTTCGTATTCTATTTTTTATGTATTTTTAGTATTATTATTTTTTTGTATTTTTGGACTTTTTGGACTCTTAAGGGCTTAAAAATTGTAAAATTAACTAAATAGCATTTTTTTGACATTTCGGACTTATTTGACTCTTAAACATTTTTAAATTGTAAATTAAAATAAATAGAATTTTGACATTTTGAACTATTAAGTGTTTAAATAAATTAAGTAAACAAAATAAGAATGAAAATAATGATAGGGAAAAAAAAGCCAAATATACGAGAACGGACCAGACTTGACAATCGCGCTCTGGATCGGATCGAAAATAGAAGAAATGGGCGCGTTAAAGAAATTAACTCGGCATCGCACTCTTAAGTCTGAGTTTAAGCCAACTTCTGACAAAATGAATTTTGGTAGACCTGCTCGCGTACGACTAAACCCAAATACGCAGACTAAATTGAAGAACGCGCGAGAAGATCGATCATTCGCGTGCGTGCTTAATTTAAACAAAGGTATCTTGATTTAATTGAACGGGGAGATCGAGATTGGTTCGGGTTGGTAACCGAGACTCCATACTAATATTTCCCATAATCACGCGACTCAAACACGCCGCTAGCAAGAAAAAAAAAAGACGGACAAAATTGGGGTATAATAATTTGCCTCTTTATTAATATTTTACTAGAAAGTCTTTGAGCTCTAGAACTTTCGTAGTAGAAATAGGAATAAAGATAAGATAGACGCTAATTTTGTCCGTTTAAGGGGAAGTGAAAGGTTTGAGAGATAAGAGGAGTGGTTAATACTTGGCGCGTTAATCGAGATTTGAATGAAGGGTCGATAAGGACTCGAAGGAGCACTAAGGCTCAAGGACCACTCAGGTCCGAGGAGCGACAAGGCTCGAAGGACCACTTAAGGTCCGAAAGGCTGCTGGGCCTTAATTGAAGGACCATCGTGGTCTGCGAAGGAGCGCAATTAGCTACTGGTACTAATTAAGCGGCCCGAGGGGCCTTTATACTCGGCGGCCATGATGGGTCAAGATCGTGTCTAGAATCGATATGTTGACCATGAAGGGCGTGCACCGTGTCTTAGGCCGACACAACTAGTCCGAAGGACCACGCGGGTGCGGAAGGTCCGCGGGCTCGACTCGACGCGTTTGCGACTGGGCACTTAGGGCATCGGAAGGAGCGTAGTGCTCGAAGGACCACTCGGGTGCAGGGATCACTTCGATGATGCGTCTTTGTGATACGGGATCAACGCTTAGAGCTTTGATCTTAGAGGAACAAAATACACTTGAAGTCGATTCAGAAGTAATACATCATGTAATGGACATGCAACGCCAATAATACACGCACATGCAACAGGTGATTTTTGGTGGGGTGATGGATGAAATAGGTGATTCCTTTCTCTTTTTGTTTTTTTTTTTTTTTTTTTTTTTTTGCGTTTTTTTGCTTGCTTTTTTTTATTTATTTATCTGATGGATGCATGAAGTATGAATGTTAATATGATGCAAATGAAATGTTTGAATGCAAATGCTATGGTGCATGGTGTGATGACTGATTGAGTGCAGAAACATTTTTTTTTTGTGATGATGAGATGTGAGACTTTGGATGCGAGAGGCGGAGATGAATATTGGTAATTCTTTGGAAAGATTAGATTTGATTCAAACTTCGGCAATCTCAAGGTTGTTATTTACGATTAATCGATGTGAAAAAGTATTTGCAAGCTCGCTCATTTTTCTTCCATTTTGATGCCCCATGATGACCGAAGTTTTGGTCCACAAAGCTAAATAAGTGGATTTCCAACATCATATGCCCAACTTGTGTTTTTTCTCTCTCTAAAGCATTGTTTTGTGAAGATGTATAGTAGTGCGAATATAGATGAATGAGTCAGTTAACTTGGGGTTCTAAAGACCTAGGGTGTGGACATCTGTGGCACATGAAGGGGTGAATGACTGAATGGACTTTGTCAATGTCATGAAAGGTAAGTTTTTCCAAGCCAAGGAATGCAGGACTGCCCCAATTTAGATTTGATGACGGTGAGTGAATAACTTGCCCCTGTCTAGTGCTAACAAGCTAGAGGTGTAGAAAATGATGAATGGGGAATGCATTGGCTTTGGAATGAAAGGCGGAAAGCAAGAGACTTTGTCTCAACCCATAGAGTTTGGTGTTGCCCCATTTATGGTAAGGACAAGATTGCCCTGGCTAGAGTAGTAGCATTTTGGGTAATGAGTTGAGAAATTGCCCCGGTATGGTTTTATGGCTGTGAATATAATGAAGGGATGAGATGAGTGTCGGGTGAATTTCCCCATTTGTAGGTGGAGTGAAGAATGACAGGATCACTCCACTTGGAATGGTGTTTCGAATGGTTGCCTTTAGTGAGATTGGGAAAGGTGACAGAGTTAGGGTTATGGTTTTTTTGGAGATGGTTAAATACGGCTGTATAGGCTGGGAGTGGTATGGGATGCACACTGGACAAACTCCCCAAGTTCAAATAGATGGTGAAAGGGATGCCCCACTTTAGGATCTAGGTGACGATCCTAGTATAAGCTTTTGGTTATCTTTAGAATGGCTCTTAGACTACAGTAGTTTTGAGTTTGCTATGATGAAAACTACACTTGGTGATCACTAGACCCTACCTTAGTATAACTGTAACTTGAATGAATCCTGTGGTGCAAGCCTTTTGATTTTTCTTTTCTTTTGAGTTTTTTTTTTGAGATATATTTTTTTTGAGCAAACATATTGTAGATAAATAAACTTATTTGTCCTAAGATTAAAACTTTGAGAAAACAAAAGCAATCGGTCATTGATCGGAATGTGGCCGATGGTTTAGTGATTTATGAGGGAAATGATAATTGGGCTCAAGGTAGTGTTTGGGGATTGATGGGACAGATGATTTTTATTGGGCGGTATGACTTGGCTAATGGTTAATGGTTTGTGAAATAAGGTGTTATTAGGCTCAATGAAGTGTTTGATGATTGATGGGACGGATGATTTGGTGAAGTAACTTGGCTAATGGGTGATGATTTATGAAGGAAATGGTTGTCAGGCTCAAAGGAGTGTTTGAGGGCCTATTGAGACAGTAATTGATGTGTCTCATGGTAGGATGGACTTGTTTAGGGATATGACTTGGCCAAGGGTTTATGAAGGATAGGATATTGAGGACAAGGGAAGTGTTTGGGGGTTTATTTCAGACAAGGATCTCTTATGCATTTAATGGTAAGAAGTATCAGCTCATAATTGTGCCACTTTTGCTTTTCGTGGTTTTTCGAACCTTTTTTTTTTTTTTTTTTTATTTCACTTTTTTTTGATTTTGATTTTTTTCTTTTTCTTTCTTTCGAGCTGAGTGACTTGATAAAAATGATACACCATTTCTGATGTGGAATTGATCCTTGTCTAGGGTGATTGAAAGTTTCTTTGGATTTTGGCTTAAGGTGGGTAGCACGGGTTTTTTCGAGGGTATGGGAAGATGGTCAAACTTCATTTCAAATCATGATTGCTCGTTTTCTCAAAAATTAACTTAAGGACAACAATTTACTTATTTACAAAACATTTGCTCTCTTTTCTTTATATATTTTTTTTATATGCCCTAATTTTTGCTTAGGCCGCTCTTACGAGTTTTCAACCTAACGGGCCTTTTTGATTTATTTTTTTGTAAAGGACTTGCACCAAGAGAATACAATGTTGACAAGGTATTTTAGAGATCACACATTTGCCCCAGTATGGAGGGCCTAAAGTGTTATTTCACTAGGGGAACCAACCAGAAACGTCAACTATGTACTGATGTGGGGAGTATGTACTTCATGGGTGGTCGGGGTGGGATTAGACATTGACAGGGGATGATGGTAAGGTAGGGGCGCTAACTGACTCAAACAAAATAAACACACATGTTACACAAGTCACCACACAAATGCTTCGTAGAGAGTTAACATTAGTTAAAACATGATAGAAATTTTTGATGGACATTTCGGTCATTTATCATGGGATGGAAGAGATGCAACGTTTGGTTAAAAAATGTGAGCAAGCTAAAAATTTGAAAAACTGAGTGACTTGGAACACCTTGAGCTTGCAACGAAGTATGACTAAACTCTTTCCAAAAAGAATGATTTATTTCACAAGAATGCCTCACCTCTCATCACATTTTTCCTAATATTATGCTGATTTTTTTTTTATAATGCACGATGTAAGTATGCAAATGAATGTGCATGAAATATGAATGATAATGCATGTGCATGAAGTGTGAATGAAATGATAATGTATGTGCATGAAATGTGAATGAAATGATAATGTATGTGCATGAAATGATAACATATGATTTTATTTATCATGTCGGGGAATTATAAACTTTTCATTGGAGAGTAAAGTACAAAATTTAATTCGACTTCAACGTGCGACTTCTTCTCTCCAAGGTAAAGATTTTAATTCACAGACGGTCATAAAAGTGCATGCAACAAGAGATGTTTATTTGCTTTGTATGCATGTGGTATATTTTCTAAAAAGTAGTAAAAATGATTTTTGGTTGTTTTTGATTTTTGATAAAAGACAAAGATGCATAAATATTTGTTTGAATGCAAAGGTATAAAGCTCCTTTGTGACCCTAGAAAGGTATCCTATGGAGTGAGTCTAAGGTTTCTTTTATAGTGAACCTCACAAGGATGGTTCTAAAGAATCCTACACATGGTCCCTAGAGCCAAGGACCCCAATCAAGAACACTGACCCCAACAATAGGCAAGCTATTAGGAGGGATAGCATCTTCAAAAGGAATCAAACTCTAGGTGAGATTTTCGTGACCACCCAACGAGACGTACGTCCCGCAGGCCATCACTACGCAATCTCGTTCTAACTTAGATTTATGCTCGAGTCCGGGTATAGGACCTTTCTCACAAGTGTGTGATGTGTAGAAGTGAAGTGTGTGTAGGAGCAATTTAACAACAGCCCAAAAACTGCAAACAGACAAACAAACATATATACAAATATCGTCTTCTATCCTAGGGTTTACACAAATAAATAATATAATTATGCAAAAGCAAATAAATAAATAAATAAAAGGGTAAAAATTGAATTAATCCTAAATTAATTAGACTAGGTTTTGACTCTCTAAAAATAAATAAGTCCCCAGTGAAGTCGCCAAATAGAGCGACCATCTAAAAATCCGAAATGATTCTTCGAAGTTCGAAAGGAAGCCGCCACCAAATTTTAGTTTAAGGGCAAATCTGGAAAATCCCTTTAGGTTTAGGACAAGGCATTGTTAGGGTTCGGGAGTCGTTATGTGTGGAGAAGGTATTAGCACCCCACGACATCCTATTGTCTAATTAATTTAATATTTATTTAATAATTACCCTTTTATTTGTAAAAAAGACTTATTTAGGTTTTTGTTTTTTAGTGCTTGACAAGGATTGAATCTTGCTCCTACGTACCTCCAAATGCAATGGAGGAATCAAAGCTACGTAGTTCTTCCTGAAAAAGTTTGTGGGTTGGTATTTTTTAGTGTACGGGTCCTAGGATTCCTTGAACTGTACAGCTCACTGATTCCTAGGACGCTGACTAACCCGATTGTACAACCGACTTAGTCCCCTACTTTTTGAAAATAATTTTAGAGTTTTTTGAAAGAAAGTGGTTTGGTGCGAGGTGGGTCCGTTTTAGAATAGGTATTCTAGAACCCCTGAACTGTACAGCTCATTAATTCTAGAATGCTGACTAACCCGGTTGTACAACCGACTTAATCTCCTATTTTTTAGGAAAGATGGTTTATTCATATTTATTAAGTTTTCAGGGTTACTGAACTGTACAGCTCATTGGCCCTAAAATAATGACTAACCCGGTTGTACAACCGACTTAGCCGTTTATTTTTTAGAGAAAGATAGTTTATTCGTATTTATTAAATTTGCAGGGTTACTGAACTGTACAGCTCATTGGCCCTAAAATAATGACTAACCCGGTTGTACAACCGACTTAACCGTTTGTTGGGTTTCGAGGGAACAATTATTTATATTTGAATTGGGAAAGAATTAAAATGGAAAAAGGGGGTGAAAATTGTAAATTGGGGTTTTATTAGTCGCAGGGGGTTGTATGATTAGTTGGAGGTGCAAAAAGGAAAGCCCAGTTCGCATTGGAAGGCCCAGTATGCGAAACTGGGCTTAAGTGAGAGTGGGTGTGTGTGTTAACCCGCGGGGTGTGAAGAGTAATCTGATCCATTTATTTAAAAATTAAAATTAAGATAATAATAAAAGAGAAATGGGCTTGGGTTGATTTGAGGGAAACCCTAAAGGTTTCCTCACTTCCAGCGCCGCTCACCACTTATTACGCAGAGAGAGAGATGGCGAAATTTCGGGGAGAGACGATCATGACTTCCACGGAGATCTCGCACAATGAGGAGAGATGTTTTGAGGAAGGAACAAACGGCGAGGAGGAGGGCGGACGGCGCGACGTCCGGCCGTTCCTTGACCGGCGCCGTTCTCGGCGCGTAGAGAGAGGGCCTCGCCGGCGATTCCGACGGCAAAGGGGTTGGCTCGTGGCGATTGAGTTCGGTTTGGTGGGGTTCTTGGTGGTCACGGCTTCCGTTTTGGTGAAATGATGGCTCGGTTTGGGAAACTTCGCGAGCTTCACGGAGAAGATGACCTGAGGGTCACCGGTCTTGGAGAAGACAACAGAGGTGAGCCTTTTCTATTTTTTTTTTTCTAGTTGTCTACTCTTCTCTATTCTAAGCATGCCATTTGTACCGGGATCAAAAAGGAACATAATATTTGTATTTATTTTCCCATTCCTCCCTTGTACAGATTTACATTCCTAATTCTCTAGTTTAGTTTTTTTTTTTTTTTAATGACTAAGGCAAATGTTTAGGATTAGTCTTTTGTTTGATTTCTAAAAAGGTGATCTCGAGTTCTATTTACAATGTATATGGTCTCTAAAAAAAAGACTAGTTTGTTTTTCATTCAATAATTTCTAAAGGTGGGAACCTAATCTATTTCTAGGCTATTTGCAGATTTGCTCACAAACAATCCGGGTATTCGTGTTTGCCTTTTCAGAAAGAAAAAAAAGGGTGAATCGTTTATATCATGATTTTACATAGTTTGTGAGTACTTAATGAAAGGATATGTGAAATCGACTGTTACTCCACCTCTGTTTGGCTTTGTGGATGGAATACTATTCTGCAATTGTGTCTGCTACTATTGTTCCTCTTGAATTGCTGCTCTTCCTTTAGGTCTCAGAAACTTCCTCACCGTGTTTAATGGATTAGGGTTTCGATGTGAAACTCTAATCCTTTTTTTGGGGTGATTTTAGCAGTAGTTTTCTGCCTTGGTTTTTGTGTCTTTGACTGTTTATTTATAGTAGAAAACTAGGTTAAGACATTTATGATTTTTGACCGGGCTTTGAATAATTTTTCAGGTCCTGATCCAAGCCCAACAAAGAAGCTAGTAGCAGATGGGAATGTCATCAAAACCCTAGTTTTGCTCCTTGCATGCCCATTTTCGTATTCTATTTTTTATGTATTTTTAGTATTATTATTTTTTTGTATTTTTGGACTTTTTGGACTCTTAAGGGCTTAAAAATTGTAAAATTAACTAAATAGCATTTTTTTGACATTTCGGACTTATTTGACTCTTAAACATTTTTAAATTGTAAATTAAAATAAATAGAATTTTGACATTTTGAACTATTAAGTGTTTAAATAAATTAAGTAAACAAAATAAGAATGAAAATAATGATAGGGAAAAAAAAGCCAAATATACGAGAACGGACCAGACTTGACAACTGCGCTACGACTGGACTGAAAATAGAAGAAATGGGCGCGTTAAAGAAATTAACTCGGCATCGCACTCTTAAGTCTGAGTTTAAGCCAACTTCTGACAAAATGAATTTTGGTAGACCTGCTCGCGTACGACTAAACCCAAATACGCAGACTAAATTGAAGAACGCGCGAGAAGATCGATCATTCGCGTGCGTGCTTAATTTAAACAAAGGTATCTTGATTTAATTGAACGGGGAGATCGAGATTGGTTCGGGTTGGTAACCGAGACTCCATACTAATATTTCCCATAATCACGCGACTCCGAAACACGCCGCTAGCAAGAAAAAAGAAGACGGACAAAATTGGGGTATAACACAAAGCCTAATGGTTCGTCATCATAAATGCAATCAAGTTTGTCATCTATGACTTCACCACTTTCTTCAGATGAAGCTATGGCTTCGACAACCATTGTTTGTTGAATTATTTCGGCTTCCAAAGCCGTTTTCACTTTATTTTCGCCATATAGGCCGTAATTCTATCCCATCGTTGGGCAATCGACATCTAAAACCTTCTAAGAGTCAGTATCCCATCCTGTTGGGGGTAGAACACCCTCAGGATAGACACTTGCATCTTCCACCACTTCCCTCTCCCAAACAAAACCATGTGTTGGGTACAATCGAACAGAGGAAAGCACATTATCTGGATGAGATGTATGCTCGATCGAAGACGTACATGGCGCAATATTCGCCATTTGTTTTTCAAAATTCTCCTTGGTGACGTTGTTCACATCAGCAAGGAAGTAGCTTTGGTATGCTTCGACATATTCCACGAGACCATCATCCTTCCACATCACCAACTTTTGATGTAGGCTTGAAGGCACAAAGACCTACTCCATGAATCCACTCTCTGCGCCAAGGAGTAGGTTATAGCTTGCCTTGGAGGCTATGACACAAAGAACATGGTAGTTCTCTTGACGGTGGCTCTACTACTACCTCCACTTCGACGGCCCCCCAAAGACCGGCCAGATTTGCCTTCATAATTTGTTAACACAATATTATGAGGCTTAAGGTCTGTGTCGAACATCCCTATGGTTTCCAGCATTGCTTGAGGCATCAAATTCACCGCAGCGCCTCCATCTACCAATATCTTATTGACACCCACGCCGTTAACCTTGGCTTGGACATACAGAGGCTTCAAATGATGCTGCATGCCTTCGTCTGGCCTCTCGAAAGTGGCCATTTGTTCTTCGACACAGCCGTTGTTCATCACGTAGTAACAAACTGGCTTGTGATTAGCCATATCCTCGGTGAAGTTTTCTTTGACATCATTTGGGGATCGTGATGACGCCATATTCACCGGGTAGAATAGACACCACATTACAAATGACATCAAAACTAGCTTCAGAGTCTTCAAAATCTGAAGTGACGTCTTCATCCATGTCGAAGTCAGAACTTTTCTTCCTCAACGATGGCAGTGGAGGAAAGATTCTCTCCATTGCAGGCCTCCTTGGTTCTTCTATTTCAATAGATTTACCCTTGGCCTTATTCCCAACCTTCACTTGGTTGGCAGCACCTATGTTCACTTTTGTATTCCCCACGGCTTTAGAAGTCATATTCTTAGCCGTTTTTGAGGTTCCTGGCGTTTGCTCGTTAGAAGCAAGTATTGCTTTCTTCTTCGAGCGTTGAAAGCGACGCCATTGGGTCTTGGTCATAGGATTTTTCCACTTGTAATTATTTTTGTAGTTATATTTCGCTGCCCCATTTGCATTTGGCTTCACAACTTCAACTTGTGGCACAGCATTCCTATAGTGGTTACAACCAGCATGTATCCACTTTTCATTTGGAAGGTTAGCCCTTGGGACAAACGATTTGCAGCGGGCCGATAACACAAATTCCTTCTTGGTTGTGTTCTTACCAAAGAACCGTGGCTTGCTTGTTGAAGGTCCTGTTCAACTCTTGCACCTTATAAGGAAGGTCCCCTTTTGTAGCTAAAGTTTGGCTTTTTGTCCACCCATTTTCTTTTAAGAGGTTGTCGAACTCCGTATCCTTCGACACTTTTGGCGGCTTCCTTGTCGAACACAACACTACATCTGGGGCATAACATTACCTCGAGTTCTTCACTTGCACCTATTAAGGAAGTCTATTAATTCTTCTTGACTTTGGGGTACACGAATCGCACCTTCTCTTCATACTCCTCCGAGTAAGCTTTTGCACAAATCATCACCCCTTTGCACTACACTTTTAAGCTTGTCAAGAGAAGGTTTGACAGTTTGGGAGAACCTACCACCTTTGCATCAACCATGCTTATATTCATTTCAACCTGGTTCAAATACATGGCTTCTCGCTCGATGAAGTGGATCGTCAATCTGCATTGGTGCTTTGTTCTTTTATCACCAAACTTAAGTCTCCTTCTTCGATAGCCTTTTGAACTATGTCCCCTGAAAAGTACACAACGGTCGGTTGTATGTCCCAAAAATTATGAAACTTACAAGAACCCTTTTTCTTCCTCTGCTCGAGAGAGGAGGTACTTTCTGTGCCATTTGGCACTATTATTTGGCCATCAGTTACTAACAAATCAAAGATTTCATCACATTTAGTAACATCAAAAGTGTATGTTTTAGGCACAAATCTATCATTTCTAGGCTCTACAGGGTTATTCCCATTTGCAGGCCTTAATAATTTACAGGAATAAGGAGGACCAGGCTTAAGTTCAGCCACATCAATTTCCTCGCATTCGACATTATCAAACGCTAAGTCGAATTCCTCATCGACATAGGCTATTTTCTCTTTTTATGAAACCCCACCGAGTTTTCTTTTTATTGAACTTATTCATCCTAGCCTTTTCTTCTTTAAGCCTTTCAACTTGTCGAACTCTATCGGCTAATTGGGCCATATCTCTCAAATGAGAAGTATCCAATTTCTTTCTAATTGAATAATCAAGGCCACCTGCAGCCATTTCGACAAGCTCATGTTCAGGCACTTGTGTAAAACACCTAGCCTTTAATAGCCTAAATCTATTCGTAGTAAATCGATAGCTTCAGTGCACTTTACGTCGAACACCGCCAATTCTTTAAGACTAATCTTCGATCGCCCATATAAAACCGCTCGTGAAAAGCCTTTTCTAATTGCCCCCATGTGTACATGGAACTGTGGGTAAAGTGGTAAACCACGTAAAGGCATTCTTAGTTAGAGAATTTGGAAAATATTTCATTTTGAAACTCTCATTTTGGGCTATATCCCCGCCTCGATCATGTAACGGGCAATGTGTTCGACGGTAGACTCATTGGTATCACCCCAAACTTAGTAAATTTAGGAATTTTCCAACCTCTTGGCAATTCCGCTCGCAATACATATTCACACACAGTGGTGATATGAAATTAGGCCTATGTAAACTGCGTTAAGGCCATTCTGTTGCCATTATGGTTTCTACCAAAGTGGCTATGTTATCTTGAGCACAAGCGTTATTTCGTTGCACTTGTCGAACAACTTCATCGCTTTTGGTTTCGATTTACCATAACTACTTCAGGGACATGGTTTCCCATACCTTGTTGTTCGCCTACAACCGCTTGGGCTTCGACAGTAACTGATCTCTGTGGGGTATGAGGCGCACTATTCCCACAATTGGGTACTTGCCTATTATTTCCCGTAGGAGCCCCAAAGAAATCTGCAATCCTACCCATTTGGTTTGCTAACATTTGGTAACTTGTATTGGTGTTCTGAATCAACGGATTGAAAACAGTACCAATTTGTTGGGTTAGCATATTAACCATATCATGATTACTCGCCTACACTTGCTGTCTTAACGCCAACAAAGACGCGTTAGTTAATGCAGTAGGATTTCGACCAAGTGTGCTTTCCGAAGACACATGTGAAGGGGAAAAGGTCGAAACGTGTGGCATTCCAGTAGGCATGCCATACACCAAAAGGGTATGGTGGTAGACTCATATTCTAGAAACGTGTCTCTAAACTATTCCCTGTTGCCATATAAGGACTAGAAGGAAGTCCTATACTTTGTGGCAAAGACATAGATTGTGTCGACCCAACATTGGTCATCGACATCGTGGGAACGGTTATTGATGTTACTGGGGCCATTGTCCCTGCAACACTGACACTTGCAGAATCTATGGTTGTTCCTTGCCCTTGTGATACCACAGGGTTAGAACTAGAGGCATTGTTAGAATTGGTACGTACCATTCTACCACTCCTCAAGTGCATACAAATACATACTGTAATACCCCAAAATTAATTAGATGAGTATTTAACTAATTTAATTAGGTGATTATTTAATTTACTTAATTAAGTGATTATGACTAATTTAATTAAGTAATATGTTAGTTGGCCATATTTAAATAATAATAAGGTAATTAATTTAGTTAAAGAGTGAGGTGTAGTAAATAAATGAGGAGTCTAATTTAATTAAGTTAGGATTCATTTCTATTATGGGAGGTGAACTAAATTGATTGGAGTGGTGTAAATAGGGCCCAAGTCAATTAGTGACCCAAGTCCAATTGCCTAAAACCCCCTAAAACCCTAAAGAAGGTCTCATTTCCCTCAATTTGAAAGAAAGGAACGAAAGAATAGAGAGAGGAAGGAAGGGAGAAGCCGTAGCGCGCACCATAGAAGGAAGAGGGAGGAGAGAAAATCCATCTTCTAGCTTTGGGTAAGTGTTTTAGTACCAAACAACTCCATTTTTCTTCCTCTTTCTAGTGTAGTAGCCTTTAACTCCTTATTTCCATTTTTGTTGAGTCTCCATTTCTACCCAAAGGAAGGGGGTCCACTGTTTTAATTTGGAAAAGGAAGGGGAATGGTTCATTTTGTGAGGTGTTTGCTTGGAGGTTCTAACTTAATCAAGGTTAGGGATTCTCATTTATGTCTATAATAATTAGTATGATATGTATTGTGTGTGGAATAGCATTAGGTTGATTGATTGTGTGCATTTTGTGCTAATTATATGTTGGTTGTTGTATTTGATACTTAATTTGGTGATATCATGTTGTTTGATGTTGGAAAAATATGAGTTGTTGATTATGCATGTCAAGTGGTTGTTTAAATGCTTCAATGAGAGAAATTATGAGATTGGGTGAATTAAATGATGATGAGTAATTGTCTAGATGAGTGTTGGTAATTGGATAATTGATTTGTTGAATTAAAAATAGTTGGGTTGTTTGAATAGGTGTGTTCAAGAGAGGGCGCCAAATCCCTAAGGAATGGCGCTGGGAATCCTTGTCTCGGTTTTTTTGTTTTGAAAATTGGCAGCAGGGGCGCCATTTGCCTAGCAAAATGGCGCCATGGCACCGCTGATTGATTCTTTGCGTGTGTTTTGTACAGCGCGCAAATGCTAGGCATTTTGGCGCCCGTGTGAGTCCGGCGTGTGATGGTTCGGCTCAGGTGAGGGGCGCCAATTCCCTAGGAATGTGGCGCCTGTGTCTAGTGTGTGCGCGCCCGTGTGGTCAGGCGCGTGATGTGTCTGAGGAAGCGCGGCGCCATTCACGGGAACTTGGCGCCCAGTGTGTGTGTGTGCTGCAGGTAAGTGGCGTGCGTGCAAGGGAAGGGTCAGGTGCAGGGGGCGCCAGTTTGCTAGAAACTTGGCGCCCTGTGCTAGTGTGTGTGTGTCTCACTCTTGTGCGTGCGTGGGGGCTGTTGGTGTGTCAAGGTATTGGCGCCATTTTGGCTGCCCCTCGCGCCTTTAGTGCCCAAAATATGTCTAAGTGATGGTTTAGTCCCTAAGAATTAGTTTAATCCTTGGTGTGACAAAATAGTCCCTAAGAATTAAATTAATCCTTGGCGTGACAAAATAATCCCTTAGTGTCTAATTAGTCCTAATATGTCAAATAATCTCCTAAGTACCAAAATTAATCAAAATGTGTCAAACTAGGCCCTAGGTACTAAATTAATCTTTGGTGGGTCAAAACGGCCTTAGGTGTAGAAAAGGCCCTTATGAGGTGGTTTGGTCCTTAGGTGGGATTTAATTAATAATTGATGAAGTGGTGGTTAATAATTGATAAAGTGGTGGTTAATAATTGATAAAGTGATGATTAATAATTGATAAAGTGGTGGTTAGTAATTGATAAAGTGGAGGTTAATGATGTGGGCTTCGGCCAAAGCGGTGGGTTAATAAGCGAAGGGGGCTTCGGCCAAAAGCGACGGGTTGTGTTGTGGAGATGTTTTAAGTGATGTGACAGTGAATGTGGTGGTAATGTATTGTGTATGGTGCATTGTCATAGTGTCGCATAAAGCATACGCATAAAGCGAAGGGGGCTTCGGCCAAAAAGCGAAGGGGGCTTCGGCCAAAGTGACGGGTGCCCATTGGGCTTACAACGAAGGTGATGGATCCACATGCATATTGCATACATGCATATACTCATACATTCGTAGAATGCTTGTTGATGCTTAATTAATTTGTGATTGTTGTTCCTAGCATTATAATTGAATGGTAAATGTCTTAATTGTGAAGGGTTGATGTTGCTAGATGCTTTCCTATTATAATGCTTATCTTACTTGTTATTATTTATGTAAAGAGACTCACCCTAGCATTTTATGTTGCCTGCTCTCGTGGCGACAAACAGGTGATTATGAGTGAAGGTGCCATACCTTCTTGCGTCTTCGAGTCATCTCTGATTAGTGACACCCGGGGCGGGATCGTAGTGTAGTTATTTTATATTATGTATTTGAACTGATTTGGATTATGTACTGCGCATATTGAACTTGGTTTTACTTCCGCTGTGCTGCGAACCATTTCTTGGATTATTGTAATACTAAAGACAGGTTTTTGAGGGTTCGCCCATTTGGATATGATTTTTATTGCGCCCACTAGATGCGTTTGAATTTTAATTATACTTTGATGACGTTTTGTGAAATGTAGCACTCTCTTTGAGGTGCGTGGAAAGGTTTTTGAAAACTCTGATTTTTAATTAGTAAAATAGTAATTAAATAGAAGGGGGTGTTACACATACACTTATAGAAACAACACAAAATTAATGGCAAAGGTCCCACTGGGCGTGCCAATTTGTTTGCTGGTGTTTTTAGCAAACAATCACTAGTTTTGAATGTTGAGATTATGAGATCAAACTAGAAAATCTCTTTGACGATTGCCTTTAAGTTTTGTGTTTTAGACGTTTGTAAGAACGGAGAATGATAGAAAGAAGCAAATTGAAAACAAAATAAAAGCAGGAAATGCAACAAAGGTAAAAAGAAAGTAAATATTGCATTAATTGAAAGAAAGATGGTTCACCAACACGTACAATGTATCTGTTTCACTCGTATTTCGCTTTGGCTTGGAAGTTGAGTTTCTCAGAGTTCTTGTAAAATGTGGTGACCTCGATTTTCTATTACAAAGGAGTATTTATACTCATGGGAACAATCGTGGGAAAAAGCGATAAATCGCTTCCTAAAAATAAGGGAAAGTGTAATCGCCCACTCACATCGCTCTTCTCGCACGTTTCGACCAACTCATTGTCAACCGCTTGGCGAAGTGTTGAACCCAGCTCTGTCGAAGATTTAAGCCCTCTCTTGTCGAAGGTTTCTTGCTTTGCTTACTTCATAGCTTTGAAAACCGAGCTTGTCGAAGTTCACTTGCATCTCTTGCACTTGCATACCTTTTCTCACGAATTGATGGAGTATTGATCGGAATGTTGACTGTGGCCCCTAAAACAAGATTAAATGTGAGTCAACTCCATTTAAAACTACATTTAAAGTAATCTTGTCAAAATTTTGAGGTAATGTATATATATATATATATATATATATATATATATATATATATATATATATATATATATATAGCTTACACATCATCATGAAATAGCCAAAGATTATTTGTCTCAATTAATTTGTGCATTATATTACTTGAGATAAATGGTGTTTTCATTTAAATATAGATAACGTTTTGTGGAATTAGTTTAACAAGTTTCATATGTAATCAACTTAGAAATAATAGGTAATTTGATTTTAAAAATAAAAGTTTAATTTTTTTAGTAGATTTATTAACATGTTTTCTTTCATATGTAATCAACTTAGAAATTATAGGTAATTTGGTCTTACTTGGAAATTGACACACTTCAATTTAGTCTCTAAAACTAAATCAAATCTATACATTTTTTTTAGTATAATTGCAAACAATCAAATTAATTTTATATTAGAATTATAAGTTAGAAATATTTAAATTAATGTTTGATTTTTGGTAGAAGTAATAGTTAAATGATAAAATCTTTTAATCCAAATTATTTTTATAAATTAAAAATAATTATAGTTTCAAAACATCTTATCACCATAATTAAAAATAATTATACTTTCAAAACGTTCTTGATTCAATAAATACAAATTATTTATATATAACTATGACAGTTACAATATATGGTATTTAATATATCTATTAATTATGACAATTACAATATTTTATTCATCAGTTATGATTTTAATATTTAACCATCAACATACCAATTAAATTTGTAACGTAATTTAAAATAATAAAAGACATAACGTTTTCATCAGTTATGGTTTTTCTATTTAACATCATACCAATTAAATGGTAATAAATTGGTGTTATTATTCATCGATTTCTCTAATTGGTGCAATATGCTTATAGGTTTGATAGTTGATAATAATTAATTTACATATAAATATTTAATTATATGTTTTTCAATTAACTTAGATATGAATATTTAATTATATCACATGTCATGTATTCAATTTCAATTTAGTATGTTTTACAATTTAATTTTTTTTTTAATTTTTAAAGGTATATTAAAAATTATTGTTTAATTAATTATTAAGTGACTAGAGATCAAACTAAATAATATAATAATATAATCACGTTTATCACAAATATTGTATCGGTAAAATCAATATTAACGTTTATAATACAGTTGTTGAACAGAGAGAATAAGGACATTTTCTTCATTGCATTTCGTTTCACTAGGTGATATTTCAAGGTCTAAATATTCAATCAATGATGACTTCCAATAGAAGGATACAAGTCCTTACACTTCCATGTTTCAACATTTGTCTCGATCTCTTCCAAGTTCAAAAAAGAAAATTAATGTGTACTTCTAATTGGAAACTATTGAATATTGTACGGTCTTGGGCTATGGTATTGCACAATATTAATTATTTTAATAAAAAACATAGAATATTTGCATAATACCAATTCTTTATTACAATTTACATCTATTGTGTATCGGTTTATTTTATTCGCATGATCTATCTTGAGTTCAATTACGAATTAATTAAAATTTATTTTTCATTCTTTACCGTCTAAACATTAATCGATGAGAATTATGATATCGATTGAAATCATGGCTTAAGCAATATATTGTTTTGCATTATGTAATTACTAAATTAGAGGTATTGGTTCTGTTTACTAGAGTTTATTTTTTTGTGAATTTTTTTGACCAATTTTTTTGTTATTTCTTTATCATTCAATATATTATTCTTTTAATCATCGGTGTTATTTTTGAATTGGTAAGTCAAAGTACTTTTTGTTTGATATATTGGTGTGTAGCTTTTGTCATATATGTAAATGGAAGATTGAGTCTCTTAATCAATCATACATTGAATGTTATTTTGTTATATTGTTTTTTAGGTCCGGGTTTGGTTGTCTAGCTTGCATCAAATTTCCATGAAGATAAACAAGTGGAGTCAATTTCATTATTTTTATAGAGTGGTATATTATATAGGCCAATTGTATTTGACATATTATTTTGGCCAATTTTTTATCTGTATATTTAGCATACTATAATTTTTTGGAGATATATTTGTTGAAAGCACGACTAACATCTATATTGGATATAAGGGTGATAATTTCTACCTGCATGCATGCATGTGGGGATCCACCAAGGGTTTCCCCATTTGCGGCCCTGTGGCTGGGGATGGGAACGAGGATCATACCCACTCACCCCGCCCCTCGGGGATCCCGGATCCCGCCTCGAATATATTACATAAATATTTTTATTGTAGATATATATATTATATTATAAGTATTAATTTTTTTAGTCTCTTATATGTGTTTTTAATTTAAAATATTAAATTGTTCTAACTTTTATACTTTCTAAATATTAAGGGGGAAAACTACCCAAACCAGGAATCGGGGATGGGGAGGGGGGACAACTTCGGAGGCGGAGATGGGGAGTACTTCCCGCCCCCGCTCCGCCCCACCCAGTCCCATTGTCATACCTAATTGGATAGCAAAGATATGACAAATAAATTTAATTTATTTCTACATGAAGAGATTTATACCTAAATTTTGCCAAAGAAAATAGTAAAATGTTAATTGAGGGATAATATTAAATGAGATTTTAATGAGCTCTCAATATGTAGTATATCCATTATAAAAAATATCTTTAACAATGCTACATATATGTGTGGGTGGGACATTTAATAATTTAATAAATTGTATTTTTTAATGACCAATGTACCCAAAATATTTCCCGTGCATCGCACGGGCAGGTATACTAGTAAGGTTAACAATCACTTGTATAAAAACTAACCAAATAATATGTCGAGATTTAAATCAAGGGTTGTATTGTCATTTTCCCATTCTGCACAAATATAACCCTTTTGTAGGTATTGTAAACTTTGTCCATAATATGGAAGAGAAACTCATCGACTTTAGCAAAAACAAACTTTGAAAAAAAAGGTGAATAACTCATTGGGGTGTATTAGAAAAAGGGGGATGCAAATAGCAACCTCTTTTTTTTTCAAAAATCCCAACCCTTTATGAGTGAGATTGAAGGAAGCTAATGGGCTAGGCATGAAACCCCTCTCTGTATTATAGTAGCACATTCTTTTCTCAGTCCCTTCCCTACTATCCCATCCCCCATAATTAGTAAAAAGACTAAAATTACTTAATTTTCAAGATACATAAAAAAGAAATGTTTATCAAATCATTGCTCATACTCAACTCGAATTCCTCTGGTATGCTCCATTTTGATTATATAGACTAACTTGGGCGTCAGAGTGCTTGCGGGTGGTGGCCCTCCCTCTTTTTCTAGTGGAGCTCAGACTCAACTCGAATTCGCTCAGAGTCACCTCGAATCCGCCGTTGTGAGGTATTCTTTGTCTTGAGTTTTGTTTGGAACAATATTAAATGCCAGAGTATTGAGTGGTTTACGGTAGAACAAGACAAGAACCATGACTAGAGGATTAATTAACTATACTAAACAAGCTATTTTGGAAAGTGTTAAAACCAGAGCCTAACCTCACAAGAGTTGGGCGAGGCCCAAATCAGTATTGGCTACGGCCCAACATGCGCTCAATTATCGCGCTCCCATTCAATGATTCAGATTAAAGCGGCCGATCCGACGCGCCTCGCCACGATATATCCGCTCATAAATAGAGGTGCACCCCTCCATTTTCAGGTACGTTCTCATTCTTTGCATACCTCTCAATTTCCCTCACGACTTAAGCGTCGGTGTCTGCAGTGCATTTCACCTCCCAAATGAGCTCAAGCAAGCAACCTCGGTGCATCTTAAGTAAATCTCCAACCATCCAAAGTATATCTCCAACCATCCGAAACACATCTTCTAACTACCCTGTATCCAACCTTCGTCCGAGATCCAGGTACCAAACATAATTGGCTATGTATTCCAAGTAAACACATATAAAGACGAGTGTGAGAAATCCGAAAAATCTAGACGATAAAGATCAAATTCATTGTAATTAATGTGAGAAGAGCATATGCTTAAAGATTCTTAATTGCAAAGTTCTCTTGGTTTATGTCTGAGAGAGTGAGAGTTTCCCTATTCAAAGGTAACAAGTATAAACGGCAATCAACACTAACTAAGAGCTCTTACAGTTTTGTTTCACATAGTATCTTCCTACTCGATAAATGAGAGACAGATAACCGACATACAGTCAACTCCAAAAAAAACATTTTTGAAGGGTTAGAGCGCTTACCAATAACAAAATAAAAGTTACAGTATCTTAATAGTTTAGTGTTATTTTTGCAAAAAAAAAAGCGTAAAAAGAGTGACTATAAAAATTTGGCAGATATACTGGGATAAAAATTTGGCAGATATACATGAATAAATTTAGCTAAGACTATACGTGGATAAATTTGGCAGATATACATGGATGTAATCAAATTTTATTTTTTTTGGTATTAGAATGAATTCAATTTTACCTTGCAAACACTGAAGAAACGAGAAGAGATAAAAATGGACAAAAAACTAGAAACAATAAAGTTTCTATTTTAACATTGATGTTTTTGACTACGGCTTATGATAACAAGGATTTCCTTAGTAATAATTATTAAATATTTCAGTGATCATTATACAACAATTCAATAGTTAGTTAACTATAATTTAGTTTTTGTGTGGTGAGTGAGCGGGTAAATGATAACACTAGTTAGTAAATTCTTACCACAATATAACTTTGATATGGTCACCAAATTTTTTCATTGATGGGAAAATTACTATTATGCCCCTTTAGTAGCAATTGCTCTAAAGATATCATTAGTATCATAAGTCGGACTCGATGTTTTTAGCTCCAGCGTAGAAAGGTTCAATACTAAAAAAACTAGAAACAAAAAAATGTAGTTTCTATTTTATCAAAGTCCAAAAAAAAAGGATAAATAAATAAAATGACTCAAATATTTATCTGTTTTTATGCAACTTAAAACCATGGATAAACCGGATAAGTGATAAATAAAAAATAAAAAAATATTAAATTTTGGGGGAAAATTAAATAAAAATATTTAGGGCAACTCAGATCAATTGGAAGTTTTAAGCGGTTCCATCAGACTACAGTACAATTGTGTTGAACCAATCGCTGGACTAATCAGTCTGATTCTTACATTACTGCCACAATCATATTTTAAGGTATGGTCTCTTAGATGGCTACAAGGGGGTGTCATGTGATTAGAGCTGTCAATGGGCTGGGGTTGGCGGTGGTCCGGCCCGATCCTTTGGGCCAAAAAGTGTATACGGGTTGAGTCGGGCCATCCCAATATTTGGATGGGCTAGAAAATGTAAGACCCAAATTCGTCCAACACCAACCCATGGGCCAACCCAACGGGCCACAAATCACATATACAAAATCAAAATCAACCACTTTGTATAAATCAGAATCAAAACTAGAATTTCAAATTCAACCACTTTGTATAAATCTAAATCAAAATTAGAATTTCAAACTCAACCAACACTTGTATAAAGAAAAACCTTCAAGTGTCTAGAAGTTCCGATCTGATCGCAAGAGAAAATGAACGGTGGAGGAAGACAAGGGTTGAGATCTGGTGCGACCGGCGTCCACCACCAGCGTAAGTACTCCGAAAACTTTCTCGACGGCGCCATCACCGAAAACAGGTGGCTTCAATCCGCAGGCCTTCAGCACCTTCAATCCAACGCTAATCCTCTTCAAGTTCCGATTGACAGCTCTAGCTGTGTCGTTTTTGGGTAGCAGCGGCGATGAAGATATGAGATAAGAGTAAGAGAAATGAGAATAGGGGTTTCCCTAATTTGTGCGTGTCTGAACTCTGATGTCTCTCTTTTCCCCTATTGTATTTTTTTTCTTTACTTTTTAATTATTTTTTTTTACTTAAAAAACTGCTCCATTTGTCATATTTTAAAATTTAAAAACAAAAAACAAACGGGCCAAAAAGCATACCGTTGATTTTGGACTACCATTTTTAGAGCCCAGACCCAATCAAAAAATCGGGTCACTGGGCCGGACCTAAATTGACAGCTCTACATGTGATTAGTAACATAGCTAATGAATGTTTGATTGAACTTTTGTAGTACTTGGGAGATTTTGGTCCAAATATATTTCAAATTGTGTAATTTTGTTCTAAAATATGTTAAATAATTTTGAACACACATATATAATTTATTTTATATAAGTCATCATTTCATTCATATTCATATATTAATTATATATTGTCAAAAAAATATTAATTATATATACATAACAATGAGTAAGGAAAGTAATTCATAATATAAAACTTAATGATGATAATATATTAGTATGTTATTTAATTAATTTACTTTTATAAATTAATAGTTTGAAATATTAATTATTTGAATAATTGTTTTTAAAAATACTTGTATTTGAATTGTTAATATTTAAAATACTACTATTTGAATTAATATAATAATTAATATCATATATAATGCCACAATAGAAAACTAACAAAAAAGTATGCATGATTAATCATTTAATTATATATGAAAAAAATTGTACAATGGAAATAGAAATTCAAAAATTTATTTTATTAACATAATATTAGTTTATTTAATCATTTAGTTATATAAAATACTAGTATTTGAAATCTTAGTTACTCAATGAAAATATTTTTAAAATATTATTATTTGAATCATTAGCAGTCAAAATAATAATATTTAAATTAATTTCTTTCTCTAACGTGATGAAAATAGTAAAAGAAGTCGGCCAAAGTTAGACTTCACAATATTTGAAAAAGTTGCATTAGTTAAATCCTTGTCAAAAATATTCTTATAGAATTGTCGTCTTTCGAAGAGATAACTTTTACTCATGTAGGGGTCTTATTACTCACAAGAACTACTTCAAAAGAATCCGGAACAACCAATGAAACCTCATTAGTCTTTTGCAACTCTTTTGCTTGCAAAGTTTCAACATGAATATCCATTATAGCTCCATCTTGAATAGCAAAAGTCTTGACATTTTCTTGGCTGAGATTCCTCTGAGCCAATTCGTTATTGGCATTCGATGAGCTACCACTATTGTGGCTGAATGTCACAGTAGTGTCTTAAGACAAACCAACATTCAAATCAATTATTGACAAAAAACATTCAAATCAATTATTTTTCTTTATCTTGATTCATATCTTTCACTTTAGGGATATACTTGGAAACAATTTTAGGCTTAAACAACCAATTGTTGAACTTGTTGTTCCTTAGTTCCTACAAAAGAAAGAAAAATTTTATACTCAATCAATGCCCACAAAGAAAACAAAACTCGATCTCTCTACGTAATAGAATTCGATTTATAAGCTTTTACTTGTCATATCATCTAGACAAGTTGATTTGCCAACATTACTAACAATTGCAAAAAAAGATTTTGGGGCACTATTATTCTTGAGTAAATATTGTAAGATTAATCCAACATTGTGTATTTGTATGTTTTCTAGCAAATGAATAATCTTCTGGTTAGAAAAAGAAAATAAACATTACCCAAGAAATCCTACCTAATTCTTTTCCATCTAGATAACTAAAACGAATCACCCACGTTTTCTATTTCATTCTTCTATTTCTTGGTCCTTCATTCTCATGTTCTTCATCATCACACCTTCATCTTTACCTTTAATTCCTGGTTCTCCTTTCAATTCTAAGAATCCTAGACCTCCTAATTCTCATTTCTCTCTCCTTTATCATCTCACATTCTAGTTATTCCCTTTTCCAGTACTAAAACCAACATTTCATAACATCAACACTCAATGCCATCACAAACTATTAAGGCTTCTCCTTCTTAGGTACTCAATTGTCCCAAAATATTGATTTACGATGATAAGCCAGCAATGACATTTCTTTTATTAAGGGTATGTTTGGGAGGAGGATTTGGGAGAGTTTTGGAGGGGAAGGCTTTGGAGGGCTTGGTCTATATTTTAATATCTATTTGATATTTTAAAAATTTGAAAGAATACCATGATAAATAATGATAAAACATTGTTAATGACATTTCATTTTTGCTTAGAAACATTTTATAAACACACAAATTGGAATTGAAAATCAAGCCCTCCTCCCCTCCTCCCCCCTCTAAACTCTCCATCCAAACATACCTAAATGTTGGAATTATTTCCAAAAACAATTCTAAGAACTCCAAGATCAGAACCCCAATAATACCAGTTGCAAAAAGTCAATCTATATTTTATGAGAGAAAAATGGAAATAATCTGAATTACAAATTGTAACATTGTAGAATTTCAAAGATCTGCATATTTCTATGCCCCACTTGCTTAGAAGAAGGGAGCTCTGTGTGGAGTTCCCTTTCTTTTCCTTTTTCGAAAACTGGATTGAGGAGGAGGAGGATGAGGAGGAGGAGTTTCCTCTCGTCTTTCATGAGGAGGACTCTCGACAAAGGGAGGAACTTGATCATCAAAATCTTCAATAAGATCCATGAACCGAAATTTCAGATAAAAAAGATTAGAAAATACTAAGGTGTTTGATTACACTTTTAAAAGTAGTTTTTTGATTTTAAAAAAATTAAAAAAGAACAAATTTATTCTTACTTAACTTTGTAATAATAGAAAATTGTTTTTAAAAGTCTAATTAAAGAGGTGAAAGGGAACACTTAATAGAAGTGAATGTCAAATTATAGTACTTACCATGCAAGAAATGAAGCAATAGCGATATAAATTTTTTTGTGTAAATTGGGTATCATCTGTGCGCAAATGTAGAGATTAATCCCTCGAATTGGATAGAAACACAATGGATAGCAAAACTCTCAAAAAAGTTTAAACGATCTTTGCATTCACAAGACTAGATTCAAATCGAGGACGACCTTGGTTAAGCAGAACTATATGTTATCTATGTTCGAATTTTTCATGCCACCACTTTGATAATTTGTTTCAATAATCTCTCAATTACACTAATGTCATATAACATAACAAAAAATATCTTATATAAAACTATAACAATAGTCACTTAAAGGAAAACTCAATGATTTGTTACGATACAATCAAAACTAATGATATGTTACAACTTCCCTATGTAAATTTAAGCAAGTGTGACTAGCAAACAAATTCTCAAAAACGACACAATTTTGGAGTTTGCAGTGAATCATATAATTTTGTAAAATTTTTGTCGCGAATTTTGAATTAAAATGTAATATCATACCTGGATTTGTGAGCAGTCAACAAAGGTTTTTCATCGCAGCAAGGGAGACAACATCATTGTAATCATGTCTATTTAAGTCCTCAAGCCAGTTTGGCTTGCTAACTTCAATTTGGCTCGCATGCTCGTCCTACAAATTAAACAATGTCAATAAAGTTGATATTGAAAGTTACAGAAAAAAAATTCACCATATCTTCCTATCTCTTTGTTAAATTCTGAATTTTGAATATTTATTTTATTTTTATTTTCATTTGTCCAACCATATTGCATAAATGTGGGCATATTGTCGCACAACTTTGCTAAACAAAACAACTTTGAAAATACTACAATGTGAGTAATGTCATAATAATATTATGGTGCACATTTATTTTTTAATTTTTTAATGTATTTCATCAATTTAATTATAAAATATGATAAAAAGCATATCATGATCCAAAAATCAATGCCATTTAAAGTTATTTTTTAAAAAAAATCAACATGATATACCATCCATTTTTTTAAAAAAAATCGAAATCTTGGTTCTGCCTGGCTCTCGGTTTTTGACCGGTTATCTGGTCCAACTCCCGATTTCTGGTAGAGCGGTTCTCGTGTTCATCCGATTCGGTAGAGTCTAGTTCAACCGATCGAATCGTCCGATCCGATCCAGTTTTGACGACCTTGAGTACAATAAATGACCAAAGGCAGAACCTTTTGCCGACAAATTTTTTCCATTCAAAACAATTTGAAGACGATCCAGGACTCCATGCTTTTTAAAAAAACTAAAATTGGGGCAATAAGTCTTTTCACATTTTATGGGATAACAGGAATCTGAAAAATGTGTGGTTTTTTTTTTTGACCAAATGTGTGTGGTTTTCTTAACAAGAAGATTTAAGTATGAATAACAAATTCACCATTAAGAGTTGATCAATATCAAAATAACAACTAATATTCTCACAATAATTAACATGAAAACTATACAGAAAAAAAATTGTGATCACATACTAGGTTCATCTTTTTGTAGGAAGAAGCATTCATTGTTCCCTTCTTGTAGGTTCAAATTGAAACACAGTTTTTCAGAATGAAAAGACATTCCAGGAGGAATTCCAGATTCAATTGGATGAATTTGACTAATGCCAAGTAGTAGACAAAAAGAGGAGAAAGGGTAACCCTAGAAAGCGGCCATTTTGATCCGATGCTCAATTTCGAGTTAGGAATGAGTTCATATATATGCTAAAGAAAGGCAAATAAATTTATCGAAGACTACATAAATGTAACGAAGCGTTTTTGTTCCATTTATTGTCCTTAATTACTCTATGGCAGACGGCGCATTTTCGCTCACAAGATACACGACATGTGTTTATATGGCAATGGCATTAGTCAATTCCATGAGCCAAACAACGATTGACATTAGCAGAATTGAGTTTCATCTTTATGACCGCAATTACTATCCTTTCGTAGAAAGATATTATAAAATCTAGAAGAACCCATTTCATGGGTGTAAAATATTAGTCTAAGAATCAAAGTTGACTTATAATAAAAGTAATGCAACCAAAATTTATTGAGACTTATTATGCTTTTCTAATCAAATTTCAATCTTATCAAGAGAGGCCAAGAGAAAAAATAAACTGATTTATTCTAAATGTTTGCACGCACGCGTGCGCGTACACACAACCATGCTTTGATGCAAAAACATTATAGAAGGCAAAAGAGCACTTCTCTTTAATTTTATTAACAAAGATAAAAAAAAGATGTTGTGAATAATTTTTTTATGCCTTTCTTTTTTTATCTCCTTGGCAAGAAAAAATTGCAATCAAAGAGGTAATAAGGAGCTTCTAACTTGTTACAGCAAAAGACATCTAAAACAATCAATTATGGAGACAAAATAAAAGGAAAAATATAAAGGACTAATTTACATTAGCCAAGTCAAAAAGAGTCAAATGGAAATTTCCCTAGAATGAATATTATAGCCTACAATTTTTTGGACCAATTTCTTTTTTGCCAAAATTTCTTCTTATGGGTCTTGGACCCAACCTGTTCGAAATTATCATCATGTGCAACTAGTTATTGGGTATCAGTAGCCATAGGATAAACAACATCATCTATCACATCACCCCAAAGTTTTCTTAATATTTGCATGTCAGATGCTACCACTAGGTTATAAGTAGCATCAGACCTTGGGACGTTTAATGAATCTAGCCTAGTAGTGTGAGGTTGAATGGAGGTAGAATCAATAGAATCACTCCAAAAACGACTAGTAATATGCATATCATTGACTATGTTGGCGTTAGAGTGACCAGCTGGAGTTTCAAAGTTAAAACAACTAATAGAATCAAAGGCAAGAAAAAATTGAAAAACTTTGTCTTCAGCTGCTGCATGTTTGCTAGAGGTAGTAGCATTGGTGATAAGTCTGCATTGCATATAGATTTATTGGTCTGAAACTAAGTATTTTTATACTGAAGTTAGGAAATTACATTGATTTTGAACCATAAATTGCCACAATTGTCATAACTATGTTTTTTAGGTGCAAATTGATGTTTTGGATCATGTTGGATCCTAAAAGAAAGAGTTGAAATTCTAAAATTTCTGCTGTGAGACCAAGGTTGCGTCTGCCCAACGTTTGGAGCGCCTACTGCCACAAAGAGCTGCTTCCATGCGCCAAGCGCTTCTGTCATGTGTTTGGGGGTACATGCTTATTTGATTTTTCCTATTTGTCATGCGCCCAAGCGCTTCTGTCATGCGTTTGGGACACAACTTATCTCACTGAATCTGCTTGCTGTGCCTAAGCGCTTCATCACGTGCTTGCGCGCATTTTCACTACTGATGGGTTTTAGGTTGCGATTTTCATTCAAATAAAGGACTTTGGACATTTTTCTTAACATAACTTAGAGAGAGCTAGGGAATAGGATAAGACTAGGAAATCAACACCCTTCATATCTGTTGAAGATTCAAGGCTTTGGGACAAGATTTTGGAGCTTCAATGTGGTCATTCTCTCCATTGAGTTTGAATTTATACTTTTTTGCTTCTTTACCCATGTCTAGCTAAACCTTTCTAGGTTAGGGATTAATGAACATTTATCAATCACTATTGTAATTGGGTTTGATTGTTTTAAATGTCATATTTCTTCTTGCTTTGTATGTTCAATCCCTGTTGTTAATATTTTCATGATTTGATCCCCATGGAATGATTTATGGTTCATCTATGGAATGGAGATTTTATATTTGGATGCTTGAGATTGAATGCCTTCAACTCTTAGTCTAGGAATAGCCTCGGAATTGTTGTATCTTGCAAACCCTTGATTCTAATGTTTGTTGTCAATTATATTCACCTAAGAATTAGGATTTTTAGTTGTCCATAAAAGATTAGTCACCTAAAAAATTAGGGATTAATTAATGTTGTGGGTTTTATAACAAAGTAGAAGAGGGGGTTATGTTCCTTATTAAACCATTTTGCAATTGTGTGGAATCAATAGGCGTTCATCCCTAACTTCTTTTATCATATCGTAATATTCGCGCCTTCAGTTCTATTATTAAAAATACAAAAAATATTCTATTGTCTTTATTTTAAAGTTATTGTTACTTTGATTATATCAACCAAAATCTAGTTCATTTGTGTTCGTTTAGTTGTTGTTAACGTTTATTGGCATTTACATTCGATCCTTGAGTTCGACACTCGGTCTTACCGTTTTATTATTATTTGCGATGATTTGGTACACTTGTCAATATCACATCAATTGGCCAACTTCTAAATGGAGTTCGAAGATGACTTTTGCACCTGCATAACCATAGATGATACTTTCTTACCCTCATCCGAAGCGAAAGCTAGAGTCCTCGACACATTAGACATAATCTAATTATTTATTACATTGCATGACAACTTCTTGAATCTCATTGGATGAAGATTCCCTTTGTTACCTATTCAAACATGAATGTTGCTGCACATAGGTAAAACTTGTTGGGCATTAGGCGACTCAGTAAATCCTAGTAAAGGATCAGGATCCAAACGAGGAACATAGATGACACCTTTAAAATTTCCTTATTCACATTTGTTTCAACACTTATAATCCGAGCTTTCTGGTTAGAATTCACATTATTAGTAATATTTAACTTAGAAATATATTTAGTGACATGTTTTGGCTGAGCAACATTGTCAACAATTGGTAAAAGAATTTTGCTAGTTGTGTCAAATGAGCTTTTGCTAGTTGTGTCATCTAGACTAATTAGTGTGCCAACATTGTCAACAATTGCTAAAAGAATTTTGGCACTCCAATATTCTTGAGTAAGACTTTTAAACCTAATCCAACATTGTGCATTTATATGTTTTATAGTCAAAGAATTAAAATCATACTTCCAACCAAACAACCAAAGAAAATATGGTTTGCAATTCCAGGAAGGTTGTGATTGTATTCTTCATAAATCATCAATAGAAACTTGCTATTTTCATTCCTCTATTGATGATTTGTGAAGAATACAATTCAAAAAGGCTGTGTGATTGTATTTTCATATATTCCTCCAATACCCGACATACTATTCCTCTAGAATTAAAATAACAAGTTCATCCCCTTTTAAACGGTCGTGGTAGATTGTAACACTCAATTTTCTTATTAATATGAACATGTATATATGTGTGTGGATATATTAGTAGTTTTGTGTGTGCTTATTTTAAATAATCAACATATTTTAATAATATATTGTTATTTTATTGTTTTATTTTTAAGTATTATCCATGAATTATTATTATTATTATTATTATTATTATTATGACTATGTCAAAGTAGTTATTATAAGAGAATTGGATTTTTTTTGGTCATGAACAGAATTGGATTTTTTTTTTTTGGTCAACTAACAGAATTGGATTTAAAAGCTAATTAGAAACAAGTTGGGCTTTGGTAGTAGTCCATTTCCTTTTTTAATGAATTTACTGTTCCCACCCTGGATTTAAGTAGTACACCCCACGCTCCTAAGTTAGAAACTTATGCTCATTTGCTTATAGCCATCATAGACGGTCTTGAAAACATTCCCGTTCTCTCCTATCTAATTACCAAAAATTACCAAACTTCATATTTCTATACAAAATCATCCACTGAATCTATTTATGGTGTTACTTTGGTCATCAGAGACAGAAATTATATCGTATTTTGTATACTATATCTGTGATTTTGGACACCCCGATCGTTGTTTGGAAAAACGAACATCTTATTTAGATTCCTCTCGTCGAAACCTTCGAGAAAAAGTACTTGCTTTCTTATTTGGTGAAGTTGAAAAACGACCTGTTTTGCCCGCGACTACAACATCCAGTCCCATTAATGGCCACACCGGTGATCAACTTGAAGAACAGAGGCTTTCTTTGAACTCACCAAAAAGGATGTTTTCATTCTATCCTATTAGTTTCACTAACCAATATCTTTCTAAAACTAGTCATGTTCTTCGCCATTCTTTACCGTTCGTCATTACCGCTGAGCACTATTCAAGATGATTCAAAGTACCTTCCTTTTATGGACCTCAAGATACATTCAAATTAATGAAGGATCTATCGGGTTCTAATATTTCGTTTGAGTTCTTTATAACATAAAATATACTTTTTGCATAACTTCTTCAACCGATATCATATTCACACACCGTTTGAAGCTACACTCTCATGGTTATTTCCTTAACACTATAAAAAGATATTGCAGTGTTTTGGGTCAGAATTTTGTGGTAGGTCCCTAAGCCCTAGCTTTTTGGTCATTTTAGTCCCTACGAGTGAAGTTCTAATATTGTACCATTGCCTTTTGTTATTGGTGACTTCTGAGATAATCAAAGAACTAATATAAGAGCTATTTAGTTCTGTTTGGAGGACATGAGTTTCTGTTCTTCACACTCTCATTCGTGATTGTTTGGATTCGAGGTAAAAAGAGGGGGGATGATAACTAGGGAACATGATAGTTTAGGATGTAATTGACATAACTGGGTGTCCCATGATCTCTATGTCTTACTACCGACAATATATTTGCGTGTAAACTATTGTATGAGCAATGGGTTTCATATGTTTTATTTTATAATTTGATTATGTCCTTGTAGGAGAAAGGACTCGATTATAATGTGATGAAGTTGATGATATGTGTAAATGCTATGTGTGGTTTTGAGCATGTTATGTCTATATGTTGTTGTTCTTGTGATTATCATTGTTGTTGATGATGATAAGGGACTAATTCGATGTGATTGAGTCTCGTTGTTAAGGCTTAAGGGCTAACCTCCCTAGAGGATAAATGACTTTTAGTGTTATTAAATATAGTTCGATAGTTATAATTGATGAACTCTAGGATAGTAGACCTTATTGGACCTTTGAAAGATTTGATGATCAAATTATATGGTTAGGTGGCCCATAAGTTGAAATTGATGATGTACTCAAGGTTTAAACTATCTATAAGTTAAGTAACAAGGTTAAACTTTAGTATAGAAGATTGGATTGATAATATTGAGATTCCTAAGCAATTTAATGGTTAAATTCAGATCAAAAATGAGTTATAATGAGTTCTAGGCATGAATAGGTTATTTGATTACCTAAGAGACAATTTAGAGCCCCTTAATTGATTAAGACTGAGCGGTCAATGGATTGGAACTATTCTTGGTATGTCAAATATTAAAAATTAACTAAGAGACCATTTGGAGTGTGTTAGTTGAATAAGACTAAGACGTTTGTGGATTAGGACTACTCTAGATGTTCTTTGGATGATGTCTGACCTTTCCTAAACTAGTTTGAGGTAACCTTGACCCATGGATGATGATTGAGAGACTGAAAGTTATAGAAAGCCATATTGTACTCAGAAGCTTCCGATGGCTATCTGCTGCAGGAGTGTACGGTCCTGTAGATAGTACACTCGCTTTATGCTAAACTGTCATAACGACTATATTGAGCTTAGAAGGGAATTTCAACGGATCTATTGGTTCAATGTCTCTATAAATAATTAATAGAAGACCACGTCGAAGGTGTGAGAGTGGATTGCAAGCCTACACTAATATTTCCATTCTTTTGGCTTCTCAACAAGCTTCTGAAGCTCATCCTCTTCTCAACTATACTCAGTGAGCTTAGTCCAATGAGAACATTTCTGAGTATGTGATAGCTACGAAGATTGTATTAGTAGAAAATCATATTACCACTCAAAGCTATATGTTTTCCCAAACATAATTAAACACTACCCTATCAATGTACCTTCTTAACAAGGCATGTGATTGCTGGATTGTTAAAAAGAAACCTAAGTAGGTTCTTAGGGGTTTATTCCTTCATATCATATTGGAATGGTATTGCTAGTGTGTTATTGAAGATGCCTACGTGGGATCTTAGGGAATACTGATTTACTAGAGATGTGGAAGAAAACTAGAAGTACAGAGTAGATAGTGTTGTAGAAAAAACTATCATGTTCTATAGCCTGGATTCGCTAGAAGATGTAAGCTATTTGATAATAGTGTAAACTCTCACTATATATGAGATGTAGCCTTCGTATTGATTTGGGATGAACCACTATAACTCCTATGTGCCATTTTATGTCTTCCTATAATTTTACACTCAAACAGTACACCACATCAACTGAATCACTTCTTCTACTCCATTATATGAAGTCCTCTCTAAATGACTTCATATGATGTCAAGAGTTCTACTCTTGATCTATCTCCTCATAAATACTACAACTTATCACATCTTCAGAACCACCGATCTTAGCATTCCGGAACACCATCTATAGTGGAAGAATATATAGTCTCTTATATCCATCTTGTTATATTCTTGCACTATCAAGCTTCTAAGAAGATACCATAACTTACCTCTCCCAAAGCATCACCATCTTCTTAGAACCAGTGAATTGCATTCATTGAACCAATATGCATATACACTCAAAAGATTGTTAAAGATTGTTTTACTTAAAAGATAGTAACAATCTTCTGTTATATTTATCGTTGTGTCCTCGAGGTACTTAGTATAACTACCCTCTGCTACAATATTGGTTGGTCTAAAACAAAGTTTTTAAAAGGGTCGCAATTCAAACCCCCTATTTCTTGTGACTCTAACCGACTTCTACTCACTTCAAAATTCTCTCCTATCTTAATGATTATGTGACAGGTGACGAGGAGCTAGATGAATTCAGTTCAGTCTTGTTGTGTTTAGTCATGCAGGAGATCCACTGAGCTATGAGGAAGTTGAGAAGAAGGAAAAGTGGAGAAAGGCCATAAAAGTTGAAATTGAGGCCATAGAGAAAAATCAAACATGAAAATTCACTGCACTGTCAAGAAGGGTAAAATCCATTGGTGTGAAATGGATTTTACACCAACTTCACTCCATTGTTGTCAAAGGTCCTGAAGATGAAGGCCCCAAGACAGTGAAGCTCTTTTCTAACAAGGAGCACATGGGATTCAGTAATGTCAATGATTTTCCACCAAGTGATGTGGCAGTTTTCCATGGAGGAAGATGGTTACTAGATCCACAAAGGACTAAGAGAGGGCTTACCGTGGGTTTAGAATGAGTTTTACCATGGTTGAGTATAGAAGAGAAGTAGAAAGTAAAATCTTGTAAGAAAAAAAAATGTTCGTAAAATAAATATGGAAAAAACGGAACAAAGTAAAAAGCTGAAGGAAAACAAAGTTAGAAGAATCCAAATGAATAAAATAAAAGATTTAATATTTTATTAAATTAATAATGATTAAAGGTAATGGTAAAACTACTGACATCGGTTGGTCCAACTGGTAACTGGACTTGGATCCCACCCTAAGGTCTCGAGTTCGAATTTTGGGTGTGGCAAAAACTCTGTTGAGAGGGGAGAACCACACGGGCGTAAGCAAAGCTTCTGCGTTGCACCAATGTGTGCCCCTACAGCGTAGATTAATCGTCAATGGCCGGTAGAAACTGCACACCAAAAACATGGTAACCCAAAAAAAAGTAATGGTAAAACTGGGAGTTAATTAATACATCTCAGAAAAATGGCATGGGGCTTATATGGAAATTATAGATAAAAGTTAATCACTTTGATACCATACACAAAAAGAACGTTTTGTGTGTAAATTAAAAGCCATAATGTCATTAGTTTTCTGATTTAATGGAGCATTTTCCTAAATATTTCCCAGTAATTTTTTACTAAGCTTTTCTTGTAGGGTGCTTAACTATGCTTGTTGGGATTGAAGCTATGTAAGTATAGCTACTGTGAATAGGTATTATGGGTTCTAAATTATTTATACATTGTTTTAATGATTCTATTTTAGCTAAATAGTTGCATAACAAGAAGAAATTCACACCTCTATTTTTATGTTTGTGTTTAATTTTTGAGGTTTCATCTTTTCATTTATTTATTTGATTCTTTTTACAGCCTCAAAGAATTAAGTACTGCTAGGGCCAGTCCTGAAATATTGAGTGCCCTAGGCGAACCCAAAATATTGTGTTTTTGTAACTATATATTTGAATATTTATCCCTTTGTATTTTTTGTTGCAAAATCATTAGTGACTTGCTCATAATGAATAAGATGTTGGCCAAGTGACTTCAAACACAAGAGGGAGGTGAATTGTGAACTTAAGAATAGCGATTAAAAAATGAATACTTAAATAAAAATTAATGAAATAAAACAAAGCGTTTAGAAAATGATTGAATTAAAATAAGAGACTAATAATAAACAATAATTAGAGTAACTTGCAAAGAAAAGTAAAAGAGGTGAAAGGTAAAGAATAAGACACAAAAAAATTTATCCTGGTTCGGCCACTCCTAAGACCTACGTCCAGTCCCCAACGCAAAACCACCAAGAGATTTTAATCACTAAAGCACTAGCTTTTATAACAGGTTCAGCTAGAAACCTTTACAAATAAAAGTCACTACAACATTTTTGACTTAAGGCAACAGCAGAAAACCGTGGCTAGAAGTCAAAAAACCGTAGCCTAAACTTTAGACTACGGTTTTTTTAGTATTTATCTAGGTGGTCGTCGCCTATTCCTTTAGGCCACGGTTTTGGCACATTAGGCCACGAAATATTAAAACCGTCGCCAAAGTTATTAAAACAGGCCACGGTTTATTAATATAGTTTCTGGCCACGGTTGTGAATTGGTCACACAAAAATAACCGTGGCCTATAAGTTTAAGCCACGGTTTTCAATTGGCCACATATAAATAACTGTGGCCTATAAGTTCAAATATAGTTTTTTTTCAAATATCAACAATTAGTCCCTCTTAATTATCGTCATAATATTACTGTAAACTAAAAGACTACATCAAATCCATCAAGAACAAAAATTATTTTATTATACCATGTTAAAGCATCCAATTTCAAGATTACAGATACATAATCATCGAAAATAATTTATAAGTATTTTCCTGAGGAAGTGTCAATGACAAGATTACAGATACATAATCATCGACAACTTTAATATCTTAGTATTTTCCTGAGGAAGTGTCAATGACAACAAGCTTGTGGGAGTCCATTTCTTCTAGTGCAGACCTTGTCTCCTTTGCCAAGTGAAACATGACTGGAGCCTTGCTTGCGGTTAGAACTTGTCCACCAAGATCATAAACTTTTCCTGCATGAACATATTTAGTTAGGAAAACAGCCTATTACTTTCAAATCAATCATCCAACACATTGCAGAATAAATGCAGATTTGAGAGAATGATGGTGATAATGATAGTTATTCCAGAAAAGCCCCCTTTTTATTTGCTAAGTGTCATCTCACACTCTACAACAAATAGAAAATCATCGTATGATGGATGTCAAAGTCAGTGAGGTTTCAAAATTCATCAAAAATTAATTTCTTTAAGATTAGGCATACCTACCTTTCAGCCTTCTATATGGTGTCATGACTTTTCTTGGCTCAAATCTTTTGACATGTAGTGTCAAGAAAATAAAAACATTTATCAAGATTTCATCTTTTATAACATAAGGGAATTCTATATCATAAAGAATTCATTCATATTAATGTTTTGAATGCTCCTTCCTAGTAGAACATGCTTCAAAACCTGCACAACTTACAACAGCAAAACAAAAAACAGTCTTCATAAGATATCAAAGCCTTACATATGAAGAACTGGAGAGAACCTGTGACCTATCAACACAAATACAAACACGACACTAAGACAGACACGTAAACACTGTTTTTACATTGAAAAATGAAAGTAATTGAAGTGTCAGTGTTAGTGTCCAACACGACACATGTCAGACAACGGACACATAAGGTCTTTCTACAGAAGTTAGGGACACAATATGTCCACTAATAAGTAATTCATAATTGCTCAAGTTCTGTTATAATTATAAATGTTCATGCAATAGTAAAAGTTTAAAAAAAAAGGGAAAAGGGAAATGATAAAAGGTCTTCATAAGTTAAATTAATAGATATATCTAGTTTGTATCCATGCCATCTCCAACTTGGTCATGAGATAGGACTAACAAAGAAGATGAAAGACCTCTCAAAAGGTGAAGGATGAAACTGTGCAGCATGTTAGTCTAAAAAACTAATAAATCAAACAACTAGCTAGTGTGGACATAAGTACAAAAATAGCAGGATAATAACAATCAACAAATGCACAAAATATAGGTTACTGGATATAGAATGTGAACAACAAATTGATGCATAAATTTGTTGAGGGTGGAAGGAAAGGATTCTATAAACTACTTTTGAAAATGTCGATTAAGCAAGCAATGAGTACATTAATAATGTGACTCATATGATAAGATAGTTCACTTGGATATATACTCCTAAAACGCAAGGATTAACAAAACAGAAAACTAGAAGTCAAGGAACTCAAATAGCGTGAAAAGAATTTATACTGACTTTAAAACATGTAAGGGGAAAAATTTGAGTACTTGATAAGCAAAGTGAGCTATGGTTATCATACACAATTCTCTAGTTACAGTTTTTATCACAGATGTGAGTTAGCCTGTTAGCTTGCGTGAAACATGTTTCCACAAACACGTTTGTTTTCACATTTCGATCGCATTTGTGAGCGAGGATTTGAACCATCTTGACCCGAAATACTTGAGCGGATAAATAACATTTGATGGAGCTGCAACCATAGATTGGCAATATACCTCTATTTCTTAACAGAAAATTCTAAGATTTGAATCTATTGCACTCCAACTTTAAGGCCTTGTTTGAATTACGCAACGCCACCACCACAACAACACGAATTCATAACTAAATTGACTTAACCTTCTTCCTGGTAACAATGAACTAATTTCACACTCTTATGAAACTAATTATTTAGATTCAGTAGCTTTCATATTGCATAAACTTAGTGATTGAATCACCGAAAGAAAAACAAAACCCTAAAATTCTAACACACAAATAAACCAGAATCGAACTTGCTAACAGAAGTTAGGGTTTATATGCAGAACTATGAACATAGAAGTTGTGAATAAGAAGGGTCAAAAATTAAAAAGTAGAGAAAGGGAACAACCTGCGTTTGGGTTTTACGCATTGAAGGAGGAAGAGCTTGCTCGAAAAGCGGCGGTGGCGCGTTTGCGTTTGAAATCGGCGTCGGCATCGGTTGTTCCATCATCGCCGCGCTCTGCCGCTCGCTCAGACCATAAAATTGAACTTCATTTGAAAAAGCGAAGGAAAAATATAATAAATGAGAGAAAGTGTTGGAAAAACGCAAACCCTAAGGGGAGAATCGAATGTGGAGAAATGGAATTAGAAATTGGGATTGTAGAGAGGGAAAGAAGATGGGATTGGTTATGGATTTGTGTATATATGGCGTAGAGATTTATGAAGACATTATACCCTTTCCCGCATCACGGCTGGAGAAAGATTGAGGGAAAGAAGATGGGATTGGAAATTTGTGTTCTTTGTTACGCATGGTTCTTTTTCTTCTTGCTTTTTATTTTTTTCATTTTATGCCTCTTAGTGTTTTTGATAATATTTTGTCGTTATTTAAGTCGCATGAACCGAAAACGGAATGTGTGAGTAACTTAAAATGTATAGTCCACGGTTTTTAGAGAGCGGTGGTAGTATTAGTCCACGGTTTTTTTAGTAAGTTATTTAGTTTTAGTCCACGGTTTTATAACTGTGGTCTCTAAATAAAAATTGTATAGTCCACGGTTTTAAGCATTTTAGAATAAATTTTGTAAGTCAACAGGTAGACAAACGTGGTCTTAGGTATCCACAATTGCTTAACCGTGGCCTATACAGTTTTAAACCGTAGCCTATTAGCAAGTTAATGAAACCGTGGCCTAATATCTATCTCAATCTCCACATTTGTAAACGCGTGGCCTATTCCTTGTTCAGGCCACGGTTTTTTAGCCGTGGCAAAGATTGGCGTGGCCTAAAGTCAAAAATGTTGTAGTGAGTGATTTCCAACGGGGTCTCCTCTATTCAAGAGATATAGTCTCTCAATGAATTTATAGGATCACACCCCAAAAAATTACAATTGAGAAGAAATAAAGAAGATTACACGCAAGTGTAGATAGAACAAATTGAAGCTCAAATAAGATTACACAATAAATTAAATAGTATAAAAGTTCTCAAGAATAATAAATCAAGTGTAAAATAAAATGAGAGTGATTAGAGAGTATTCTTGCTTAGAAAATTAGGAGTCAAAAGAATGTGTGTAGGAGAAAGTGTCAAGAAGGACTCCTATTTATAGTGATAATGGCACATGCTAAAAAAGGAAGTCAAATAAAGACAATGCTGTCGGATTGCTCCATAATCGATTATGGGGATCCCATAATCCATTATTGGGGCGCGGTTGACACACGCAGGAGGACTCCGCAGGCATAATCGATTATGCTATATATATAACAGATTATGCTAGCTTGTGCTGCGCAGGATTTGGCTTCCGCAGTCATAACAGATTATGGCTAAAACCATATATTAATCGATTATGCTAGTTAAGAAAGCTGTTTACAAGCTAGAAATGCCCAAAAAATTATTTTCAAAATAACTCCTTTTCCAAAAACATTTTATTGTAAAAGAACAATTATTTTATGAAAATAATTTTTGTGAGTGTGTGATTTATTTTCAAGAGAGCTTTTCTGCTACTCCTAAGACATACAATACAAATAATAAACCAAACAACTTTTGACTTGAGAGTTTGATCTTATTTTCCACCTTTTGCAATCTTTGAATTTTTAGAACTTCTTTTGTCAATCATCAACGCATATATTCACATAAGATTCTTTGAAGAAAAAAAATTCAATGGAAATTAAAGTGAGACTATTCAATTATCTTGTGACATAGTAAATCGAATTAAGATTTTTAATAATTTCAATTTAGAAAAATTTATTTTCAGTAACGAGAAAATATTATTTTATACGTAATGAAGGCATTAGAAAACCAATTAAACGTCTCTAAGAAATTCAGCATTATATTGCTTGATTTTGTCATTAAAACCTCTATAATGACTTTCATTTATTCAAATAGAACTTCACCATCAAGATCATAAGAATCTTCATGCTTTATGCTTCAACAAATTTGCAATATGATTGCAAGTAATTAACATTAAATAATTTGAGTTGATACTTAATAATATATAAGTTTACTCATACATATTTAGTCAAAAAAAATCTACTCATTATATATATATATATATATATATATATATATATATATATATTTGCTGCTCCATTTGTTTGATGCGAAACCTAAATGAGTTTCTTTTGATATGTCAACAACATCAATTTCTTTATCACTTTCTACACTATATACAGTAAGGTTATCTCCAACATTGTCTTTTGTATTGCCATTTAGTGCCTCCAAGAACTTGTCATTTAAATCCTGCTTATAAACATCATGAATATGTAACTTGTCTGAATTAATTATATTATTAAAGGTACATTATATATTAACCACATAATCTATTGATTGCCAAAAAGTAAAACGTTTTAACTTTATAGTACCTGTGCAACATCATCCGCAGAATTGCTACTTAATTTATTACCTTGATTAAGGGAATCCATATCTGTTTTGCTAGGTTCCTAAAAAAACGATAATATATTACATACAAAAGTCAGAAACTATTTTTTGCCAACATATTTTATGAAATCAATCAAGCATTAACATAATAGAATCAAGGAACTATTGAACCTTTCAATAAGTGAAACATCATAAGTAACCCTTTTTAGGACATAGGATGGCTCAAATCGTGATGCAGTCTCTTTGTCACATCCAATCTTCAATAGATGTGTTTGATCTTTTAATCCAGAAAAATTTTATGGGATTCCGTTGCTATCCAAATGATAAACATTGAACATTGTAAATAAAGCACAATAAGAAAATATTGCATTGATCAAATATAAATTAGTATTATCTAAATCAAAGTATATAATTTCACATATTGGAGAAGCTCTACACAACTCTTATCAATTAAGTTATATGTTTGCCTAAAAATATAGACTTCATCTTCTTCTAGTGTTTGACTAAAAATATAAAAAAGTTGTCTGGGGATTGTTGCAACAATTTTGTCACCCTACGAAAAAAATTGAAAAGATTATTAGGTATACACTGATATTCAATTTAAAATAAATAACTGCAGTATGTATATATTATGTAACCAACAACTCTAAACCCCCTAGTGGGTTGGAAGTAGGGCTGGAAATGAGTTGAGCTTAGTCGAACTTCGTTAAGCTCGGCTCGACTTGATAAGAATCGGCTCAGTTCGTAGCTCGACACGAGTTTGACATGAACATTTTTTCTCAGCTCGAGATTGCGAGTAGCTCGGTTAAGTTGTTTAATGAGTCAACATTTATTGGACAGGTTCAGAGGACGAGTTGTAAAAATGATACCAATTAGGTGATGACATGTGTACTTTCATGATTTCGAACCGTTTTGTTGACAACTCATTCCGGAGCTAAATATTTATTCGCAATTGTATGAAAAGAGAAGAGAAGAGAAGAGATTGTATGAAAAGAGATTAGGTGATGACATGTGTATTTTAATGATTACGAACTCATGTTTTTGTTGACAACTCATTCTGGAGCTAATTATTTTCGCAATTGTATGAAAAGAGATGAGAGTTAAATGTTGAACAAGTACTGTTTGTTACTACGAATTTAAATGAGTGTCAAAAATTATTTAATTAAAATTGAAAAATAACTAGTTGGACACCGAAAGTTATGATTCATTAATTAACAATGTTATCCTTGTGGTGACTTTATAATTCTATGACCACAGATGGATTTTGCAATTCAACTTTAAAAAATAAAGAACATTGTATATTAAATAAGTCCACGTTGTATTATGGAGAGCACTATACCGCCAATTTAAAATATCTAAATACATTTTGATGCAGTCCTGTTTTGAAAAATAATATGTTGATAAGATTGCATCATCTTTGTAGGTAAACTTTATCATATGAACCTGAAATAAAACTTTAAAACAAATTACGTTTCTTGATGGCTACAACTATATTTTAAAAGAAGATTGCTGACATTTTCTCATTTTTAGAAGGAGTGGGTTAGCTACCTACACCTTTATAATCTAGACCAATAGCCAACATTTTCCTTTAAATAAGTTTTTTTTTAATATAAAATTTAGGTGAGTTGGACTTCGAGGACTCACTAGAGTCAGGATATCTTTCACACTCTTTTTGAATCTTCTGAGAGTCTTAAAGATCACCCATCAAAGAAGTCCTCACATCGGCAATGGGAGTTGAACCCAAACCCTTGTGGAGAATGAGTCAACTCTTTACCAACTGAGTCAACATTCATCGGCCTTTACATTCATCGGCCTTTAAATATGTTAAATTAGTGTAATTTGCATTTTTCAATTTAACTTTTTTTAAATATGCCTTTGTGATTAATGTTCAAATTTCCTCTCCTCACAAATGGGTCTTCTTAATTATGTTTTGTTTGACCGATTCAATTAATTAACTTTTATCACTGATGTGCATTTGGTAGAAGAAAACGAGGGAAGAGAGAAAGATAGAAGAGTGTGATTTTCCATTGTTTGGTTTTGGAGAAAAATAAATATGTTTATCTTGTGGCTTCTGATTCCCGCGAAATAGTTGCGCGATACGATTGGTTGTGTCCAAGACCCAAAAGTAGAAATTGAGGCAAAAAAGAAAGAAATTGGTCACTGATACGCGTTCAAAGACAAATCCTATCTCTGTTTCCAATTGATCTGGTTTTATTTGTTAGCTTAGGATTCCCTTTTACTGCTTTGATTTTAGTTTTGGAGAAAACTAGGATTGACAGAAAGGAAGGGAATTAGTTCAGAACTATTTTTTTTTTTGAGATTAAAACTGTGGAGGGGGAACTTCACAACCCCGGCGAGAGAGAGCGGCAACGGTATCTCACCTCCCCAAGAAATACTTTTCGTGAGGATCGAACCTGGGAGCAAACCGAGTCGAACCTTACGGACCATAGCCCGCTTCCACTAGGCCAAATTCATTGGGTGTTCAGAACTATTTTACACTAAGGGTGCGTTTGTTTGAGGTGAAAGGAAGGGAATTAGTTTAGAACTATTGTCGTAAAGTTTTTTTTATAACAAAGTTTCTTTTATCAAAAAAAAAGTTTCTTTTTCTTTCAACTATTAACAAATATATTGGAACACCTAATGCTTTTTAAAAATGTCACTCACGTAAATACAGTTTTATTATTTTAATGAATAAATTACATGTATATTACTTAGTCAAAACATTAATTATGAGTGGAAATATTGAACACATTAGTTAGAGAGGGAGAGAGAGAGATTTAAAAATGTAAAATACTAGTATTCCTACCTGTGCCTTGCACAGAGAATATCTATACAAATATTTTAAAAAGTAATAAAAAGTATATATTACGTTGTATAACATTTTCACATACATTAGTAACTTTACATGAGACTGTACTATGCCGTAAACACTTATATACCAATTCACATGGAGATTTGTGCTAGGTACTCCTAATGCAATTGAACAAAGGCTTGATAGGGCTTTTGTTACTAAGGAATGGCTAGACGTCTTCCCACATGCAAAATTGTTGAATCTTATTTCCCCCAAATTCGAACACTCTCCGTTGCTACTTCAACGTGATCATGTGGGTGAGCCTATTTGTAATTACTCTTTTAAATTTAAAAATGTTTGGTTGTGCGAGCCAAAGGTGGATGGGGTGGTTAGTGGCGGATGGAGTTTCGAGAACATGGGTGATATTCAGTCTCATTTGACGGGCTGTGCGAAAGACCTATTCTTGGGTTCAGAGCTCGCGCTTGCGTTTCCGTGAGGAGATAAGTGCTTGCTAGGATGCTATGGAGTTAGTGCGTGATAGGAGGGACAGCCAGGGAGGGGGTGTTGAAGTTTAATAGAATGAGCATAAAGTTGAATAAATTGATCTTACAAGAGGGGTCTTTTTGGAGGCAGAGGTTGAAATCTTTTTTGGCTTAAAGATGGAGACCGGAATACAAAATAATTTCATGTTAGTGCTACTTGTAGGTACAAGAAGAAGAAGATTGAGAGTTTATGCAGCGTGATGATGGTACCTTGGCCACTAATCCTACGACCATTAGGAGAGTAGCAGGGATTATTTTTAGAGTTTGTTTACTAGTGAGACTAATGAGTATGCTCCGGTGATCAGTGCTTTGGAGACAAAGTTTTCTAGTGGTGATAATGTTGTCCTGACTTGTGCTTTTGAGAAAGAGGAGGTTAAGGAAGCCCTGATGGCTATGGATGATGATAAAGCCCCAGGCCCAGATGGTTTTAACCCAGCTTTCTTTAAGCAGTATTGGCATTCTTATGGTGATGAAATTTTTTTCTATTTGTGTTGCGTGGCTCTAGAGGGGAGAATTTCCTCGAGTTAAATGACACCAACTTGACTCATATTTCTATGAATGACAATCCTACTTCTATGGGTGATTGGCGCCCTATAGCTCTGTGTAACATGATTTACAAAATTGTTTCTAAGGTACTTGCTAACCACCTTAAATGTTCTTTCAAAATGTGTGTCTGTTGAGCAGTTTACTTTTGTGTCTGATAGATCTATCTTAGATAATGACATGATTGCCTTTGAAGTTATTCATTATCTAAAGAATAAGAGAACAGGAAAAAAGGAGAAGCATATTTGAAAATTGATGTACCTAATCTATAAACTGACATAGCATTTTATTAGCATTGTAATAAGAAAGTCAGATAGAGTATATTTAATGAGAAATTGAGTATAATAAATAGACTAGCCTCACATTATTCCGATGGGTTCGATTACCATTGAGTTTCAATTTTGAAGGCCGAACCCATTTGTTTGTAACCATTTGGAACGATTTCTTTTAACACTTGAAATTAGACACCCACACCGACCCACCCATTAAAGCACTTTGTCTCACAGCTTCATCGGGTTCCAGGCGGGTCAGACCATTCGTCCATCCCTACTCATTTGTATACTGTGTCCATGATATGGAAGAGAAACTCAATCAACTTTAGCAAAAACAAACTTTGGAAAAAAAATGTGTTAACTCATTCGGGGTGTATCACAAAAGGGGATGCAAATAACAACCTCTTTTTGGGTAAAGCTAGCAACCCATTTATGAGTAAGATTGAAAGAAGCTAATGGGCTAGGCATGAAACCCCAATTCGTGTTATATTATGGTTGGTGCTTTCCCACACCCCTCCTACTTATTCACACCCCATCAATTTATTTATTCCAAATTTACCCCATTAAAAAAACAAAAACCCAAACCCCTCCCTCCCTTCTCACTCTCCTCGTCTCTCTTCTCTCACTCTCCCTCAACCAAACCCTAACATTCACTCTCCCTCTCACTCACCTCCTCCCAACTCACTCAATCTCACCCAATCTCTCACTCAATCTTCTCCACCAACACTCTCAAGATTTTTGGGGTTATTTTTGCCTCCTCTCACACTCTCTGTCGTTCCATTTTCTTCAAGGTATGCCTCTCCCCTACTGCGCATTTGGGTTTTTTTTTTTCGAAACGTTTGTATTGTTCGAGCGATGTCCTCTCGAACACGTGAAAAAACGAAGGTGTTCGAATGAGGTTGTGCAAACACCGTTTGAACGACCTCATTCGAACCGTTGTAATTTGGAAACTGAAGGTGACTTGTTCGAACGGGGTTGTGCGATAATGTTCGCATGTGGCCGTTCGAGCGATCGTTTGCAATCTGATGCTCGGCTTTTTGTGTTTGGTTCTGTAAATTTGGTTTAATTGGTTCTGTTAATTGTTGTTTCAGATATGGTGAGGAGCAGAGGTGGTCATGCTGCTGAACCATCCGAGCGAGCCGGTCGGCCACCTCCTACGGTTTCAAACCGCAAAAGGAGGGAAGAAGCCGGTGAACCCTCCCGAGCTGGGGTCGTGCTGGGGTGAGGCGGGGGGTTGATGTTCCTCCTCCCCCACTTCCCGAGGATATTGGGCAGGATATTGAGCGTGATGCTCAATTTCCGGCCTATGAGTTGGCCGACCCTTCATCTGCTAGGCCTTCATCTGCTAGGCCTTCATCTTCTAGGCCTTCATCATCTAGGCATCATGAGGAGGAGGCTGCCGAGCCTCGTGAGGAGGAGGTTCTTTGAGCCTCGGGAGGCTTCTTTGTTAGGGCAACATTCCCATTTCTGGTGGACCGTAAGATGGTTACGTGTTGCCCACATCACGGGCACATATCCTTACCGATTTTTATTACGGCGGGTAAGTTATTATTTTATAGTTGATCGTTGTAAATTTGTTTATTATGTTGTTGAATGTTTTGGCTTATTGTGTCATTTCTCGAATGCAAAGTGCGGCGGATTTACAAACAATCCCACATGGACTATTCACGACGGTGTTTCATGTGCATATTAGGGACACTCTGACAAAGATCGTGGTTGGTTCCTTTGGTTGGGCTTGGTTTCCCCATTCTCCACAAGAAATTCTTGCAAGCGCATTCATAGGCGTTGGCGGCAAAATGGATACATCATCATTCCACCTTCCCGTGGGTGAGATGAGCATCACCCTTGATGATGTATCTCACCGCTTTGCACATCCCCATTCTTGGCGTGTTCTATGACATGCCGGTCGACTTCATGGCGGGAGAGCACCGGCGGTTGACTATTTGGGGCAACACCGAAGATGCACCGCCGGACTTGGTAGTGGGTTGTCTGTTGGGCTCGTATGGTCGAGGATAGGGTCTACCACCCGACCATAGCCGAGGAGGTGGGACCATCTTTGCTAGGGCCTACATGTCAGTATCTTTTGGGTTGCACCTTGTTTGTTTGACAAGTCGTGCAACAAGGTTAAGCTTAACTACCTTGGTATCTTGATTGATTTGGAGGTCGTTGGAGACTATTCTTTGAGGGCCATGGCCCGCCCATCTCTATGATCACCAAGGATGCTACAAGGAGGAAGAAGACCAAGAAGATTCTTTGGTCATCTTCCTTTACTTGTATAAAACATATTCTTTACTTTTAAGTTTGTTTTAGGGTTACTTTCAGATTAATAATCAACCAATGATATGTTCATTACAGGCTTGGATCTTTGAGCACTTCCAGAGTGCGAACTTTTCCTCTTGGGTGGAGCACCCAGAGTATGATGAGAGTAGCCCACGGGCGAAGAAATGGTTGTGCGATGATGGCCCCAGGGCCATCAAGTCACTGAACCATCGACAGGCCTTGACCGGCTAATCCGTGAGGAGGTGACCTAGGACCCCTACACAGCCCATAGGCAGGTGAGACCCTTTGAGGAGCTGGCCAAGTTCAGAGGGTTCATTCGGAGTGGTGGCTGCATGATGCGCCACTTGCCAGATCGAGTGCTCAGACAGTTTGGGCAGGTGCAGCACATTCCGGAGGATCCCAGACCTGCTACTAGGGCCGTCTGTACCCTATCCGAGTGTGACGAGATGTGGACACACTTCGAGGACCACTTGGTGGCGCGGGGGCCTCCCTGTGTGCCGTACTCCTCAAACACGGTGCGGGCTACTTTCCATGGTACTCTAGGGTCTCACATCCCTTTCTCTTCCCTGAGCATTATGTACAGCTTGCAGATGAGCCTGATGTCAGTGTGGTACGTGTCTTTTATGTTTATTGCATTGATAATGTTTCTTAATATTCTATTTATTTAAATAATAATGTTATGTTATTTGGTTGACAGATGCTACCAGAGCTGCTGGATTTGGTTGATGACATGGATGGGGCCATCGATGATAATGTCCCACATCCAGTGAGGAGCATGTTTCAGCGCATCAAGAGGCTGCTCAACCCCTTCCGTGGGTTTAGGAGGAGGTTTGGCAATGTGTATGAGAGGAGGAGGGGCGCAACACCAAGTAGGATATGTCATAGGGGGATATATGTTTGGATTTTTTGTATAATTTAACTACTTTGTTTCATTTGGTTTTTAATTTGAAATTCCCTTTACGTTGGCGCAAATTTATTGGCATTACGATAATAATTACGGTAAAATTAAAAAGTCGAATGTAATTTAATATTGGATAAAACGAAATGAAAAACACAAATTGCAAAAATACAAGGATAGGAAATTTAAAACGAAACGACAGGAAAACATAATACAACCTAGTTCTACTTAGAACTACTACCTCTAATGCTACGGCGGATGGATTCGCCAGATTCTCGTGTTTCGACGAACAATTCGAGATAAGGTTCAATAAAACCTTGGAATTCCTCATGTTTCTCAAACATTTCACGAACGTCTTTGTCTTTCTTGATAGGCTTGGGCCACATCTGAATACGATTACGTGGGGTCATTCTACGAGATGTAGGGGATGACATTCGATACTTTTAATTTCTTGCTCAACACCATCTAGGTGCACATTTTCTGTTAGTTTTTCTTTCAATTCTGCAAAGGTGATGTTGTTCTTAAGCCTGAAATGTTTAGTCTTTTCACCATGAAGCAACACACCAGCTTGGTACCGCTGACCGGACAATCATCCGATACTCAACTTTACGAGTGCGTAAGTATGGGTTGTTGCAGTGCGCGTGGTCCTGTTGAAGAAGATGCATGACTTCTTCTCGGAGTGCGTCTCGTGTTTACATACACACTCTAAAATTTGTCGCCCCATCGTAGCGTTAGCTAGATGTTCCATCATTGCGCGGACGTCGTTGTCGCTTTGGATCTCCATGATCGAATCTTTGGATACCCCATCATCTCTACAATTGAACTTTTTGAAACGTATACGCTCCACGTCTTTACGCCACGCTCCTGCGGGCGAATCTTCCTCTCGGCCTTTTCCTTCGATTCTGCGAAAGGTGATGTCCTTACTCATCCTGCGAGAAGACATGGTTAGGACAACGAAACACAACACCATGTTAAATCGGTGGTAGATCCCATTGTGGTGAAGGGTCATTAGGAATTTGTTGTTTGAGTCTTGGGTTGAGCACAATTGCCATTCCATTTCAATGGGTTGGGAAGAAGGAGAGAAGGTTTTGGTGAAGAAGCGGTGGGTTGGGAAGAAGGAGAGAAGGTATTGGTGAAGAAGCGATTAGGGTTTGGTGAAAGAAGGTCCGAGGATGTGAACCCCTTTTATAATAGGCGTGGTGAAATGTCACCGTTGATTTCATTTTTAGATCACAAATCGAGCCGTTTAAATTCTATCTGCTCAGTGCACAATTTCCAAAGGGATTGACATCCACTCCTTTATCGACACATTTGACCGATTGTAAACCGTTGATTAAAATCGTCGGCGGAATGAGGCGCCCAATACTGCGGCATTACTGCGAAGATCGTTCGAACACCATCATTCGCACATGTTCGAATGACCCGAATTGAACGTGTTCGCATGACCACTATTCGAACAGTTGAAAAACGCCTAAGGGTGTCCCTCCATATTTAACACACTCGAACGGCCTCGTTCGACCTCGCTCAAGCCCCGTGTTGAACAAATTGAAAATTCGTAAAAAAATAGGTCTTTTGGTCTTTTCACACCCTTGTGGGGTGTGTTTAGAGTAGCAGGGGGTGTGGGAAAAGCAACAGCCTATATTATTAGAGTGTGTTTGTGAGTTTGGAGGGAGGGGTGGCGAGGGAAGGGGAAGGTTCACGACAAGTAGTAGTAATTTACTAGATATTTTTGAGTTCTCCAAAATTTAGAGAATTTTAGAGGAATTCGAAAAAGTAAACTAAAAAAAATTTAGAAGGACTTGAGAATAATTTTTCTACCCACAACAAATAAATTACTAGTATGAATCCCGAGTTCTATTTTTATCTCATCATCCAAACTCTCAAACACACTCATTTTCTAGAGCCTAGTAAAGTAGGTCAAAAACCATGACCAAGGCATAATGGCATATACTCTATAGCTCAGCCATAATAAACACGTGTGTTGTTGACAAATAAAGCCATAAGCATATGTTGGATTGAAAATTCATAAAGTGATCCTATTTTGACCATTTTAATATTCATTTGGGCAGCCTGCGACCACCAGGTTGGATTTAAAAATTCACCCCAACATTGTTGTTTTGATGTTCAAACACAACGTTATTTTATAACTTAATGGAAGAAAAACACAACAATACACCTTCAAAATAAATTTTAAATTTTGTTGATCTCATGTCCTAAACAACAGTGGCTTAAGCAGGACATTGTGTCTGGGGTGCAAAAGAAATTTTATTATTTAGATTTAGTTCTTAGGATTATTGAAAATTGTCTTTTCAAATATTCTTAAGACTCAGTAAAATTAAAATTTAACCAGGACTAATCCAAGAGTAAGGCTTAAGAAAGAGCTTTATTAGGCCCAGTAACAATAAAATATTTGTCATTAATTTTTTTTTAAAACAAAAATATCTCATATAGTAACCATAGATCCAACCTAAAGCTATCTCACTCAAAGAGAAAAAGGTCTCAACAAAAACTTGTTTTAGGCCAGATATTTTTGAGTTGGCATTGTATTTAAATCCAAATTTGTTGGAGACAAAATCCTCAATTCAGTGTCCAAGTATCCAGAATGGACGATTAATACAAACCACACATACAATTCAACTCATACTATTCATACTTGTGTCCGGTCTAGTTCCTCTCCAGGAAATAGATCAGAACATTGGCACCCACCAGGTGGTGTAACGCTCCTACCAAACCAGATAGGAGCTTCCATTGTGTAGGCGAAACTAACGCGCTCGCCAAACGAAGCCAACGAGCTCGCGGCACAATGCAAGCCACATAAACACAAGATCGATAGGTGTAAATTGAGCGGAAGCCGACATACACCCTTGGGCAAAACCAGTCTATAAGGACAAAGCGAACGCGCTTGATGAAAACTTACCTTAAACAAAAATGAGCAAAGCAAACAAAGTAGTCCCCGGACTCCGGCGGGAAAGACACCGAAGATTGGGCAAACAGATAAGGATCGACGGAAAATAAAAAAAAAGGACAACTGAGTAGAACGGTGCGGAGAACACTTAAGGTACCGAGAAAAACCATCATTCAATATTTTTGTATACATATTTAAACCTTTTACAAGGAAAAGTTTTCAAACAAAAGAAGCATCAAAAGAAAGTTTCCAACCGATTGTGCTTATCACTCGAAAAAGTCTCCAAATGGATCGCCCTATACAAAGGAGGCAAACCAATTCGGGCAAAAAAACCATACAAAACCAAAAAAAAATATTATTTTCCTAAACAACACACATTTTAGATTAAATACCAAAGTAAGCCACTTTTTTTTTCCTTTGGTGAACTCGCCCCCCCCCCCCCCACCCCTAGTTCACCAAAGAAATTTTGCAATTTTTTTTAAAAACCTTTGATGAACTCGCCCCCACCCCTAGTTCATCAAAGGGTTTTTTAATTTTTTGATTTTCTTGTATTTAATTTAATTAAAATCTAAATTAATTTAATTTAATTACAATAATTAATTTAAATAATTAGAATAATTAATAAAATTATTTATAAAATAATTCTTTGTAAAAATACGGTAAATAATTAAGATATTAATAAGTGGAATGCAATTTAATATTCGATAAGAACAAAAAGGAAAAACACAAATTGCAAAAATACAAGCATAGGAAATTTAAAACGAAACAACAGGAAAACATAATACAACCTAGTTCTACTTAGAACTACTACTACTACCTCTAATATAACGGCGGAGGTGTTCGATGTGATTCTTCCTGCTTCGACGAAACAATTCGAGATAAGGTTCAATGAAACCTTGGAATTCTTCATGTTTCTCAAACATTTGACGAATGTCTTCGTCATTCTTGATAGGCTTAGGGCACTTCTGAATACGATTACGTGGGTTCCAAATTACGGCGTAGGGGATTCACATTCGATTTTTTTAATTTCTTCTTTGAACACCATCTAGTTTCACATTTTTATTAGTTTTTCTTTCAATTCTGCGAATGTGATGTTGTTCTTAAGCCTGAAATGTTTAGTTTTTGATTCACGTCTATGAATCAACAGACCAGAATGGTCGTCCCAGAACCTGTTAGTCATCTGATACTCAACTTTACTGAGTGCGTAAGTATGGGTTGTTGTGGTGCGGATGGTGGTGGTTGAAGAAGATGCATGATCTCTTCCGAGTTCGTATTGTGTTCACATACAGACTCTAAGATTTGTCGCCCCATCGGACGTTAGCTAGATGTTCCATCATTGCGCGGGCGTCCTCGCCGCTTTGGATCTCCATGGTGAATAATGGACGGTCCCATCATCTCTACAATCGAACTTTCAAACGTATACGCTCCACGTCTTTACGCCACCCTCCTCCTCCAGACGAATCTTCCTCTCGGCCTTCTCCTTGAGTTGGGCGAATGTGATGTCCTTATTCATCCCGCATAACACATGGTTAGGACAACGAAACACAGCGCCATGTTCGCTTGGTGACAGTTCCATTGTGATAAAGGGCGGTTAGGAATTTGTCGTTTGAGTCTTGGGTTTGCACAACCGCCATTCCATTTTAGCGGGTGGGGCGATGGTTTTTGGGGAAGAAGCGAGAGAAGAAGATGACTCGAAGCCAAAGGTTGGTGATAAACCGGTGGTGTTAATGTTAGTGTAATTTGAGAATGTATTTATAATAGACGTGATCGTGTGTGCCGTTGCTTTAGGGTGATCATAACCGCTTGATTGTAGGGTTTAGTGTCGGCAAAATCTAGGTCATTAAATTGTGTCGGCAAAATCTTGGCCGTTTAATAATGTCGGCAAAATCTAGGGCGTCCAATGATGTCGGCAAAATCTAGGTCGTTCAATAAAAAAAAGACCCCAGCACTATGCACACTCTGCACAATGCAGCATGCACACTCTGCACTATGCACACTCTGCACAATGCAGCACTCTGCACAATGCAGCACTCTGCACAATGCACACTCTGCACAATGTACACTCTGCACAACGCATTATTAAAGATTGAAGATAAAATATTTAATAAGTGATCCAACTTAATTAAATGTGACTTAACATTAAAACCTTAAATTTAATAATTGACAAAAATACCACTTGTTTACATTGCGGTTAGGGCAAAAATTTAATAATTTTGAAATACAACTTCTGAAACTAATAATACATTAAACAACATTGACTAGTTTACATTGCGGTTAGGGCAGTTATTTTTGTTGTGACCCTCATTTCTACAAATTCCGCATCTTTTGGTGCGGGTTCCCGTTTCTCTTTGATCCATCTCTGTACGAATACGAGTAGACTGTGGCCGGCCCTTTTTATCTCTTCTTTTAGTTGGATCATGCTATAGTTCAATCGTATTGAAATCAGGCCATGAGGTCTCAGTAGGCAAGGGTGGGAACTCCACAATGTAAGTATTGAAAACATGATGCATTGTGTAGGGTGGATCAACAAACTGCAAGTGGTCGTAACTGCATTTAGAGCATGCTGCGATGGCATGTGAACATGGGTAATGAAGGGCACGAATTTCCCACATTCACGGGTTTTTGATTCAAGTCGACCACAAATGTGGTCGCAGTCTACCACTTTGTGGTCGTTGTTCTTCCCGAACTCTAACAATTGCACCGCACGATCGTGAATTGCGACATGCGTGCGTTGTGACACTTTGATGTTTTCAAAGAATGTTTTTCATCAATGTTTCGAGAACATTGTTCCGGATGCCATCATCGCTTGTGCTTGTGTTCCGTTTCACAAAGATCTCGTTCATCCTAAAATATGTTGCATCTATTAATGAACGGATCGGGAGATTCCGCACCCCCTTAAGGACATTGTTGATGCACTCTGCAAGGTTTGTTGTCAAGTGCCCCCAACGGCAACCTCCATCTCGCGATATCAACAACTGTTCTGGGTTAATGTCTTCAACCCAATGCACGCCATCAGGACCTACTTCGTCAGCAATTTTATTTTTGTAGTGATTAGCTGATCTCTCCGTCATTGAGTATGCTGAAGCAAGTAAAGTAAGATGTTGGTAATTATGGAATGCAAAATACATAATAAAAAATTAATAAAGTTTCAAAGATACTGACCCATATTGACGAGATGTTTCCTGGCAGGAGTGTTCTTAAAGTGTCTCATGAAGTTCTGTGCTATGTGGCGGATACAGAATACGTGTTTCCAGTTGGTGTTTACACGCCTAACAACACTTTTGATAGACTCGTGTCTATCCGATATCAAACAGAGTCCCTCCTGTGGTGTCACAAATTGTCTTAAACGAGACAGGAAGAAATACCAAGCCTCCGCTGTCTCACCCTCGACAACTGCATACGCAATTGGGAAGGTTCCGTTTCTTCCGTCTTGTGCGATTGCCAAAAGAAGGACCCCTTTGTACCTACCATACAACCATGTTCCATCAACAGACACCACTGGTTTGCAGAATTTAAAGCCTTGTATGCACGGGCCAAAACTCCAAAAGATGCGGTGGAAAACACCTTTGTTGGTGACTTGTTGTTCGTTCTCATAGAATGGTTTGTACTGCCAGTCGATAACTGTGCCTGGTATATAGTGAGAGAAACCCACTAGGAACTCGTGTACGTGAATCGCTCCTTGATGTGTGCAATCAACACAGCCACTGATATTGTTGGGTCCTGCCTTACAAGTGGAAGGATATGAGAACATATGAAGGAAGACGTCATCTGGAGGTGATCTTGGGAAATATTGGATGTTGTACATGTGTGTGGGTGAGTCAATCGTGTAATCCCCACAAACCAGTTTTGCTCCGAGCCTCACAACACACCTCCACAAACACGTATCGTGAACACAAGAAATCTCCCAAACTTTAGTAGTAGATCTGTTGACTTGGTATGAAACAGATTTGTTTAGGTGATATGTTTGGATGAATTCCATGGCTATTTCTTTTGTGGGAAATTTCATTTTGAGTTTCATTCGTTTGGGTCTTCATTTGAGAAAAGTTGGTTCCGGTCCATGGGATGGGCAAACTCTAAATCATAAGGTTACTCGCTATAAGTCGTGACATTTTGAAAGTGTGGGACAAGGCTCGCGGAATGCAACACCTATGTTGGGGTAGTTTGAATTGGTTCCTGAGCGTCTTCACGCTCAAGAATTTCATCTTCATCATCGCTATAATCCCCAACGTCCTCATTATGGACACCAACAAACATAGTAAACGGTGGGGTATTAGTTTCAGTTGCTGGAGGGTTAGTTGTATTAAGTTCAATGGGGTTTTGTGAGGATGATGGTGCAGAGTGATGGTCATGTGTTGAAGGACTATAATGCATGTTCGTTTGGGATGATGAAGGATTGAAGTGAGGGTAAACAGGTGGGATGAAATCAGTGTATGGTTGAAATGTTTGTTGAGAAAAAGGGATGGTGTGTGGTGGTGGAGATGGAATAGAGTGGGGTTCACTTACACCGAGTATAGTTTGAAGGAGCATCAACCAAATCTGCGTATATTTCTCGTGTCTGAGATACCACGACCTCTACATTGTTGGTAATGCTCCATCATCATTTCAAGTTGTTCATCGGATGTAATTTCGAAACCTGCATAAAAGTCACAACCAGCTGTGAGTGTTGTGGGGTATCGATATGTAATACTAGAAACCATTTGGGAAACAGTCGGAGATATTATTTTTTCAATGGCTTCTTTAACTTGAGGTAGTTTGAATTTAGAGTGAGTTTGACAAGGGTGTAGTTTTGACATCTAAACAACAAACCCCGAGAGTATCCGATTTTTCTACAAAACCATTGTAAAACACGGTGATAAAAAGCTGGGCTGGAGTTGGAGCCATTGATGAAGTTGGGAGCAGGAGGGTGTGTTTGAGTTTTAGGTGGTAGTAGGAGGATTTGTAAAGGTGTGGTTAGTGGTGAGAGATGTAGTGGGTATTTATTGAAATTACGATGGTGTAGATTGCCTTGAGGGTTTTGGTTTTGAAGGTCGAGGATTGCACCGTGACTTTTGACGGCTACGATTGCACCGACAATTTTAATGGCGAGATTCCACCGATGCGCTTTTGAATATTTCAATGTGCATTGTTCATAGAGGACCAGCTTTGCATTGTGCGAGTGAATCGTGCATTGTTCGTAGTCCATCGCATGCGGCGTGCATTGTTCGAGTGAATCGCGCACCGTGCGTGTGTATGGGACTCGACCATTATCGAAACAATCATGACAACCACTAATTAAGGCATCTTGACAAAGCCTAGTGGACAAACCCCAGTGGCCCCCTTGTCTCCCACTATCAGAAGGTGAAATGCATGTGAATAATTATTGAAAGTCCGACGGTTTAGATTGCACCGACAATTTGAACGGTTAGGATTCCACCGACCGTTTTGTTTCTTGCAATCCTACACCCATTATGGTCGTAGCAATGTAGGGTAAATTTTGTGAAAATAATGCACATAAAAAATTAGGGGAGAAAAGGGGAAAAAAGTAGGGCAAATAACCATGTTAATTTTAGGTGAAAAAAATGATTTTTAGCACACTTTCTAGTAAATAAATTACTCATTAAAACATTTTTAAATTTTTTTTTCCAACACAACACTTTAGTATTACACTTTATCTACAAGTATAATATTTAAAAAATTATAATACAAATTAAATTCGTAGGAAAAATGTTCCTAAAGTTATGTAAAAAACCGTTTTTTATAGTTAGTGAAAAAAAAATTCAATCTTCAATTCCTTTCTTCTACACCTACAAAGTAATACAATAACTAATAAATCAATGAGATTTCATTGACCTCAGTACCTCTCCTATCATGTCATATAAAATTTTGAATTTTATTAAATTTTTTAACCTAACTTAAATTCATTTAACTTAGACAATACTATGACACTTCCTTATGGACAAATGCATGTGAATACTTGTCATAAACAATGTGAAAGACATATGAACAACCTAGAGACAAGCAACTTGACAAAGGCATGTGAATTAGTGTCATAAAGGGTTATTAGGGTCATGTGAATAACTTAGACACAAGTATATGGACAAAGACATGTGAACTACTTTAATAATGGTTGAACACAAAAATCAAAATCATCATTTACACCACTATACCCATTTTGGTTGTGGCAATATAGGGTATTTTTTATTAAATAATAGAAAAAATTAGGGGAAAAAAATTAGGGGAAAAAATTAGGGCAAAAAATCATGTTAAGTTTAGGTGAAAAAATGATTTTTAGCACACTTTCTAGTAAATAAATTACTCATGAAAACATTTTTAAAATTTTTTTTTCCAACACAACACTTTAGTAATACACTTTCTCTACAAGGTATAATATTTACAAAATTAAAATAGAAATTTAATTCGTGGGAAAAATGTTCCTAAACTTAGGTAAAAAACCCTTTTTTATACTTAGTCAAAACCTACAAAGTAATACAATAACTATTAAATCAATGAGACCTCATTTACTTCAGGACCTCTCCTATTCCTGAAGAAGAAGATCACACAACTTGTTTCAAGAAAGAATTAATTTAAAAAATGTGGCTTCAATGGGAAAAAATTTGGGCAATCTACACCGTTTAAACCGCTTTGCAATCTGGGCCTTTAAGACTTTGGTGCAATCTACACCGCTTAAACCGCTTGCAATCTGAAACCATCCATAAATATCGGTTTTCAAAAATAAAATTTACTTTAGTGGGACAATCCCCAGTGGCCCCCTTGTCTCCCACTATCAGAAGGTGACATAATTGCATTTTGGAATCCAAGACCCATTATTGCGCTTTTGTCCCCACCAACCACTGAACAATCTTCAGAATTCATTGGATTCCCCACAAAACCGTGTGCTCAAACAAAACCATGGGCTGAAACAAAACCATGGGCTGAAACCATCTTTCAATACCATATAATATTCAACCATATATTCATTGCTTTCATTCAGACAAAAATCAAACCATCTTCTCTTCTCTGCCTCTTCACCTTCCACAAGCCCTTGCCTTCTGAACCATCTTCTCTTCTCTGCCTTTTCATCTCTTGGTCTAACACGCAACCGACTTTACTTTCTTTATCACTCTCTTCATCTCCATCCAAAAATGTCTACCCTACTAAACCAAGCTAATCATATTTCCAACTATCTCAACAATGACCCCATGGATGTTCATCACAAATTCACACTTCCCACACCAGAAACACACACGTTTCATCTTCCAGTAGGGGAGTGCACAATAACTCTCCAAGACGTCCAGTTGCAGTTGGGGCTTTCTGTTGACGGAGATGCCATTACTGGCAATACCTCAAAAACTTGGCCTGAACTATGCGAACGATATTTGGGTAAAGTTGTCCCACCTAATGGAAAAGATGTCCACTGTCTCCTGTTGAGTTGGCTACGTCATGAATTTATGGAGGTTCCACAGGGTGCTTCCATGACAGTTCTTAAACAATATTGTAGGGCTTGGTTGTTGCTTTTGATCGGGGGGTACATACTCCCAGACAAAACATCAAACAGAGTCAGCATGAAATACCTACTCCCCTTGATAAATTTCGACAAAATATCCAAATTTAGTTGAAATCGGCATGTTTGACAAACTTATACCGTATGTTGTGTACGACATCTACAACGCACGGAAAGGCTATGGGTGGATGTATTGTTACAGTCTTGGGTCTGGTACCGCATGCCTTTCCTAGCACCGTCTTGCACACTTTCATATGATTGGCCACTAGCAAAGAGGTAAAAATTTGACACTTTTTTTTAAAATACTAACAATTACATTTGATCTTTATGTTAACCGTTCCTTTATTTACTAGATGGGCAACACCACCACTTAATCACACCAGATGTCCAAGAGACCTTGTTTCGTACAGAACAAGGATCGATCACATGACAGCTGAGGATTTTAAGTGGTTGCCTTATGAGGATTTCAACCTTCCAGCTGACGCATATGAGGGCTCAGCCATATGGACTACAAACACAGCTATGGTGTGTTTCCATATGGTGGAATGGCACCACGCAGATAGGGTTAAATTGCAATACCGACTTCTGCAAGAGATACCAGCCCAACCACAGGATTTGACTCGCCTGCACAGAATCACCATGCAGGGACAGCATGACACTGATTGGACTCGATATTGTTGAGATAAAATCCTTTTTGATATATGGTTTTAATGATAACAAACCTTATGAACTAAAGCTTAAGTATTCTGAATGGTGTTCTACTAATGGGTGTCTTGAGTTTGTTGAAAAGAAATGAGTTTTCTTTCAAGTGGACATGCTAGAAGCAAATTAGATCAATCCATTGCATGCCATTCTCAACAAATTGAAGAATCAGAGTAGCACCAACAAAGTTACAAGAATAGTAATGCAAGCTTCATGAAGACATATTATCTTTACTATTACAATGTGTGGGACTAGGAAATTCACAAAGAGAAAAGAGAAGACATTAGGAAATCAAAGTAAATACAAATCATCTAAAGTGAATTCCTATCAAGAGAGTCCTAATAACCTAATGACTAGATGGATCAAAGGTTTCTACAAGTCTCTACAAAGGAGATTCTCATAGTCATTAATCAAAGTTATATTCTACCAATGCTCTCTTACTCAAAGGTTCAAAAGCTTATCAAGAAGCATATCAAAGAGCAAGACTAAAACATGCAAAAAGTCAAGGGTAGAAATAAACATAAGAAGGTTCACATATGAGAAGGTTCAATAGTTAAAGAAGGTTAAAATAGTTGGAGAAGGTTCAAAGATAAGAAGGTTCAAATAAGCAACCTACTCTAGGAAACTTCAACAACTAAAGAACAATCACTCTCATTGATGAACTGAAGAAGAGGTACTCAATGATTTTTCCTAAAAGCATCAAAGTTTATTGGGTTGAGGAATAATCATTTGAGAAAGTTTGACTAAGTCAATGAAAGGTTTGACAAAGTCAAGAGAAGGTATTGGAAAAGAGAAAGGTAATAAATGATTCTTCCTAGGAGCATCAAAGTTCATTTATTTGAGGAATAATCATTTGAGAAGGTTAACTCATGAGAAGCTTACAAAATAAAGTCAACAGAAGGTTTGACCTTTCTACAGAAGGTTGGCTGAAAGTCAAACATAAGGTTGACTAAAAGTCAACACAAGGTTGACCAATAGTCAACGAGAAAGTTTGATTGAAGTCAACGAGAAGGTTGACTATTCCATAAAAAGAGGTGCAGAAGGTTGATTGAAGAAGCTTAAAAGAAAAAGTAACTTTCTACAGAAGGTTGACTAAAAGTCAAACAGAAGGTTGACCGAAAGTCAACAGAAGGTTGACCAAAAGTCAACAGAAAGTTTGACTGAAGTCAAAAGAAGTTTGACTAACAAAACACCTTGGAAGTATAAGTTCAATGTTAAGAAGGTTAAAGTGAAGGAAGAAACAATGTTTAGAAGGTTGCTGGAAACCATATCAAAATTATCCCAAACACATTAACTCTTCTTGAATGATCTTAAAGTGAATTAAATGAAGATTCCAAGTCATAAAATGTGCTGAAAGTTTTGAATATAAAAGGAGGTAATGAATGATTATTCATATGGCACATTTGAGGTGTTTTAAGCTTCAGAAGGTTGATTCAAATTAATTCCAAGCTGTCCAAAAGTTACAAATGAAGCATAGCTGTTGAGTAGACTACTAGGGGAGTGCTGTGAACTGACAGAAAAGAAGAAAAGGAAGTATGGTGCAGACATAAAGTGCTGTCAACACAAGACAAAGCACAAAGGTTGCTTCAGAAGGTTGATAAGCTACAACTAAAGCACAAAGTCATCATATCCTATCTACAAACCTACAAAAACTTTCCAACGGCTCTCTTCAACTCAAATTCAATTTGTAACAGCTATATTCAGTACCAATGGCTATTTAAATGCTGGAATTTGAAGATTCAAGGCATGAGTTTGGGTTGGAACCTCTCATCATTCAAGCTTCTCAAAGAAACATCCAACCTTCTCATCCCACACTCCAAGCTTCTAATGTAAAATTCTGGGATTCTTTTAGTGAGTGTGTGTTAGCTTGATGAGCATCATTGTATACACTTTGTGTAATTTATTCTCAAGCTCTTAAACATCCCAAAACCCCAAAACCCTTATTGTAAGGAATATTGTGCTTGTTTCTCAACATGACTACCTAGTTGAAGGTGAGTGGTGTTGGTGATTCTAAGTTGTAATTCTCTCAACAAACTACCTAGTAAGAGGTGAGTGTTGTTGGTGATTCGGTTTGAAGGTTTCTCAACAAACTACCTAGTGAAAGGTGAGGGTTGTTGGTGATTCAGTTCAAAGTCTCTCAACAAACTACCTAGTGAAAGGTGAGTGTTGTTGGTGAGTCTAAGTTGTAGGTATCTCAACAAACTACCTAGTAAGAGGTGAGTGTTGTTGGTGATTCGGTTTGAAGGTTTCTCAACAAACTACCTAGTGAAAGGTGAGGGTTGTTGGTGATTCAGTTCAAGAGTTTCTCAACAAGCTACCTAGTGAAAAGTGAGGGTTGTTGGTGATTCTCTTTGTGAAAGTTAGAACTTGTCTTTTGTGTGTGATCAAAAGAGAGTGGAGGTGAAAGTCTTTAGCAAGTGAAGCTAAAGCAAGTGTAAAATCTATTTGGAAAATAGTGGAAACTCTCACGAGGACGTGGGAGAGGAGTAGCCGAGGTTTGGGTGAACCTCTATAACTCTACTGTGTTATTTACTAGCTTTCCTTACTATCTTCTAACATGCTATAACATATTCACCTTTGTCCAAACTATGAGAAGGTTGATTTATTCAACCTTCTGAAAATGGTTTTTAACTAAGAACTTATAATCTATGATTTAATCTCAAAGTTAAAACCAACATATCTCTTACAAGCTATTATTCATGACTATCCCTCATCATTAAGAAGTTAGTATCTTATATTGATTATCTATTGTTACTAACCTACTCATGAATTTTATGCATAAAACATATACTGGTTTAAAAACATTTATAGAAGCTTCAATCGAAATGATTTCATTCTCACAAGCTTCTCTACATTTAAAGAGTTTATCCTTCACATATATATGTCTTGGTAATATGTTCCTCAAGTTATCAAACACTTGAATTACCATGCTCAACAAAAGGATAAAATTCATTTGATGAACAAAATGTTTCTATGCATAAATACAACACAAGACTCATTATGAATTGAACTTACTTAACTAGAGAAGGTTCAATACATGGAACCTACTCAAGAAGAGTATGTCTTGTGAAATTGTTTTAAGCTAACTATCTCATCTCCAAGTATCAACTTGAGAGGACATTTTAGTTGCGGGATATAAATTTTCAAAGGGTCACAATTCAACCCCCCTCTTGTGACTCTATATGCCACTTCAATTGGTATCGAGCACGTGCTCTTAGGGTTGAACACACACTTAACCGTGTGAAGAGATAAAGATTCTGGAAGAAGTGATGACCAACATTGGAGATAAAGAACATGTCTCGAAGGTTGAATTACAAAGAGATTTGTGATATGCGAGACAACAATATTGATGATGAAGAAGTTGACAAAGTGGGATAGATGGAAAATGAATATGCCATGATCAACAAGTAAGCTGTTTTTAATCTTTCTTTGAATATTCTATAAGCCATTAGAATGGGAAGCTATTAGAGATGAGTTCTCTCTAAATAGAAAAACATAGGAAAGATAAAAGGGTCTTTTTGAAAAGTCATCATAAATCCTTTTTACTCTCAAAGCAAAAACAAAAAATTGCCACAAGGTACTATTTTATAAGCTACTTTTCAAAATCTCACAATACCCATCTTTGACAATTTAAAAGAGAAATGTGAAAGTCAAAATGATATGTTGTCTTGCTTGTTCTAACATACAAAGGGATGAACCACATGCTTTACATATTGATAAAGTACTAGTATGTATTTGTTGCATGCTAGTCAAAAAGTAAATGTGGAGAAAACTTATAGTGATAACAGCCCACTTGTATAAATTCTTCCAACTTATATTGTGTTGTTTTCTTGATCCTTACATAGTGTACTAAAAGGAATGGGAATTTAAATCCTTGTTCTTTTTAAGTGTTTCTAAAAGCAACCTATTATGATAAAAAGTGGTTGAGAGTTGTGTTTTTGCAAGAATCTAAAATCTTGCATTATATTGGAAAACATAAGAAAAATGTTTGAGAATGAAAACCAGTGGAGTTTTTGAAATTTGTGAAGCTTAACATATTGTGCTTTCAAGAAAATCTTTTCTCTTTGGCCTCCAAAATTTCTCATCATTCATTCACAACTCGAGCATAAGTTCTTCAAGACAAGCAAACAAGAACATATTGAAAAGAGACCACACAAAGCATCATACAAATGATACACCCAATGTACAAGAGAGATGTCAAGAAACCTTCATGACAGATGATGAATGAAGTTCTGTTTACAAAGTGAAAAATTCATGAAGGAGCCACATGGACTGAGTCATGTGACAAAGTTAGAACCAATGAACTCAAAATCTTGGAAAGCTCACACTCTACTAAGAATGATCATTACAATGCTTGCCAAGATCCATGAGGTTGCAAAAATGTGGTGAGTTTCATGACAACATGATAAGTTAGTGAGGTAAGAGCATTAAAATTTTACATGAAATTTTAATTGTCTATTATCTTACTCATTGGCTAGATTTTACATGTTTTATTCATATGCCAAGAAAACATCATGAATGTCTAAGGGCTACAAATATGTGATTTATGCAACAAAGGTTATATGCCCCAAACTAATCAAGCTCGGAAAAATATCATTCATGTATATCATCCTTCTTTTTCGTAAACTTGGTAAAAACTTACCGGCTAAAACCACGTTTATCTCTTGTTACAAAGCAACAGTCTTGTGCTTATTTCTTACATGATCAAAATGATTTTCATATGAACTAAAGTTCATGATGCATAAATATCTCTGTACATCTTTTAAAAATCCTAATTGGATATTGATATGCATGTGTTCTTGAAAAATGGTTCATTCATAAGTAAGAAATATTATCTTTACACTTATGCATAATGTTATCTCAAAAATTGTGCTTTCTAAGATACTAACTCATTCTTTTAAAAAAAAAGGAAATTGAATTTTGGGAAAACAAGAAATTGAGTTGAGTATTAACTTGGAAGTTTTGTCAAAAGATCTTTATGTGTAAAAATGTCCAAACTGGTTATAATGATAAATGCTTAGACAAAAGGAGAAATTACACACATACTTCCCTACAGTATGTTTCACAATCATTTGTCAATGATGTATGTTCAAACTGAAATATCTTGGTTGAGACCTTATTATGTTACCATGTGAGCAAAAATGGCTAGAGGAGGTATACTAACACATAAGGACCCAAAAAGAATGGGTACCAAAATCATTTTTGTGTTGTGATGTAGGAATCCTCATTGAATGATAAAAAGAGAAGAAAATGCCTCTTGGAAGTTGATAATAAAGAGATAAAGACAAACTCATACAACTCAAAAGATGCTCAGAAGAATAAATTGAAACTTCATGGTAGTACACACATTGTGAAATGATGAAGGATGAATCTGAGCAAAATATGTTGGAAGGATTGAAATCCTTCCATGGGCTTCAAGATAAAAGGATCCAAGAAGCAGAGAAAATTCATAAAGAAACTTGGAACCATCTCAAAGGGAGAGGGATCATAGTGTGCCAAAACCAGATTTCATCATCCCCTCAACCTTCTGCGGATATTGATAAGCTTCAGAGAATTGAAGAAGCTTCTGCAGATTTGAAGAAGCTTGATCCAAAACCTCTCAAAAATGAAAAGTTTGCTCTAAAAGAGATTTCAAAAAAGAAACTCAAAGTCCATCTAACATACAAGTGATTGGAAGCTGAAATAGATGAAAGATATTGAGAGATAAACACAAGCCATATCAAGCTCAATAAGAAAAATAAATGCGGAACAACCTTCTTCATCCATCACTCGGTTTTTCACAAAGTACTATGATGATATATGAATGAGCATGAATTGATGATACTGCAAAGTCTTTGAGGATGATCTTATCATAAGAAGTCTTGAAGGAAAGTCATTAAAGGAGGTATACTCAATCTCATCATAATTTTATTTTGATATATATGAATTATGTGATATGATAAGATTGATTGTTTATTCCTATAAATGCATGCTAAAGTGATTGATGCAATATATGATCTTAAAAGCTTAATTGTATGCATCATTTGTTTACTTTGAACTTGAAATGTGCATGTGTCTAGTTCTACATAAAATATGTTTGCACAGTCTCTAGTTCTAAGTTTCTTATCTTCGATATAGTGATCATAGTCAAAATTGCAATTCATAATTGCATAATGCTTTAAGCTTTATGAACACATGTTAAAAACCTATTTAAAATGAAGTGTTCTTTAAAAAGTGTTAGATAAGATGTTGCAATGTCAAGTGTCATTCTTTGCGAGAAATATAGACTCACATACTATATTAATATCTATGATGTGGTGCTAAAAGTGTTAATATCTATGAAGTGCAAATTGATCCCCATCATGTTTAAAATAACAAATGTTCTAATAACTCTTATGAATAATTCAATGATTGAAAGAATCTTGTTCCACAACCTTTGATTCTAAACATTCCATATTGCTATAACTTTCATGAACCTTTTTGGATATATGGTTTGTTGTCTTAAATAGCTTCATTGAGTTGTAGGCACATTAAAAACGTTTCAATAGTCAATGTGAATTGAATCTTTCAAAGTGTTAGACCATTTGATGCATTGTTGAGTCCCATGTAAATCATGTCTTACAAAGATGCACCTATTGTTTATCATGAAATTTCTTTTGGTGTATAAAATGGGTGAAAAAGTTTTCAGATCATCAGTATAAAATTAACATTTTTCAAAGCAAGTTTTCAAATGTGCACTAATCATATTATTGTCAAATTCTGATATGTGCTTTCTAAAAACATGTTCTTATGAAAATCTTTTAAAGTAAGGAGTTATTTTCTCAAAACTGAAATGTGATTAACTTAATATCTTGAGAAGGAAAAATGACAAAGCCTCATGTTGATCATTTAATCTAAGTCATATTATATCCTTTATCAAATCTGATTTTGGTGCATATTTAATGTTATATCTGGTTTCCAAAAGCCTCATGTGCACTTATAAATCTAAAGACAAAATATTGAGAGAATCAAAGCTTAACTTGCATATCTTGAGAAACCTATACTTTATTTGATGCCTAACTCTAGGAATATGATCTTGGTTTTACAAAAATTTGAGATTCTGATATTATGTTTACAAAATATCCTTCTTCAACATGTTCTATATTGATGTTCAATCATTGGACTTAAGATTGGAAGGTTTCCAAAAATTGATTCTCATTTTTGTTTCTCCATGCAAAATTGATTGCTTTCTTGAAAATGTTTAATATTAAATGAGCACTAAGTGCTAAATCTGATTTATGAAAAATGAAACTTCTCACAAATGCTTTTGAATATTTATTTGACACATTCTAAACAAGAAAGATCTGTTTTAAAATAATTATATGGTAATCTTGTTTCACTTTCATAGTCTCCACTCAAAAATAGATATGTGAGATCCATATAGCATATGAATGCATGTTTTTGCAAAATGAGTCTTGATTGCTGCATAATCTTGTTGTGATATATGTTTTAATAGTGTCTTTTAAAACAATGAAAACTAGTGAAAATAGATTCTATGATATATCACAAACTCTGACTACTTTGAGAAAGCTTAAGAATGTGCATTATGTTCACTTGTGTGATCACAAATTTTGAAAGAGTGTATAGCTTTAATTTTAGCTATCACCATCATGCATTATGCTTTAAATGACTTTGTAGAACTAAGAATGGTAAATTGGTTATCCCCCATTGTTCATATCCAAGGGATTATTGCCATACATGGGTTGAGGAAAAATAAACTAAAAATGTCCTATATATTGTTTTCTTCTAAGGCAAGAGGGTGGTAAAGAATGTTATATTCATTGAACCCTATACAAAATGCATCATAAGAGGTTGTCCTCTTATATATAAAAGGCTTTTCTCCAAAGCCTAATAATGAGAGTAATAAGAAGGGAAGAGATGCTTCTAAAGAAAGGAGAATAATGGTCCTTGAAAACCCAAAGGGAGAGTTTTGAACTAAAGAAAGTATATGTTCCTCAATGTCTAAACATGCTAAGTTCAAATCTCTTTATCTATTCCTTATGAATCAAAAGAATGTGATGAATTACATGATACAGTTATATTGCTTCTAATTACTATGATTTCTTATGTCTACATTGCAATATTAACTAAGATCTTTTCTCACATTGAATATGCTTACCATGTTAAATGCAAACTACTTGAGTTTGATATGTTGATCCACCTCCCCTCTAATTCTTTTTGATAGATGTCAAAAGGGGAGAGTAAAAGATAGATATAATAATATAGAATGTTGCTAATTAACCTGAAGCATAAGTTTAGGGGGAGTTTAAACTCCATGCATAAGTTCAGGGGGAGCTTAATTTGATAGTAACTCAACATTCTTGCATGTATTATTATATCCATCCAGAAAACTTAAGATTTGTTCTTAAAGGTTTGTCATCATCAAAAAGGGGGAGATTGTTGAGATAAAATCCTTTTTGATATATGGTTTTAATGATAACAAACCTTATGAACTAAAGCTTAAGTATTCTGAATGGTGTTCTACTAATGGGTGTCTTGAGTTTGTTGAAAAGAACAGGTTTCTTTCAAGTGGACATGCTAGAAGCAAATTAGATCAATCCATTGCATGCCATTCTCAACAAATTGAAGAATCAGAGTAGCACCAACAAAGTTACAAGAATAGTAATGCAAGCTTCATGAAGACATATTATCTTTACTATTACAATGTGTGGGACTAGGAAATTCACAAAGAGAAAGAGAAGACATTAGGAAATCAAAGTAAATACAAATCATCTAAAGTGAATTCCTATCAAGAGAGTCCTAATAACCTAATGACTAGATGGATCAAAGGTTTCTACAAGTCTCTACAAAGGAGATTCTCATAGTCATTAATCGGGTTATATTCTACCAATGCTCTCTTACTCAAAGGTTCAAAAGCTTATCAAGAAGCATATCAAAGAGCAAGACTAAAACATGCAAAAAGTCAAGGGTAGAAATAAACATAAGAAGGTTCACATATGAGAAGGTTCAATAGTTAAAGAAGGTTAAAATAGTTGGAGAAGGTTCAAAGATAAGAAGGTTCAAATAAGCAACCTACTCTAGGAAACTTCAACAACTAAAGAACAATCACTCTCATTGATGAACTGAAGAAGAGGTACTCAATGATTTTTCCTAAAAGCATCAAAGTTTATTGGGTTGAGGAATAATCATTTGAGAAAGTTTGACTAAGTCAACAGAAGGTTTGACAAAGTCAAGAGAAGGTATTGGAAAAAGAGAAGGTAATAAATGATTCTTCCTAGGAGCATCAAAGTTCATTTATTTGAGGAATAATCATTTGAGAAGGTTAACTCATGAGAAGCTTACAAAATAAAGTCAACAGAAGGTTTGACCTTTCTACAGAAGGTTGACTGAAAGTCAAACATAAGGTTGACTAAAAGTCAACACAAGGTTGACCAATAGTCAACGAAAAGTTTGATTGAAGTCAACGTAAGGTTGACTATTCCATAAAGAGTGCAGAAGGTTGATTGAAGAAGCTTAAAAGAAAAAGTAACTTTCTACGTAAGGTTGACTAAAAGTCAAACGAGAAGGTTGACCGAAAGTCAACGAAAGGTTGACCAAAAGTCAACAGAAAGTTTGATGAAGTCAAAAGAAGTTTGACTAACAAAACACCTTGGAAGTATAAGTTCAATGTTAAGAAGGTTAAAGTGAAGGAAGAAACAATGTTTAGAAGGTTCTTTGAAACCATATCAAAATTATCCCAAACACATTAACTCTTCTTGAATGATCTTAAAGTGAATTAAATGAAGATTCCAAGTCATAAAATGTGCTGAAAGTTTTGAATATAAAAGGAGGTAATGAATGATTATTCATATGGCACATTTGAGGTGTTTTAAGCTTGTAAGGTTGATTCAAATTAATTCCAAGATGTCCAAAAGTTACAAATGAAGCATAGTTTGTTGGAGTAGACTACTAGAAGTCTTTGTGAACCGACGAGAAAAGAAGAAAAGGAAGTATGGTGCAGACATAAAGTGTTTGTCAACACAAGACAAAGCACAAAGGTTGCTTGAAAGGTTGATAAGCTACAACTAAAGCACAAAGTCATCATATCCTATCTACAAACCTACAAAAACTTTCCAACGGCTCTCTTCAACTCAAATTCAATTTGTAACAGCTATATTCAGTACCAATGGCTATTTAAATGCTGGAATTTGAAGATTCAAGGCATGAGTTTGGGTTGGAACCTCTCATCATTCAAGCTTCTCAAAGAAACATCCAACCTTCTCATCCCACACTCCAAGCTTCTAATGTAAAATTCTGGGATTCTTTTAGTGAGTGTGTGTTAGCTTGATGAGCATCATTGTATACACTTTGTGTAATTTATTCTCAAGCTCTTAAACATCCCAAAACCCCAAAACCCTTATTGTAAGGAATATTGTGCTTGTTTCTCAACAGACTACCTAGTTGAAGGTGAGTGGTGTTGGTGATTCTAAGTTGTAATTCTCTCAACAAACTACCTAGTAAGAGGTGAGTGTTGTTGGTGATTCGGTTTGAAGGTTTCTCAACAAACTACCTAGTGAAAGGTGAGGGTTGTTGGTGATTCAGTTCAAAAGTCTCTCAACAAACTACCTAGTGAAAGGTGAGTGTTGTTGGTGAGTCTAAGTTGTAGGTATCTCAACAAACTACCTAGTAAGAGGTGAGTGTTGTTGGTGATTCGGTTTGAAGGTTTCTCAACAAACTACCTAGTGAAAGGTGAGGGTTGTTGGTGATTCAGTTCAAGAGTTTCTCAACAAGCTACCTAGTGAAAAGTGAGGGTTGTTGGTGATTCTCTTCGTGAAAGTTAGAACTTGTCTTTTGTGTGTGATCAAAAGAGAGTGGAGGTGAAAGTCTTTAGCAAGTGAAGCTAAAGCAAGTGTAAAATCTATTTGGAAAATAGTGGAAACTCTCACGAGGACGTGGGGAGAGGAGTAGCCGTGTTTGGGTGAACCTCTATAACTCTACTTGTGTTATTTACTAGCTTTCCTTACTATCTTCTAACATGCTATAACATATTCACCTTTGTCCAAACTATGAGAAGGTTGATTTATTCAACCTTACGAAAAATGGTTTTTAACTAAGAACTTATAATCTATGATTTAATCTCAAAGTTAAAACCAACATATCTCTTACAAGCTATTATTCATGACTATCCTCATCATTAAGAAGTTAGTATCTTATATTGATTATCTATTGTTACTAACCTACTCATGAATTTTATGCATAAAACATATCTTGGTTTAAAAACATTTATAGAAGCTTCAATCAAAATGATTTCATTCTCACAAGCTTCTCTACATTTAAAGAGTTTATCCTTCACATATATATGTCTTGGTAATATGTTCCTCAAGTTATCAAACATTTGAATTACCATGCTCAACAAAAGGATAAAATTCATTTGATGAACAAAATGTTTCTATGCATAAATACAACACAAGACTCATTATGAATTGAACTTACTTAACTAGAGAAGGTTCAATACATGGAACCTACTCAAGAAGAGTATGTCTTGTGAAATTGTTTTAAGCTAACTATCTCATCTCCAAGTATCAACTTGAGAGGACATTTTCTAAGTTGCGGGATATAAATTTTCAAAGGGTCACAATTCAACCCCTTCTTGTGACTCTATATGCCACTTCGGATATCACACTCATTGGATCGATCGTTGGAATGATAGAGAAAAATCGGTGTGTTGTCGGTCACCTACTATGGAACACCAAAGCGATCGATAGATACATGCGCTGGTTTTTCAAAAATTCTCGGCCATACATTTACGCCGACCAACAACTAAAGGGATCCTCGTCTTCTTTGGTGTTGTGGGTGATGTGGAAGAATCGATGAAGAACAACCACCACCTCCCCCGAACTCAAATCGAACGTCGAGAGCGTAAATCAGAATCGTTATCGACGTCCGCACAAATCAAGACCGAACCAAACAGCGCGTGTGAGACGAGAAGAATATGTGCCCCACCGCCACTCTATCTCACACACACCAACATCTCGGGACACCGATATGTTCGACTCTCTGTTTGGTTTCGTGCGGTACACACCGAGTCTGCGATTTATGCTCGTGAACTTCAAGAGGGGCGCGGTGCTAGTTCTTCATCGATGCCACAATATTATCAATACCCACCTCCCAGAGCCCTACTGCATAGTTCTTCATCAACGCCCAATATTATCAATACCCACCTCCCCGAGCCTCGCCGTGCAAGTTTTTCATCGGTGCCCGAATATTATCAATACCAACATGCCCCCGAGCCCCAACCCCAATTATTTCGGACCCACCTCCCTATCACGATCGAGGAAGAACCCGAACAACCACAACAACGTCAACGTCCACAACGTAATCCCCGTCCCTAGACGCGGTGTGGAACTGGTCTCATCTTCTTCGTTAATACTTTAATGTATTATTAGTTTGACAAGTTGTATTTCATAGCAAAGAAGTTGTATTTTTATGACTTATTAAATTCAAGGTTTTAATTAATGGTCTACATCTTACCGAAACCTCGCTTAACGGCCTAGATTTTGCCTCAATTTTTAATATCTTCATTTTTACCCCAATTATTTTATAAATAATTATTCTAATTATTTAAATTAATTATTGTAATTAAATTAAATTAATTTAGATTTTAATTAAATTAAATACAAGAAAATCAAAAAATTAAAAAACCCTTTGATGAACTAGGGGTGGGGGGGGGGGCGAGTTCATCAAAGGTTTTTAAAAAAAATTGCAAAATTTCTTTGGTGAACTAGGGGTGGGGGGGGGGGGGGGCGAGTTCACCAAAGGAAAAAAAAAGTGGCTTACTTTGGTATTTAATCTAAAATGTGTGTTGTTTAGGAAAATAATTTTTTTTTTTGGTTTGGTATGGTTTTTTTGCCACCAATTCGACCGCCAAGTGAGGAAATGCGCAACAACCCCAGACGTTTCAAAACAACACTTGGAGGACTCGTAAAACCAATCATCTTATATTTTGTTAATTTCTAACCATTTTTTGTAGGCTTAAATCTAGAAGGAATCAAATAGCACAAAGAGTCGGTCGGTTGAAGGACTCGACTTTTGAACGCCTTCGCGCTACGCGCTCGCCACTCGAAGGACTATGTTCACAACAGGATATTCTGGGTTCGGCCAACCGATCAACTCAGCCCAATAAGAGGCCCAATACTCACAAAGCCCAAATAATGTCTATATAAGGGTTCTCTCCCACACTATCTAGGTATGCCTAAAACACTAATAAAATACTAGAGAGAAATTGACTTGGGCGTCAGAGTGGCTTTGCAAGTACCCCGACGACGCTTCACCCCTGATTGGAAGAGTCACTTCCATGATCATCCAACCGAGCTCTCTCCCAAGAACGCTAGAAGCACTCATACAAACCACACATACGATTCACCTCATACTATTCATACTTGTGTTCGGTCTAGTTCCTCTCTAAGAAATAGATTGAACAGATCCTAAAGTATATATTTTTTTTGACAAATAAAGTATATGAAAATAGTAAGTAGTTTTAGTGATAGAGCTAAGTTAATTTTTACAAGACTATATTTTATATACAAAATGAACTTTATTAAAAGATAATCAAAAGTGCTAAGAGTTTCTATACAAAAAATGATTAAGGAAAGTTTCATCAAACACAAACTTTATAGACTACAACATGCAAAAATAGTAGTGAAAAATAAATAAGAATAAACTTAACACATAAGCAAATTATTATATAAAAAAAGCACAACTAAATTATTGTAAATTCAAATTTATGATATAAAAGACTCTTTTAGTGAACCATTGTGGTAGAAAGGAGATGGAAGATAGATAGATAGATAGATAGATAGATAGATAGATAGAAAATAATAAGACATCATTAAATTATGGGGCATAATACCTTATTATTATATCTAATTTTAACATTTTATTTATTTTAGGGTAGGAGTAACTACCCCATGTTATATATAAACTAGCCCTACAGGTTGGCTAACAATTTGTTAAAGAGACCTAAACATAAAAACAACAGTAAATAAAAACATCAAACAAAATCTAAGTATTTTTTTTTACTAAACAAATTCAGTATTAGAAAGACATCACATTTAAAGACAAAAGTCACAGATATTAGATCAAGTCATAACACAAAGAGCTTAAACTTGGAGCATAAACAACAACCTAATCACACATATTAGATAAAGTCATAACATCAATTAGTTTAAAGTTGTAAAATAAACAACAACCTAAAATAAGATTATTCATATTCATCAAATGTAACCATAAAAACTTAACCCATAATACCGTCTTACCGGTTCGAGGGATTATTCTCTAGAGTTGCGCGTAGAGGATACCCAATTTATACCAAAAATATGTACACATGAAAACTTAACTCATAATTAAAGAGAAAAGAAGACACCATAATTAAAAAGTGAAACACGTACGTAGGTCTCATGCAGAGATTTTGATTTAAAAGTAAATATCAATTTAATTATGCTTCTAATACTTCTTGATGCGAAATTATCTAAATAAAGAAGAAAATACTAATTTGGACATGTAATTTTTTTCAAGATTCTAAAGTACTCCAAAACACACTGCCTACAATCACACTTTATGTATTTTGCCATCAAATAGATTATTGACGAACGAAGTATTTCAATAGTTAAAAAAATTTCTGAATACTAAAGTAACCCAAAACACACTATCTAACATTTCACGTTACGTGTTTTGCTACAAAATAATCTTGTCCTCATCAAGTACACTAAAACACACTATTTAACATCCCACTTTAAAATATAAAAATATAAAAAAAATGTAGATTAGTCATCGGTAAAACTCTGTTGGGAGGATATAATCACGACGCCGACAAAAACCAAGTACCCGTGGCCACCAATTTCCCGGTGTATATTAGTGTCGATAAAGCCGATGAAAACTACACACTAATGAGATGGTAACAAAAAAATAAAAGAAAGGAGAAAAAAAAACCAAAGTGAAAAAAAAAAAAACCAATTGGCCAAAAATTGGAAGCCAATTGACCAAAAAATCTTTCCCCCCAAATTTAACATGCATGCCAAGCCGCATACATGTTTTAGATACTTTCCTTGTCACTATAGCGAAATAGTTGGGTATCTATACCCAAATGACATGCCTTAACCTAATTAGTCCATGTGTCAAGTATTTTCCATAAAACACTACGACCGTCCTGATGGACGGGTTGACTAACAATTTGTTAAAGAGTAAACCTCTAAAGAAAAGAAGCATAAGAACAACAGTAAATAACAACGCTTATCTAAATAAAACAGTAAATAACAACATCAAACAAAATCTAAGTATTTTTTTGACTAAACAAATTCTAAGTATTAGAAGGACATCACATTTAAAGACAAAAGTCACACATATTAGATCAAGTCATAACACAAACAGTTTAAAGTTGGAGCATAAACAACAGCCTAATCACACAGATTAGATGAAGTCATAACAAAATCAGTTAAAAGTTGTAAAATAAACAACAACCTATAATAACATTATCCATATTCATCAAATGTAACCATAAAAACTTAACTTGTAATACCATCTTACCGGTTCGAGGGATTAGTCTCTAGAGTTGCGAGTAGAGGATACCCAGTTTATACCAAAAAAATGTACACATGAAAACTTAACTCATAATTAAAGAGAAAAGAAGACAATATAATTAAAAAGTGAAACACGTACGTAGGTCTCATGCAGAAATTGATTTAAAAGTAAATATCAATTTAATTATGCTTTTAATACTTATTGATGCGAAATTATCTAAATAAAGAAGAAAATACCAATTTGGACATCTAATTTTTTTTCAATATTCTAAAGTACCCCAAAACACACTGCTTAGAATCACACTTTATGTATTTTGTCACCAAATTATTTTTCTATCAAATAGATTATTGGCAAACGAAGTGTTTCAATAGTTAAAAAAATTCCGAATACTAAAGTAACCCAAAATACAGTATCTAACATTTCGCATTACGCGTTTTGCTACAAAATTATGTTGTCCCCATCAAGTACACTAAAGCACACTATTTAGCATCCCACTTTAAAATATAAAAATATATAAAAAAATATAGATTAGTCATCGGTAAAACTCTGTTGGGAGGATATAACCACACACGCCGAGAAAACCGAGTACTTGTGGTCAGCCAACTTCTCCAGTGTACATTAGTCATCATTAAAGCCCATGAAAACTCCACACTAATGAGATGGTAACAAAAAAAGTAAAAGAAATGAAACAAAAAAAAAAGCCAAAGTGAAAGAAAAAAAAAAGCCAATTGACTCCGATGGACGGGTTGTCTAACTATTGATTAAATGAATTACTTTTAAACAAAAACAACAGTAAATAATAATATCAAACATTAGAAAGACATCACAATCAAAGACAAAAGTCACACATATTAGATCAAGTCATAACACAAACAACTTAAAGTTGGAGCAAAAACAACAGCCTAATCACACATATTAGATTAAGTTATAACACAAATAGCTTAAAAGTTGTAACACAAACAACAATCCATCAAGAATGACTATTCTGCGTTAGTTTGCTCTTGAGGTTGATAGATCCGTCCTCAGCCGGTTGTAGGATTCTGTCGATCATGCACGGTTTGATTTAAAACTAACACAAATTTAAGAATGCTTCTAATACTTGTTGATGCGAAATTATCTAAAAATTAAATAGTTTTCCACCAAAATTTGCATATTTAAACATCTAAAAATTTTCAAGATCATAAAAGTACTTTTAAAATATAAAAAATAAAAATAAAAAAAGAAAACCTACAAATATAAAATAAGAACTTTGGATGTGGTAAAAACTCTGTTGGGATGAAAGACTTGTGGTTAGCCAGACTTCCCAGCGCAGATTAGTCATCGATAAAGACAATGAAAATTACGTACCAATGACATGGTAAAAAAAAGAAGAAGGAAATAACAAAAAAAAATAGAAGCAAGAAACAAAAAAGAAAGTGAAACAAAGAAGAAAGAAGAGAAAAAAAAAGTAACCAAAAAAAAATTCATGCCATAGACCAAAAAATCTTTCCCACCAAAATCTAAATCAATTTATAATGCATGCCAAGCCAAATAAGGTATAAGATAATAAGTCGCTCTTGAGTAGTCACTTAAAGTTCATCACATCCATCAAATTTGAGAGATTTCAAAAACTTTAAAACCATAAGTAAAAAATAAGTGGAAAGAAAATAATATCAAAAAATAAAATAAAATATATGCATTAGATTATGAAGCATTGAATAATAAAATGAGCGAAAAATGAATTGTGAACTTCAATTGAATGTTAGATACAATTTGTGTACTCTGTATATGACTGTGTATGTGTATCTTTGTACATGAGTATATTCTGTTTCTAAGATATGACTTAAACAAAAAAAAGGGGAAATTAATCATAAATCTCATTCTCAATGATCAATTAGAAGGGCTTCTTAAGATGCTTAAAATCCAAAGAAGAATCAACACACTCTGCTTTGCTTCTATAACCATTCAATAATTTCAACAACTCAGTAGCTTTTTCCTTTGTATTCTCACCACAACCAACTTGCAATAAAACAAGCAGTTTCTGAAATACTCCAACTTGAATTGCTTCAATCAAAATCCCTTCTTCAGTCTTATCACAAATCTTATAAAGAATTGAAACTGCAAAACCAGAACTCAATTCAGATACCCTTAAAAGCTTCTTAATCACAAGAGGTAAAGTCAACGCATTTGACTTTGCTATTTGCACCCCTTTTTACTATCACAAACACAATCCAAAATCCCTAATGCCTTCTCACATATCCCTTTTTCAGCATCAACAAGAATCTCCAATAAAAGTGAAACTAAACCAAGTTCCAGAAATCTCTCTATCATTATCTTTCTACTCCTTGATGAAAAAACCAAGTGAAAAATTGTTGATAAACATGCTTTTGTAGCAACATTCTCCTTAAGCAAATTCACCAATGATTCAACAATTCCTTCAGTTTTAACCAATGCTTCAACATGCATTTCTTTAAGAACCAAAGCAGCGTTTTGCTTTGTAGATAATTGCTTATCATAATTTAGAAACAAAACGATGCAATTCATGGAACTTTCAGATCCCAAAACGGATCTACCTTCTTCAGTAAAAGGACGCATCCACGTCAGCACACTCAAAATCTCTTCCAAGACCACAAGATTGTTGACACGTGAGAAAGAATTGAAAGCATTAGCAAGTACAAGAGGAGCACCATTAGTTACTATACACCTCTTATTCCTCTCACTTTCTTTCCCCCAAGCTTTAATTTTCCTAACCAATTCAAAACACTTGTTTTCATCTCCGTTTTGGGTAGCCGACAGAATCCTGGTACACGTGTCAGAAACCTCGTACGGTGTAACGGGGATACGAGGAGTGGGGATCCGTTCGATCCCATTAGAGCGATGATCAACACACCAATCTTGAATCATTCTACGAAGAGAATGATTTGGAATGATTTCGAATGTTGTTAACTCTTTCTTTGTAACTGGACATGTTTGGTTACCTTCTTCGATCCATTTCTCGATGCTTTCTCTGTCGTAGGTTATTCCTGTTGAAAGTGTAACGGGATCTTTCATTAAATCGAGTGTTACTGGGCAACGGAAATGAGTTGGAATTGCTATTTCAACTTCTAAATCGCTAATACTCTTGGAATTTAACTCTTTTCCTTTGCGAGCACGACGGAATACTCTTCCTTTTGTCCATGACAAGACCATTTTTGATTGTTTTGTTTTGTTTTGTTTTGTTTGTTTGTTGTTTGATGAGGTGAAGGTTGTTGTGTTTTGATTGTGATGAAGGGAAATGAGTTGTGGGGGGTTGATTATATATATATGAAGATGAAGTGGTATAGTGTGTGGCACGCGGGTCAAAGGTTGCTTGGTTTGGTAAGAGGAATACTTAGAATGTGTCAAATAAGGCTAAAAAAATGAGAGAGGTTTATTTTTATTTTTTTGTCTTTATTATTGTTTCCGTGTTTGTTAATTTATTTATGTGTGTGCGTGTGATTGAACGTTGAATGTTGAAACTGAGTTTGAAAAAGTCGGGGCTTGAGGTATTTGAAAATAAGGGGAAGAGAAAGAGTGTGGTGGATTGAATTGAAGAATAATTAAAGGGAAGTATAGTTGTTGAGGTTAGAAGAGCAATAATGCTATTCCAACAAAAAAAAATTTGACAAATCTACAAATCACCAACTTACAACACCAATTACCCAAGTTTTTAAGCCAATTAACCAACCTACTTTTTCACAATTTTCGAGGCGTGGATTAAAAACTTGGGTATCGATGCGCTTAAGTTAATTGGGCAAAAAAACTGGGTAATTGGGGTTGTAAGTTGGTGATTTGTAGATTTGTCAAATTTTTTTTTGTTGGAATAGCATTATTGTTAGAAGAGGGATGGGGTTTGAATTGAACGGAACGGAGTGTGTGGGATGGGAGCTGACTTGGATTGAGTCTTCTGTGGTCGGTGTGGTGTGCTGACTTGTGATCCATTTTAAATTGCATTGAGGTCTCTATCTCTAGTCTAGTCTACTAATGCGCGTGCCAACTGCACCCGTGCGTATTTCAACCACCAGCCGCGTAGATGGGTCCGTCGGTGTCCAACTGTCCATACTATTTAGATTTAATTTATACGCTAAGTTGACACGGTAATAAAAATAAATCAGTCAATTAATAACAGTTTTATATGTCAAGTTGTCATTTTGACACTATGAATTGTTATTAAATTTAGTGCTTATTAAATTTTAGTTTGGAATTTTGATTTTTGAAAAGATTTATTTATAAACATTAAGAAGTAATTTGATGTATATTTCATATTTTATGAACTAACTAAATAGGAGAGGGGAGTGTAAGCTTATTAGTGATTAAATTAGTGATTTTCTCTTAAATGAATTTAAAGCTAAATAATTCAATTTCTTAATTTTACTGAATCAAGTGATAATACTTTTTTTTGGTCAAAAGCGTAATATTTCATTCATGAATGACAAAGCCACAAACATTACACCAAGTGTAGCTAAGCCAACACACTATTGGGGTACTGTACAGGATTGCGTATACTGTAAGATATAAAAAGGAAAATGCTCATGAGATACTCCTGACACACGATCACTAAGACAGTCAGACTTAATAACCTATCGCAGCCTCGAGTAACCAAGATGCAATCTAGCTACCAACCAGCTACCCACTAAGAGGGCTCGGTTAAATATGGCAGTTTAACTAGAGGATGAATGAAAGACTCAAAAGAATGCCACATACTTGAAAAGATAATTTTCAACAATGCTTTTCTTTTCTTGGTCTTTACAGATAAACTGCAGCAAACAAAAATGAAACCAGCCCACACAAGGCCCATCTCAGTAATCACACAGTACAAACCTATAAGTTTGTTATAAACAATGTTGTAAACCTATAATTTTGTTAATACCCCTAGCTCAGATCCTGGATCCTCCACAGCAGATAACAACAGTGGTACCTGAGTACTTGGGTAGAGGCGTTCGAGTTCCATCACAATAGAACAAAATAGATGACAGGTTCGACATCAACTGACAATGGATTTATGGTATGTTTTTAGAAGTTTTGGAGTGAAGATTGAAGATCATTGTATCGCGATTATGTGGCAAGAGACAAGGTGGATTGTTATAGGTCATAGTTATTTTAGATTTTTAGTGATGTTTTTTTATTATTATTATTATTATTATTATTATTATTATTATTATTGTTGTTATTATTATTATTCTTGGGATTATATTGTATCTTTTTTGTTCAAAGGATTATATTGTATTTATCTAAGTATTCTTTTTGGCCCATGCTTCTTAGAACCCCGCCGCTACTCACTAGACACCCCTAAGCCTTAAATATTCCCAAAATACCCTCATGTGGAAAACCCCCCACACTACATTTTAATTGGTTCGGACATGGCCCACGCTGTTTTGTTACTTTTTCTAACTTTGGATCACGAAGCTTTGAAAAAAAAATGCAAATCTATTCCCAAATTTCAACCAATGATGGCATTTCAGATAGATTCCCAGAAAATCCTAAACAAATAACTTTTAACTTTCATTTGCAGAACCCAACACAAACCCAAATTTTATTTATTTTGCTTCAAAAAAAATGCTTAAAAGTAAATGTAAATAAATGTCAAATTACTTCGAATTTACTTTTGCCAGACCTTAAAATTTGGAACAAATTATTGTTTTCCAAGTTCTCTATCAACGAAAAAAGAAGAAACGGGGAGAAGAAGAAGCAGCGAAAGAAGAAACATGAATTGATGCTGAAAATATTGGTTCGGTCGGCCGTGTTCCGAACTGGTTCGGTCGGCCGTGCTCCGAACCTAATAAAAAATAATTTTAGTGGGTTGTCTCTGAAAATAACACACTCGGTGCAGTGAAATTCGAACTGGTTCGGCCAAGCGTGCGCCGAACCGTACTTAATGTTTAAAAAAAAATCTCAGATTTCATTAAGGGTATTTGGTCTTTTCATATCAAAAAGGGGGTTCTAGTGAGTGGAGGGAGGTTGTACGAACTATGGTCCTTCTTTTTTATGGTTCAAATGGGAATGATTTCAATTTATGAGAGCAAGACCAAACCATATACACACAGGTGGCCCATTTGGACAATAAAGTCCCAGCCAAATAAGGTCACAAACTTACAAAATGCGGATACTTGGTAATAGGATGTCCAACCTGCCCCCGACTAATAACTCCTTACACACAAAAGGCAAAAAAGTACAACCAACACACACCCTCTCTCGCAAACCTAACCCTAATTCAGCAACCCAATAAATATTAAAGAGAGAAGAAACCTTTCGAAACTCAATCATTCGTAACCAACGCCGATCTTAGATCTGAGTAAAACTTGAACGCTTGCACTGATCATCTTTGTTAAGAGCTTCAAATTGTTTCAGCATCCTTTGCAAGCGCTCGTCGCAACGAGGGTGGGGGATTCAGGCACCAATTACTAGCAAGGTTCCCAAGAGAGCATAGGTAGGCAAGCTCGTGAGCCATCGAGTTACCTTCACGACTCGTCTAGGTAAATCCACAAACTTGGAATTGGGTCTTTAATATTTGTATGTCATGGATGATGATGTTGATCTCATGATCTTCCTTATTTCCTTTGTATGCTTCTATAAGTGTGAGGTTGTCCGATTGAAAGGTGACCTGTTTCAAGTTGAGGTTACCACCAAGTAATAGGACTTGATGAAGACTCGTGGCCTCAGCAACAAACGGGCTCGATACGTAGATTTGCACTGCAACCATGGTAAGCACTCTTCCCGTAGCGTCTCTACACACTATGTCTGTTGATCCCATCCCTTTCTGGGCATTGAAGGAAGCATCGACATTTATCTTGATGATTTCCCACGAGGAGGTCTCCAAGTTTTAGAATGATTCACTGCAGGACCTCTAGGGTTCACAATATTTGAGTTGATCTGGCCTGTAAAAATTCAAAGCATATTTTTTGGCCCATGCTTCGTACAACCCCCTCCTACTCACTAGAACCCCCATACCACCCTTTATTCCCAAAATACCCTTGGACAGTGGAGAGGGTTCGGCGCACGACTGATCGATTTGGATCGGCACACGCTTGGTCGAACCTAGTCAAAACATAATTTTGGGGTGTCTGAGTAAATTTTGACTGGTTTGGCGCAGCGAGATTCGATCAACCGTGCGCTGAATCGTGCATAATCTTAAAAAAAAAAACAAATTTCAGTAAGAGCATTTGGTCTTTTCACACCAAAAAGGGGTTCCAGTGAGTAGGGGTTGTACGAAGCATGGGCCTTTTTTTTGGTCAAAAAAATTTGAAAGCATTGAAATGTGCTTTAAAAACTAAAGTAGGGCTACAAATACAAAATGTGATTTTTGGCCTGATTTCTATTCGCACCCGAACTTTTTATTTTGCGTAACCTCTTGGTTTAATTGGCTCTATTTACTGCACCCCAAAATGTTGACTAAAAAAACTGGACATGTGAATGATGCATGCATGGATGATGCTCTAACTTCTTGCATAATTTTTTTTTAACCAACTTCTTGCATAGTTGTTTGTTGCTCCTACGTATACTTGGGTTTGAATTTTGACTTCTACCTGACATTTTCATAGTCAGATTATTTAAGCACTTTAGGTGAACTGTAAACAACTACAATTCATTATCTAATTCTAACGCATCATTTATAATCTCGTGTGTATCTGCCCAATTGTCCTTATACACCAGTTAGTCTATGAAATATTCTCTACTATGCATGTCAGTACAAATCTATGCTGTTTTGACATTCAAAACACGTCTGGTTGAACTTTTGGTACATTTCACGACCATATTTTAATGTATAAGAACTTTGGGTTATTTGAGACATAAGTGTATGTTTGGTTCTGCAGTGATGATAATCGATTTTAACATAATTGATTTTATAAAATTGATTTTTGTTAAAAGTGAGTTTAATATAACGTAATTTTTATTTGGATATCTTAACAAAAAAGTGATTCTTACAAATATATGTTGTTTGGATAGTTTTGATCAAAATTGATTTTGGGTGTAAATTTTTCAAAATAGGTTTCAACTTAGAACTATATTCAAAACTTAAAATTTAATAAAATAGTAAAAAAAAAGTACTAATAATATAGAGTTTATTTTGACAAAGATAATAGTTTAATTTTGATTTACATATATTATTTAACATTTTTAGAAATATATATTATATAATTTTTTTGACTAATATATATATATATATATATATATATATATATATATATAATGTGTGTGTATAACAAATTAGTTTTGTACAAAAAAAATTAACAAATTATTTTATAGTTTTTGTCATTTACGTTAATGGGCTTGTGCAAGAAAAAATAAATGGGCCTTGAAACCCGATTCCTCCTTCTTCTCTAACCTAGAGATTGCAATTTGCAACTCCGCAACTTGAAATTAACCCATATATAGATGGCATCCATCCAAAATTAATGAGGCCCCCTTGTAGATGTAAGGGTTGGGGATGCCCCTTTGCACTCCATTTAATATAATTTTTGCTCATAAAAAAAACCATCCAAAAATGTAAGGAGGTTGGGTAAACAATAATATGATATTCTTACCTCCTTTTTTTTTCTTGTCTTGGACACAAAATCATGACAGTTAAGAGGAAAAAATGAAAGAATCCAGCAGAGATAAGTGTCTGTAACTCTAGAAAAATGCAGAAAGATTATTAAAGGATGAAGGGTAGTCCAGTCAGTCCATATAGTTACCATGAGAATTTAACTAGAATTCTAGCTAGAATGAAAAGCTACTGCGTGCTTGTTTGGTTTGGCGGTGGGAGGGCTTGGAATCGATTTTCAGGCTACCTTTCGTGATTTTACATGATTTTGATGGTGTTTGGCTCCAATCTTCAGAAGCGCTTCTTACTTCCAAAATCGATTCTGCAAGAAGCTACAGTAGCTTTTACGGCAACTCAAAATCAATTCTGAAATTGGTAGTTGTTAATCTTCCATCTTTTCCTTTACTACCCTTTTCTTCCCTACATTTTTAATGTTTCTGCCTTTTCCCTTATTACTGTCCGGCGCTCTCAAGTTGCAAGGAGGAAGGAGGCAATACTTAGGTTAGAGAAGGTTAAAAAGATTGGGCTTCAAAGCCCATTTAGCAAAATAGATAAAAGGCAAAATAACACCAGTGGTCCTTTAAGTTATTTAATTGTAACAAGTTAATTGGTTCTTTAAGTTTTTTTCGTATCACTTAGGTCCTTTAAGTTATTCAATTGTAACAAGTTGGTCCTTTAAGTTACATAATCTGTACATCATTGGTTCTTTTTTCATTTTCTATTACAAAAAAACCAAGACTAATAGAGTTGAGTGATGTGATGTGATGTGAGAGCTACATGTCATCTGTCTAGTAACAATTTTGTCATTTAAGACTATCGTCATGTAACAATTTAGTCCTTTCAACTTAAATGAAAAAGAAGATGAACCATCCTTTTTTAAAAAAAATTAAGTTGAAAGTTCCAAATTATTACATGACAATAGTCTTAAGGACCAAATTCTTACAAGATAGATGATGGGTAGCCTCCGTCACGGCCACATCAACCCTGTTAGTGCGAATTGAGTTTTTTTGTAATAAAAAATGAAAAAAGGACAAACATTGTACACAATATGTAACTTAAAGGACTTAAGTGTTACGAAAAAAACTTAAAGGACCAACTTGTTACAATTAAATAACTTAAAGAACTTCCGGTGTAATTTTGCCTAGATAAAATGGACCGAAGGTTCTTTTAGTATCAATGAATGCATTTTTAATGTTTCTGTTTTTTTTATTTCGACCAACATATGAAAAAGAAAGCTGTTTAAAAATTAACATTATATATTTATAATTCAGCCTAATATTTTTTAAAAACAGGCAAAAAATATCTAGCTTTATATATACAAGTTATCATCCATTTTGGTAGTTAACATCAAAAAGAAATTTGATACAAATTATTCAAACAACATGACTTGCACTTTTAATTATATTTTCCAATTGTAATTTAATTTTGATATAATATAAGTTAATTTAGTATTCTTGTTATATATTTTTTTTGAAGCAAATTTTATCAAATTTTGAGTTCCTATTGTAAGTATAAACTAGATAGCGATTACGCGTGCGATGCACGAGAGGTGATATGGCCTTCTGATGTAGTTTCGAAAAAACATCAACATTTTATAAGGGGTGTATAAAAATACGCAACACATATATATATAAGACGAAGAGGCAACAATAGCCCTTGGTGGGATGAGGCAACAATGTCGGTCCAAAAATATAGAGTGGGGGTATATTGGTAAACAGTGGGGTACAAAATGAGGGGTACATTTTGATAATTAAAAAAAGTGTTGGACAAAAAAAAATTGTCAGGGGTATGTCGGTCCAAAAATATAGAGTGGAGGGTATATTGGTAAATAGTGAGGTACAAAATGAGGGGTATATTGGTAAATGGTGGGGTACAAAATATAGAGTGGGGTATGTCGGTCCAAAAATATAGAGTGGGGGTATATTGGTAAACAGTGGGGTACAAATGAGGGGTATATTGGTAAATGGTGAGAATAAAATTTTCCCACCAAAAGTGGATAAAAAAAAGTGTTGGATCAAAAAAAAATTTGTCAAGTGTATGTCGGTCCAAAAATATAGAGTGAGGGTATATTGGTAAACAGTGAGGTACAAAATGAGGGGTATATTGGTAAATGGTGGGAATAAAATTTTCCCACCAAAAGTGGATAAAAAAAGAGTGGGGGTATGTCGGTCCAAAAATATAGAGTGGGGATATATTGGTAAGCAAAATTAAAGTACAAAATTAGGGGTATATTGGTAAATGGTGGGAATAAAATTTTCCCACCAAAAGTGGGGAAGTCAACGATTGTGTATTAATAGTTCTCGGATAGAGTGGGGGTATATTGGTAAACAGTGGAGTACAAAATGAGGGGTACATTTTGATAATAATAATAATAATAATAATAATAAAAAGTGTTGGAGAAAAAAAAATTGTCAGGAGTATATTGGTACAAAAATATATAATGGGGGTATATTGGTAAACAGTGGGGTACAAAATGAGGGGTATATTGGTAAACGGTGGGGCACAAATATAGAGTGAGGATATGTTGGTCCAAAAATATAGAGTGGGGGTATATTGGTAAACAGTGGGATACAAAATGAAGGGTATATAGGTAAATGGTGGGAAAAAATTTTCCCACCAAAATGGCAAATTAAAGGCGACTTTGTATTATAGATGAGGGATTAAAACTCATTTTGGTAATTTCACACACAAAAGCAATTTTGATCCAACCTATCCAAACAACACAAATTGATGAAAATCACTTTTCGATAAGTATATCCAAATAAAAATCATATTACGTTCAACTCATTTTAAACTAAAATTAATTCTGCAAAATCAATTCTGTCAAAATCAATTCTCGCCACCGCTGAACCAAATACACACTGCTTCTGCTAGAATCAATTCTAGAAGAAATAATTATTTTTGCATTTAGCAGCTAAACAACTCTTTTCGATCTGAAATCACGAAAGTGAATGTCAAAAGCACTTTCTGCAATCTCACGGTCAAACCAAACATACTCTAAATATAGTAATCATTAAAAAGTAACGGAAGGAAAGTGATAAAAATATATTATTTTTGAACCTTCAAATTCTCAAAATGAAAACTCTGGAGTCATTATCACGACTGGAGCACAAGAGAGATGGAAATGCATCACCATCAAGCTAGTCACATGGTGCAAACTTTTTTGGCCCTTTAGTATTTTCTTGAAACTCACTTAACATTGAATTAATTGTCTTGTCACTCTCATTTCAGTGTTGTGTTTCCTTTCTATGTAATGGTGTTCAAATGGATGAGAATTTTCTCCAGTACCTCTCCCTATCTCTCTTTTCTTTTTCTTTTTTTAATTTTTTTTAAGTAAAATAATTTAAGAGTTGAGATTGAGTATTATAGAGATCTAATAGAGAGAATTACACTAATTAGAGTGATTAGAGGGACCTTTGACTAAAGAGGATCTGAAGGGTTGAGTTTGCTAGATGTTATACAAAATACGAATTATATTAACAAATTTGAAATCAATCACAACTGGAACCAACTTAATTTATAAATGATTCTTGGAGTTGTAATAATTTCTTTAGTTTAAACTAGCTGGTTAGGTGCCCCTTAGTATGAGTTCCTTTTGTTTTTATGCATGTGCGTAAATATTTATATTTGTAAATTGTTATAAATTAACCAAAACAATAGTAAGATATAATCATTTTAGTAGACTATATATGAAGAATAATAGATAAAGAGAAGAAGAGAATGAGAGAAGAAAATAGCATTTTCATTCTACTCTAGAAGGTCTTTCACAATGCTACACGAGTCCTATTAATTATAGTACATAACTCTTGTAACTTACAATCAATATAATAAGGACTAATAATCTATATAATGAGTGTCTTCTAATATTCATCTATTATGTAACACTTGTAACTCATGGACATCCACATTACTATTATTCATAAACTCTCTCTTGGATGTCATTTAGGATATATCTGCCTCATTAAAAACTTTACTAAGAAAAAACCCAATGGGAAAAAATTTTAGTGAAGAAAAAGACTACAATATCCTTTATGGAAGAATTGTCTCGTTAAAAAACTTTTCCAGGAAAACGCAATGGGAAAAAATCATAGAGAAGGGAAAAGAGTAGTTTTCTCCCCTGTTCAAAGAATATGTTAAGCATATAAATTCCAATATTTAGATTTTCTCCCCTGATGCTATGGAGCAATATGTTTCATGATTTATCTTCCTTTCAATTGAGCTTCACAGGCAGTATTATTTTCAGGACTTATTTCTTGAACGATTGGTATTTGAGCATGATATGAGGAAGTGATAACTATAGATTGCTATTAGATCATGATGATGCATCAATGCCGCCATATGTAAATCAACACATATTTCAGAACTGAATTGATCTAGATCTGAAAAATACCTTGTATATACATGGAAAATTTAATGAATGTATGCATAAAATAATTGCTTCAATTATATCATGAAGTTGTTGATGAGATCGTGATGATCCGAGCTTGTGATAGTCCATTCTCTGAGCTTGAGGTTGTCGGGGGGTTGGTACCTGCAGACACTTTGATGCCAAAGTCATCGATCAGAAGTGGAGGAGAGGTACAAATGAATGAAGCATACTTGGTTCGCAAGAGTGATGCTCTATTTATAGACGCGGGGTCGGCCACGTGAGGGCGGCATCGGCTTGAGATGCGAGAAATTGCTCTGAGTGGCATTTATTGTTAGGTCGGCCCTGAGCTTTTTATGATGTGACACTTGATTGAAATGACGCGGCGTTTGAATGAACTGAGGCATCTTGTCATAATGACTGTCTAGTTTTTAGTGCCCGAGCATTGATGTGTCGTGTCAATTCGTCTTTCGAGCCCAAGGTCCTTATAAAAGGAGGGAGAACCATGGCATTCTGATACCTTGCATTCCCTAAGAGTACTATTTTCTCTAGAGATTGTACCCCGACGAACCGGCGTTGACGTCCGGTGTTACGATGTTGAGACTTTCACAAGTGATTTCTAGGCAGAACTTTTTCCCGAGGTGGACATTCATCAATTGACGTCAATCTTCATCCGTCGACGTTAAGATTCATCATTGTCGAGGTTAATTTCTTTTGCCCTTATAATTCCCAGCATTCTTTTTATTTATGTCTTTTCCTGGGTGAGTGTATCCGAGTCTGTCTCCGCCCTATCTCGGGGAGGAAAATGATCCACCTCGACTTTCTTTGGATTAGAGCCGTGTTTCTTCTCTTTCCTTGACTGTGACCTTAGCTTCCTCCCCATGAAGGTAGATGGTGCGTACGAGAGACAACGAGAGGCGAATTTTTATTGCCCCAGGGAAACCTACCTTAAAGAAGTCCGCCGAGGGTAAGCGGATTCCGGCTGATGAAGAAACGTCTACCTCGACGAGGTCCATTCACTTGTCTGAGGCTACTAGGTCGGAGGCTAAGCCTCACGCAGAGCGATTGTCGCCCATCGTCGAGCCAACAAATCAAATTGCTCCTGAAGTTATGGAGGAGGAAGTTGTTGTTGAAGACCCTTATAAGTGGGTTGCTCGTGATATCTGAAACATCGATTCCACCTTCAGACCCGGAACCGATTTATCTGATTACAAACGTTATGTAGGCACTCCTGATCAGATATGAAAACTGGAGACTGTGCCCGAGATCGAGGCAATGTGTGTTGCAACATCAGGTTTAAGATTTTTTGTCTATGTTGTGGTGCTGGAGAAGATAGGGGTCCGAATACCCTTCACCGCCTTTCAAAAGAAAATTTTGAGCTTCATGAGGGTTTCCCCTACTCAATTGACACCCAATGGGTGGGGGTTCGTCAGGACCTTTGAGGTTGTGATGGAGGCTCTAGGTCGACCTTGCAGCCACAAGGTGTTATTTTCTCTTTTTGAGATCTTCCGCCAGCCCGAGCTCGAGTCTGGTAGAGAAAGACAGGGCCAGGTTGGGTTGCGTTCCAACTGAAAGTACAGGGCCTTTCATTTCTGCAGCCTTGGTAGACTTTGTTTTCGTCATCATATCATGTTTTTAGATTCATTTCTTGTGTTGATCTCAGTTTCATTTTCTTTGCAGATAAAATGACTTCACCTTTTGTCCTGAGTGCTCTCCTTCTCAAGGCCAACATGGAGAAGAGGAAAGAGCCCAAGGCTGAGGGGTGTAAGGAAACTGCAGTCAAGCTCAAGAAAGGGGCGGAGAACAAAGGTAGGGGCCAAAACCAAGTTCTTAATAAATTCCCCCATGCTCCTCCTAGCCTTTCTCCTGAAACAAAGAGGCAAAAAGGTTTCGAGGCTCAGGGACTTGCTAATGACCTTTTCCTGGAGGATTTTGAGTTCTGCGTCAGGGTCAACCAGTATGGCAAGGACCTCTTCATAAAGATGAACGTTGTTGCTTCTAGGAGGGGGAGAGGTAAGCTTCTCGAACTCGAGGATATGAATCTTTGGCTTGTAGAGACTCAGATTGAGCGAGATGAGCTAAAGACGGAGGTGGATACTCTCCGAGCTAAAGTTGACTCTCTAAGTGGTGTTGGAAAAACACATGTGCAAGTATACACAGTCCAAAAACAAGTAGTATAAAAAGATCGAACCCACAGAGATTGAAAAACTCTCGTTTAAAATACAATATAAAGTAATAAAGTGTAAGGTAACTAAATAACAAATAATAGTAGAGTTGGTGTGATCACAACTAAGTTAGATAAGAAAGCAAAGTATAAGTGTTGATAATGCAAATGAGAAAAGCTAGTTGGAATGTCTTCATCAAGTAATTTACTTTTAAGTGTTTCAGCTGCACTGAATGTTGTTGCATTAGCTATGTGCCTTTCAGTCACTTTCTTCAGAGTTTCATTACAAGCTTCCTATGTCTATGCATGCTTAAATAAGTTCACTCTTGTATCTTAAGTACCCACAGTATCACCCTATGGACTATACTATCCTATGTCTAGGTCTTAGCATGGTTTTCACAAAGTTTTCTTTATGTAAAACACTTACCCATATTAGTTCTTGAGTTCTTAATTGTAAGCCATGTCTGCTCTTACAAATTTACTTATTCTAAGTTGATCAATCCCCAAAATAAGTGTTGAAAATATTATCAAACAAGAACTAAAGTACAAACATACATACATGCATCATACTTACTTAAAAGCTCATTAAATGATTAGAACATTCCAACTAAGAGAGGTTTAGCTAACAATAGACATTGCAAGGTAGATATAAACTGAATAGACCATGTTTATATAATTGAAATCACAAAAGAGAAACAACAAGATAGAAGTTACACAAGTTGAAGCCCTTTGTATGAATTCTCCTAGCAATGCACTAGCATTACTCCTTAGCACTATACAAACACTATGAAATCGAAGTAAGGAGGCTTTGTTAATTCCTTCCTTTCCCTCTTATAAAATAGAAACTAACTATGTATATTGAAATTTTGATCTATAACTTATGGATTGTGATATATTTCCAAATGAAGATGTGAGGTCCTTTTATAGCCTTCAAGAGAGGTGCTTCCTTCCTTCATGTTGAAGTAATCTTGAGTGGATTAGTTGTAGTTGCTTTTTCAGATGTTGATCTCTTAGTTGAAATCTTTGACCAAGTGTATAGGGAGGTTCCATGATGTATGAACATGTGTCCCTTTGTTGATGACTCTTCAAAGCTATCCCTATGGCTATGTGTGAATGGTAGGCGCCTACTATATAAAGTGGTTCTGCTTTAGGGGACCAAGCATGAGGTCAGCAATGCAAGTGGATGCACATGTAGCTAGTTGCTCATTCACCAAGTAGTGCAGATTCAGGTGCGAAGATCAATGCAGGGAGCATTGATGCGAGGAGAGCATTGATGCGCAGGATCTCGTAGATCAGACCGAACAAAAACATCAAACATACCACAATATATCCAAAATGGCCTATTAACAACTATAACCATGTCAATCACTCAAGTTATCATATATCACAAAAAATACTATATAAACTCTTTATTATTACTTGAAAGTAGAGCTGTCAATGGGCCGGGTTTGGGCCGGCCCGCCCAGGCCCATCGGGCCAAATTGTGTATATGGGCAGGGTCGGGCCAGCCCAATATTCGGATGGGCTGCAAAATGTAAGGCCCAAGCCCGCCCAACACTAGCCCATGGGCCAATGGGCCCGCCCAACGGGCCACAAATCATTGACTTTTTAAAATTTTGTATAAATCAAAATTAGAATTTTCAACCACTATATCTAGAACTTCAAACACAAATGTTTGAACTTGCATATCAAGTTGATTTCATATATATGAAAAAAAGGTGGAAAGTTGATATACTGTGATTAAATTCTCATGATATTACCGACTCAAAATTTGAGTTACTAAATCTTATTTGCTTTGCCTCTAATTTATTTGTTTCTTGAGTGTGATTAATTAGGATTAGGATTGGGATTAGGATTAGATTAGGATGTTGGTTGTCTTTATACCGAATTGGTATTTTTTTTGAAATAGGACAATTTCAATAGAGAAGAAGACAAAGACATCTCAAACAGTTATAGATCGGTATTTGGTGGTGGTGTTTTTTTTTAGTCGAATGGCTTCAAGAATTTATGAATGGAGTTGCAGAACGGTTTGAAGAAAATACGAAGGACGATCCGTTAAGCTTCAAAAGGCGTGGAATAAATAATTGACTTGTCATATTTTGATTGGATAACAGTAAAACCAGCATGTATAACACTTGTCATATTTTAAAATTTAAAAAAAAAACAAACAAACGGGCCGGCCCAATAACATCATCGGGTCAATCGGGCCGGGCCAAAAAACATACCGTTGATTTTGGGCTACTATTTTTAGAGCCCAAGCCCGCCCAAAATATCGGGCCATTGGGCCGGGCCCAAATTGACAGCTCTACTTGAAAGAGAGCAATTTACCAAGTTTTTTTTTTTGACGCAAACAATTTACCAAGTTTAAACATATGAAATACTCTATATAAAATAGAGTTATCACACCCCCAAACTTAAACCATTGCTTGTCCGCAAGTAATGACAAAGACAAACTATTAAAGCTATAATTCTAGAAGATAGATCAACATGATATTTTGGATTTTCATGAGGAGTTCCCTATGAACTTCATTTCTCAACAATCTTTCTTGTGCCTTTATTTCTTCAAAACTACCAAAGTTATTCAAACTCTTTTATGTGTGTGTGAACCCACTGAGTTGAGATTGGCTCCAAGACTAAGTGAAAAACTTCCTCCTAGCCTTTGAAAGGATTGGTTCATCTATGGTCACACCAAAATATTTTTCAAAAGAGAGATTTAGACTCACAAAATTTTCTCAAGTGTTGGGGAGTTTTAAGTACAACAAAGGACTTGGTTGAATTTTTCAAAGCTTTTGAGCCAATGCATTTTTCTATTTTTTGTGTGGATCTTTTTGTGCAGATGCATTACTTCTTTGAAGTGATTTGTGCATTGATTTTTTTTCTGCATTTTGCTTTTCTTTAGTACAGTTGCATTGATGCTTCTGCACTGATGATGCTTTTTCTTTTGATAGCTCATATTGCCTTCCTCACTGACCTCCAGATGCAAATGCACTTTGGCACAGGTCTTTGACCTCCCAGATGCATATATTTTTTCTTTGCACTTTGCACAGTTCGATTTTGAACTATCCTCCAGATACATTTATTCCTGCATGGCACAGGTCTTTGACCTCCAGATGCATTCATGTACTTAGGCACAAGTATAGTTTCAAATGATTCAGGACACTATGGCTTTGATCTTTGATCTTTTGTCCACATTTTTGTATTCTTTTTGTGCATTGTTTACTCTTTATACTTTTGAAATTCAGCCTTTGTTTTCATAAAACACCCCCAAACTTAATTCTTTAAGCTCTTCTATCTTTTTAGTAAAACTTTGTTTTTGAGCTAAGCTTACCAAAAATTCCTTTTGCATCAGATTGATCTTTAAATAGCAAGGTTCTTTTCACAAACTCAGTTTTGAAGTGTTGAAGTAAACATAATTTTGGTTATTTTCTAAGAAATAAGACTTCTTTTTCTCTTTTTCATCATTAAAATTCCATCCATAGGGTTTTCACCATATTTTTGAAAAACTGATCCATTCTACTAAAATACTTTTAACAATAATAGTATTCTTCATACTTTCCACTATTTCCAAAAGAGATTCTTTGGAAAATAATTTCATGTATTTAGATACTACTTTGTTAAGTACATCTAATATTTAAACAAAATATAACTACTTTAAAACATATATATTTACTAGATAAAAACAAACATATTTAATTAAACACACAACATACTAGATAAATCCCCCCCCCCAAACTTAAGATAGCAGTGTCCTCACTGCTAATTTGTTCAAAAAACACAAACCATATTTGTTCAAAATAGGGGGAGAGGGATTAAAAACACAACCAGGGAAATAGTTTAGATAGTAGAAACATAAGCTATAGCAGGTGAACATATGAAAACTTATAAAAGATACTCATTTCTTTGCTCCACTCCTTGTTCTGGTGCTCTGCCTGGTAGGAGGAGTATGTTTCACCTTCTGTTTCTTCTCTTTGGGTTGCTTCTGTGGTGTTTCTTCAACTGGTGCATATGCACCACCTTTCTCTGGTGTTGATACAGGTATTGATGTATAGTCATAGACAAGTCGCCAATTAGGGGTCTTAGCAACTCAAATCTATCCTACTTAGAGGTTGTGTACTTTCAAATGATCGGCCAACCCACCCGAGACTGGAACCCTAACTCGTCCTCCAAGGAATAGCTTGACCTAGATGCCAGAACAAATTAGGAGGCACCAATCTCTCCCGTGATGGACTCTCTCGCCTCGTAAAATTAGGGATTGAGACGTTGCGAAGACTCTACTTAAAGGAAGTCTCCCATGGAGGAAGGGATTGGACTCATTGACTAGACAAACCCTAACTTACTAAAGGGATTGAGTCTTCCACATTTTACGCAAGAACATGTACTATTCCAACATATTGTTTATTTCTTTTGTCTTTTTTTCAGTGAACAATTTTTCTTGTAAGTAAAATTTCAGGTAAGTTAGTTAAGTGTTGAGATCTCAACATTGTTCAGGTTCTAATGGGATTTTAACACCCATCTTTAATACGATACGAATTGTATCTTTCAAAGTGCAAACCGGACAAAATTGTCTTCCTAAAAAAAATAGGACAAAACTTACAAATAGTACCTTAGGTAGTGTTCAACTTGTTGTCCAATAACAATATAACAAGTGGCATTACTAATCCATGTCATACCAGTTAATAAACTCTTGGTAATCACCGTTTCCTTCCGTCTTTGCTCCAAGTATAACCTCCACGCCTACGCGGTGCACCCCACTCCAGCGATGTTGCCAGAATCAACATCAACACCATGGCTACGTTGCATACTTAATGGCATTTTTAAAGTTTAATTATCCTTGAACTCTATGATCTAGTTGAGAAAATCACTAATCTACTTTTTACATGTGTTTAGGCCTTAATGGGCAGATTAGTAGGTATAGGAAGCTAGCCTCAGCATAGGAATTCTTTTTAAAATGCAGAAAAGCTATAGAAAATTTTCTTTGATTTTGAGATGCATATATATCTTTTCTACAAACCTACTACTACCTTTTCTATCTTTTTGGGTGTTAAAAGACTAATCCCCTTTGGACATGTGCTTAAGCTTCTAATGCCGTATTAAAATATGTATATTATGTTTAACTTTGGCTGGTATAACCCAATTTTACAAAGATATATATTCTTCATAAAGCACTTTTTGTAAGATATGTGTAGTATCTTTTATAAACACTGCCTTGTCAGCCCTTTAGACAAGTGTTTCTATCTAATATTCTGTCTCCATTCATTGTTTCACTATAATTTTAACTTTTATTCTTTGGCCAATGCATGGTTAGTGCTTTGAAGATAAACAATTAATGAAGCATATACTAATATTCTGACACCAAATACATTGATGCAAAGACCAGAGTTTTCTGCCAAGTCCAAAGCTTTTTGCACTAACTTCAGATGGGATCCTATGATATCCTTCTTAGTGTTGAGAATGCCATTTTGGATTTTAATAGGATATTCTTGCTTTGATGAACACCATACATATATTATTACAACAATGTTATTTGGACAAAAAAAATTTAGACAAAAATAGACAAAAACCAATTTACAATATCAATTAACCAAGTTTTTTGCGCATTAACTGTTGATCAATTAACCAAGTTTTTAATCAATGCCTCGAAAACTGTGAAAAAGCAGGTTGGTTAATAGTCTAAAAAACTTAGTTAATTCATGTTGTAAGTTGATTTTTATCTATTTTTCGCTGAAATTTTTGGCTACATAACATTATTGATATTATTACGTATATACTATGATAATATCTCAGATTTTTATCTTTATCAAGTAGTGGAATCTTATGCTGACTACATTAAAGTAAATTGACCACTAATTTATTTATTTTTTTAACACATGATCACTAATTTGTTTAAAGCCAAATGATTCACCCAAAGATTTAGGAAACTTTGGAATAACTTATCTCGCCACATAAACACTTGTATAATTTAAAAAATATATACTAGCTTATGACATATATTCATTTTTTTTGACAACTTGACATGTTCTTACGTTGTTTTAAACTTTTTTATAAGTCTTGTTTATTGCCATAATAAGTTTCTTTCAACTTATTAGAGTTTTCTCTTGTTTACTTTTCGACTTTAGAAACAATTTATACATATATTTTATATGACTAGCGCTTAATAAGTTGCATATATTCGAATACCATTTGTTAAACAAGTGCTAATTGCATATAGGGGAATGAAAAAAGCGCTTGTTAATATCATAATTTAACTTCCTATATATATCCAAGGTCAAATGGCACGCAATTCCCTCACAAAACCTATTCAATGTGATTCTAATGTGATTTGTATGAACTACTCTTATATTAGCCAATAAATTTGTTTTTCTACCTAAAAACACTAAAGTTTATGTTAGTGGTATAGGTAATGTCACATTAAGCCCAACTTTAACTCTTAAAGATGTGCTTTACATTCCTAAATTTCATTTGAACCTTACTTCATGTACACGTGGACTCAATAGATGTCATCACATGCTCGAATCCCTTTTGAATGGTCTGGCGATTTAGATAATCCGCAAAGCAAGTTTTGACAGAGAAGAATAAGGGCAATTTGCTTATAAATAGGTCCAGAGCGAGTATACGCCTATGCAAGTCCATGTATATGTTGCGCGATTCCAACCTCGATGTACGATTTCTCATACTTATGCACGACCATGCATGTTGATGTGAGAAGCAAAAACTTAACAATACAAGTAGTGTCCCCAAGGCATATAACAATACAAATCATGACATGTCGATGTAGCAGAAACTAAGATAAGCACCTAACATGAAGATGACCGCAAAAAAATATAGTCCAAATACATTAGTGTTCCAATATAGTCTAAATACATTAGTTTTCCAATAAACCTAAAAAGTGATTTTTTTTTGCTTATAAATAGGTCCAGAGGGAATATACTCGACTTCCATAGTTATGCAACAGACTTGCATATATAGGTCGTGCATGTGTTAGGTAATTGGGATTATTAACTAAGATTAGTCCAACACTAATTGGGGTTAATAAACTAAGATTGGTCATTCTAATGCAAAATTTCTTTAAGGCTAATTAGAAGTGATGTAGGGATTCTGAATCTACGGTTAGTTTTTCTGAAACATTGACATTTGTTAGCATACAAATCAGTTAACTGTGACACATAAACAGTTAACGGTCACGTCATTATCTGTTAACATAGATGGACGGAATATCCAGAAAATGATTTTTGTGTTACAAATTTAAAACATAGAGAACTTTATTCGAGGAAAAAAAACCTTAAAAGATTGGAACTTTGAAAATAACTTAAAGAACACAAAAATATATATTTAGCCATGTACTTGTATTTATCAACGGCATTTGAATCACTTCAGTGGGTAGCTCCCACACAATAATTGTACATAAATCTGGCTGAGACAATTCCATGTGAGAGTAAAAATTGTCAAATGTTTCAATAGATATTATATAGGATTATGAATGATGAGATTGTTAGATAGTTTGCCATGATAGATTTGTGAGACCCATTTAATCCTGCTTCTGCTTATAAGCAATGGAAAGAAAACTCGCGTGGCTTAAATTTAAAAACAAAGGAACAAATATTGGATGTATTGCCATGATGCCTTCATAATTTCGTGCGTGGAATAATGGAATTGCAAGGTTAATGATGGAGATTGAAGGCCATTTAAGAAACCCCCTAATCTCTTTCTTTGATGGATTGATTATGTCCACTTGACTTTCAACAGAAAATATATATTAGATATTTATACATTTTATGTATTAAAAAGTAAAAACTATAGTTATGAAACTCTCAATTTCTTTTAGGAAATGAAGAGGATCTCAATTAGGGGTAAATGTCTATTGGGGCAATTGACCCCACATAACTAGTTTATTTTAGTTTAAATATGCCCAATTAATTTGTTTTGACCCCATAGAAAAATAGATATTGTTCTCACTAGATAGTTTTTTTAAAAAAAAAGTATGTGTAGAAAGTTTTAAGAGATAAGAAGAGACTAAATTCATACATATTTTTTTCTTTTATCATTCTAATTTTGACCTAATTTCTAAAATTAGGCACATAAATTGACATAAAACACATTAAATTTCGTGATCAAAGTTTTTTTGGTCAAAAAGCTACATATTTAATTAAAATTATAATATTTTTCTTATTTAAAAATTTATTGACAAATGTGATGCCTCTACTAACGAAAAATTCTGGATCCGTCACTGATCTCAATTTCATATGATGGGTATATATGTTAGGGCTCATATTGTTATACTTTTCCCTTAATACAGAATCACACATGTACTAATTCTATTTTGACAAATGTTTTGAGTACATATACCACATAGGGAATAAATTTTGTTAATTTAGATCTTAGTCCTAATATAGACTTACAAAGTACAACTAGAGTTTAAAAGGAGAAAACTTAGTTGCAATTCTTTCTAATGTTTTTTACTAAAATTGAGTCATGATCGAGATAAAGCATGAAACTATTTGAGTGTTTTTGTGTGTTTCTTTTTAATGAAGTTTGGGAACTAGTGTATTGTACCTAGGTTTGATTCTGCGACTATGGCCACAATGTTAGGATCTTTTAGACTTTCAAAATTACATCTAAACTGCAATTAGAATGCATCAACAACATTTATCTTTGTTCTTGCTTAGAAGTGGAAGATCCAACTCCTTTAGCAAGCTAGGGTTTGCATAGTGAGAAAAATGAGTAAAACCATTTCCTCATTTGATGGAATTCCCTTAAATAGAGCTCTTCCAATACATGGATCGGGACGAATAGGCTGAATCTAGTTACTAAATGTCCTTAATTATTCTAGTAAATAGCTCCTCAAGCACAATGCCTGATAAGGATGAAGTGGTTTGTTTGCATACTTCACCTTATACTCAACTAGGCTTCTTGGGCTAGCTCCTCTAGTTGTGCCTCAATGTTACTTACTGACAACAAGGTCCAGGGCGGCTTCATCATTGTGGTACAATCTCTATTTTTGTAATATCAAGATCTGTGACATAATTAGGTATGTGAATATGGCCGTGATTTAAAAATTGAGTAAGATTATTAAAAAAAGAAAGAAAAGAGTGGCCAAAACTTCAATTGCATTCTTCTTATAATTTTATCTTGAGAGAAAGGGGAAACAACCATCGAGGAAATTTGCAAAGATTGCTAGGATGAAAAAACAAAGACCAAAGGGAAAGGTGGTAAACAAATAATATATGATAAATATAAAAGGGTTGTTGGGGAGAGGACACTTTGTCTATTATTTGTAGTGAGTGGGGTTGTTAAAAAACAAATGATTTTCTATCATAGTACATAAACAAATGATGTTCTATCATAGTACATACTATGAATAAGATATCCTATAATTAAGAGAGTTATTATGGTGAAAGAAGATGATAGGTGGAACCAAATATGAAACATTGAAAGTTGACCCCATGCATTGTGGAGCTATGTAAAGCACTTTTGAAGTGGGGGGAGAGAAAGAGAGAGGGAGGCTTGAGAATCATTGGAGGGAAGGAACAAAGAACAATGACCACACCATTTTGTTGGCTTATTTTTGGTTCTCCTTATACTATGCACAATAAACTCTGTCCTAGATTGAACTTAAGAATTCTAGTGTCTGTTTGGTTAAGATTCTAGAGACTCTAGAATCATTTTTGGGAACAAAAAATAGCGTGAATATAATTGAAAAGTACTAACTATATCATGTGTTTGGTTTACAGAATTACGGTGGATAAAATTGATTTTGATAGAATTTAACAGTTCTCAGCTTTTTTATTTGATAAAATTAATTATGGGTGTGAGACTCACAAAATTCTATATATTTATAACATCAAAACTGATTTTATAGTCATTATCCAAACGAAATCAGTTCTTCTGAACTCACTTTTAAAGTACCATTATTACTTAGTTTTCTTGAAAAATCCAAAAATTGCAAAATTAAATTGGTGTAATTATTGAAATCCGAAACACCCAAACACCTTTCTTTTTTGAAAAAAAAAATTTATTTGCAAACAATATAAATTATCTGAAGTTCAGATTTGCAACTTTTACTTCAAAAAGTAATTTTTACTCTCAATTTTATTGTTCAACTCACTTTTTTCTTTAAATTCATTCAAAGATAATTCATTACATTCTACTAGTTGTCATTCTAAGCATATGTTTGGTTTAGCTGTGGGGAGACCTAGAATCGCTTTTGAGCCTTACTTTCGTGATTTTGCTCTTGTTTAGGGTGTTTGGGTAACTTGTAAGAAAATCAATTATGGCCTCCAAAATCGATTTTAGGAGAAGCAGCTCCAAGTAGTTTGCAGAATTTTCATTTGAGGAAACAATTTGTCCATAATTAGTTGTTTAATATTTTTTGAAGCAAATTAGTTGTTTAATATTAATAATTTACATCAACATAATTTTATGAACGTGATATTTATATTTAATTAGTTCATATTTAATCATATTTAAAAATAAAAATAATTAACAACTAAAATAAACAATTATGAGCTAAAAAATATGTTTTTATGTTGAGACCCATTATAGTAATTTTACACTCAAAAGCAATTTTGATTTAATCTATCCAAACAACAAAACTATGTAACAATCACTTTTTCCCGTTAAGTATCCAAACAAAAATTACGTTACATTCAACTCACTTTTAACCAAAATCAATTATACAAAATCAATTCTGTCAGAATCAATTCTCGTCACCGCGGAACCAAACACACACTAAATCAATTCATTCAAAATCAATTTTTTTTTAAGGACATTCAAAATCAATTTTATTCAAACATAAATATATAAAGCTTACTTTAGAATAAAGTATAGATAGATTAACAAAAAGTAGTATCAATAGTTACTCCCAAAATAAAAATAAAAATAAAAATAAAAGGGTATCTTGTGCTATAAGAAAAGGCCAGAAACTCATTTTCCTCCTGACTTCTCTGTTTCGCAACTCTCTGTCCTCTACTCCCATAACCATACATCAATGTCCACCATCTATCTCTCTCCATATTTACTCTTCTACTTTTTTCAGTTAAACTTGTTAATATAAAAATATTATTAGTACTATTTTGTTTTCAGAACATTGAAAACCCAAGGACAGACCAGTTACTTAGTTTTGTCTTCTCATAATCAGTCATAGATAGCAAGAAAAGCAACACTGGATGGAAAGAAACACAGTTCTCTCCAATTCCAAAGCAGTTATTATTATGGTGATTTTCAGAAGCAAGCCACTTTCACTTGATCTTGAAATTTGAGACTATGTAGTTGTAAGTAATCTTTTACTTCCATCTTTGTACTTAACTATTATTTCATCTGGTCTTATTTATAAGCAAAAAATACATTTTCGAGGTTCATTGAATAACTGACCAGACGCATCAGTTATTCAATAAAATTGAAAAGTGCATGTTTTTTTGCTTATAAATAGACGGAAGCGAGTATCTACTAGATACTAGACAAGTTGGAATCAAAGAATAAAAGAAATGGTTTTTACTTCTCTTCTCCAAATTCTTCTTCTCTTGCCAATGTTTCAAAGTAATTTTTCCCTCTAAACTTATCCAAAGTAAGACTTTCTTTGTCATAGAACTGTGTTTATTTTCTTATAGAATGGAAATCTACTAGATATGTTGTTGATGAAGATGAAACAAGAATCTGCATGCAATTCTGTTGTTTTGGATATGCTGATGTTGCTAGTTCTCTATGTTAATATTTTTGTTTTTCTCTGTCTTTTCTGCTGAAAATCTTGTCACTCTATCTCCCTTTGTATCTAAAAATTAACATATGTTGCTTAATCTCTTCTAAAACGTCTGGTTCTTACTTCTTTGAAATGTATAATCAGAAATAATCTGCATAAGAGATTCTATATTGATTTCAGATCAGATGTTAGGACTACTAATTAGAATAAAAAATGAAAGGAATTTGATTTACTGGACCATTGATGATACTTAAGCAGTTAAGTCATGATGAAATTGAAAACATTATATATTGGTTAGCTAGTAGTTCATGATTGCTAAATTATAGTGCCTGTTTGGAACAGCTTATCTGGGTTTATTTATTGGCATAAGTACTATGAGACTGTTTTGGAGAGCTTGTGAAAATAGCTTATGATATGTTCATAAGCTGTTTTTAGCTAATTTCCATAAGCTCTCCAGCATAGCATACAAAAACAGCTTGTAGCTTATAGAAAAATAGTTTAACACTTTTTAATCTTTTATTAAAAAAAAGCTTATGCATAAGCTCTTATATAATAAGCATTTATGCTATAAACGTTTAATTAAACTGTTTATCCAAAAAGGGCCTAAATGATGCTTATCAAATTGCAGGATGAAGTAAATCTTTCACAGGAAGCTCAAAAATAGATCTTTTTCTTATTGTACTGGGGGTTAATTCATGCACCTATATTTTTGTAAATTAAAAGCATGAAACCAATCTTTGATCTTGAAGTGGAGGCCAGTGAAGAATATGAATCTGAAATTTCCAGCCATGTTGCTTCCAATATAACTAATCAAGAAACCTCAATTTCAAATCCAATAGTAATTTATCCTAATTCAGATGACATGTCTCTTGACTTAACTCTCAACTTCAAAAGCAATGAGTTAGTGTCAAGAGATTCAATAGGAGGATTCTCATTCTCAACCACTTCTGAAAGCAGCAATGAACCTACCTCTCAAACAGCAACAACAACAACAACCGTAGCAACTGCAACGGTTCCGAGAGTTTTCGCTTGCAATTACTGTCACAGAAAGTTTTTCAGCTCACAGGCACTTGGTGGACATCAAAATGCACATAAGAGAGAAAGAACATTAGCAAAAAGAGCTATGAGAATGGGACTTTTTTCTGAAAGGTATGCTAATCTAGCATCTTTCCCTTTGCATGGTGGTTCTTTCAGTTCCTTGGGAATAAAGACACACTCCTCACTTCACTCTCAGACAATGAGACCTTTTGAAGTGAAAAACAATGCAACATTTGAACAAGGGTATGTTGGAATTCCAATGTTCTTGGAAGATGATGAGTCAGATCACTTGTTGTGGCCTGGTAGTTTTCGTCAGGTTAATGAAACTGGTGATAGCAATAATCAGAATTTCATGATCAATGGAAGTTCAGATTTGAGTTTTACTGATGTGAATCCTTGTTTAGAGATAGAAAAGTCAACACCAGATTTGACATTGAAACTTTGATGGAGGTTATATTATTGTACAGTAAGACATTGCTAGATTTGTTGGATTTCCTTTTACTTTCATCTCTTAGGTGTTCTTGCTTTAGTATTTTGTGATGTATGTTTCTTATTGTACAAGAGCTCTAGGAGAACAGTTTTGGAGCTTGTGTTTGTCATATAAATTAAACCATGTTTTTTTCCACTGTAATTATTTAGCTTTCTGTATGTTTTGTGTCTGTTTTATGTCATATAAATGGTATTATATTTTGGGACGAAGGGAGTATTTGGTTCCATTGATGCTCGCGATCGAAAACTTGCTAATTTTTTTCATTAACCCACCATGATGGGACTCCAAAATTCAGTCCCAGAAATTAAGTAGCAAAAACAAAGGAAAAAGTGAATGTATTGAATAGATGAAGAAGATAAAATTGTAAAAAGGAAATAACCTCAATCTACCCAGAGCAAAGCTCCTCAGAGAAGGGGAAAACCTCTCTCTGCCTAATCATAATTGTCACCCTAATATTCTTCCATACCCTTACAATTCCCTTACCACACTATTTATATTATTAAGGCACAACGACTTGTCAACTAATAAGTATCCTACTCCACTCATTATTACCATATACCCTCACCACACTCTTATTACACCATATCCCATTTTTCTTTAAGAGCCATTACTCGGGTCCCTATCACACCATAATTAGCGTCTTTGATCCCAATAGTCGCTCCAAGGTATTTCCGTGCCTTAGACCCTGAACTCAAGCTCCTTTCTTAGGATATTTTGCGTTACCAACTTTTCTATTACCCGATAATGTTATTAAGATGACTAAATTATATTTTTGATCTTTTATATTTATTTTACGTTTTGACTAGATTTTTATTAATCAAGAGAATGAGAGAACCAAATGAACACATTGAGCTTATATTCATTAATTAATAATGAAATTCAATGATTTATAATTAAGCTATCAACTAGTTTTTATACAAGATCACAATTTGGACCTTCTGTTATCTAATTTGCTCACTCAGAGTGAAAACCTATTACAGATAATTGTTGGGTGCAACTAGGGCTTTTTCAATGAATCATTGAAATCAATCAATCGAATGACTAACTAGATCGAATCGAATCATATGAATCGAACTTTTAATAATGATTCGGCGAATCTAATCTTTGTTAAAAAAAGATTCATTAAATTTGAACTATTAAATTCGATTCGATTCTGACTCGAACCGAATCGTTAGCAGTATTTTACTTCCCAAGTTCATCTTCGGTCTAACGGTTCACTGTTCAACTTAGACTGTACACTACTATATCCGAATAAAATAAACTGTAAATGAACCAATAATAATTAATTTTCTCTCATTTCATTGATGATATGACGACCTTCAAAAGTTAATTTTCTCTGTAAATGAACTAATAATAATTACAAACTTCAAAAGTTGACTTCAGTAATTTTCTATTCGATCTGAAGTCGTAATTTCAATTTTTTACAGATAATTATTGTGTAATTATAGCCCACAAAAGTTGACTTCATTTCATTGATGATACAATACTTCTTTCGGTCTCTTAATCTTTGTATTGTGTCTTTGTTGACTTGTTGTGCAGTAATATATATGTCTAACTACATATTATATGAATTTTCAGGATGAGAAAAGGTTGAGGAAGGTTCTTGATTTTGCAAATGCTTGTGGTGCTGCAACAGTGACAGGGAGAGGGGGCATACCTTCACTCCCTCCAAAGAATACAGTTCTTAGGATTCTGTTAAATTATCTTTGACAATTGACACTATATTGCAAGTTGTAGCAGTTCCATACTTGGTTATATAGTATATATTTACTATGTTACAACGTTTGGTTAATAGTTCGGTTCGGTTCGAGTACCAAAAGTTCGGATAAAACAATTATAAAAAGTGCAAAAAACTATTATTTTTTAACAACAAAACAGTTCGGGCAGCTCGGATAACAGTTGGGAAGTTCGGAACAATAGTTTCAGCGATTCGAAACGCAATTCGGAAAAAAATAATCCAAAATTGAAACGATTGATTCGAACTCAAATCTGCCCAAAACGAAGCTATTAAAACGATTAAGTTGATTCGACGAACTATTAACATGATTCGATTCGATTCGGTTAATTTAAAAGCTGTCAAACAGTTCGATCAGGTTTGGTGCGATCTTTTTTTGCGAATCGAACTATGAATGTGCTCCTAAGTGCACGAGAAGCATGTGAGACGAAGTACGACATAGATAACATAGAATACGACTGCACACCAATGTGACTCTAGTGGTATTGATAGAAATTGACACATTTTGTTAACACTAAAAGCAATTGCAGCCCGTCAATGTGACATTATCAAGCTCTAATAATAGATCAATAGTTATGTGGGTCTTTCAACCATTACCAAAAATCACTGTTTAGAGACTATTTTAGCATATAATTTTTTAGACCATAATTTCAAATTGGTTACTAAATTAGTCGCTAAAGTGATAAAAATGATTTTTTTTTTTCTGAAGAAACAAATTTGGTGGATGAAAATAAACTCGAAACAGTGTTTGATAGATTTTTCATCAAAAGGAAGGAAGGACACTTGTAAAAGACGAAGCGCCACGCAACAATAAGATTCATACCAGGTGGGTCAATCACGTGCACCATCCTCTGTGACGTGCACCATAAATACTAAATAAATAAATAAAGAATAATAAAATAAGGAGTCATGCATAAAACGAGGGATGAAGCTAGAGCTGTAACTATCATTCTCTGCTTAGAAGCATTCTACACTCCAGTTTAGTTTCAGTTCGATCTTGAAACAAAACGCAAGATGGCGGAGAAGCAAAACGGAGAAGCAGAAATCTTCAAACAGAATAATAATAATAAGAAGAAGAATAAGACAAATGATAACTTATACGACGTCGTTCAGCGTCTCATTTCCGAACCCGCTCAAACTGCAACTCGGATCAAGAAATCTCTTATGCCTCTCATCCCCGAAGCTTCTAGAAACTACGCTCATCGCATTCTTCTTTGGTCTCGCCAAGGCTCTCCCCTCCGCCCTCTCCTTCTAATTTCTGTTAGTCTCTCTCTCTCTCTCTCTCTCTCTCTCTCTCTCTCTGCTCTCTCTAATCTCTATATTTCAATTCAATCTATGAGCATTCACTAGCTTACTTTTCATGTTCTACATACATTGCCTCGAATTCATTCATTAAATTCTTCTGTTAGTTGTTGGAATTAATAACATATAGCATTGGATCATGGAATTAATAACGTTCTTAATTGAGTAATCAGTATTAATTTAAATTTTAATATGGCTTTTAGGGGGGTAAATTGATTGATTAACGCATAAAATACACATTTAGGAATTAAATTAGTTTACAAAATACACATATAATGCACCTTAGGCCCTCAAATGAGATAGCGTACGCATTCATAGCTGCTAGAGCAAAGAAAGGCAATGAAAATGATGCAGAAATGCAATATCAGTTGAAGCGGTGAATGATGGCACTAGTGACAAGAATTTTAAGACACTAGTGGTTAGCTCAAATCCTAATGTTATTTATGATATGAAAATTCTTACTAATTTTTTTTGGTATTGGGGATCAAGGTGACCTAAAGATAGTCTTTATCTCAACAGAAGATGACAATATTGTTGAGGATTCTAAGTTCCCAATGATTTTTATGTCAAAATCTCAAGTATATATAATCTAAGGAAAAATAGAAGACTAAATGTTAGACTTAGTTCATGATGAATGAGTATTGGTTTATTTCTCCCATGGTTTTGTATCTTTTATCATTTAAGGATTAATATGTCTAATATTCTCATTGTGAGCATGGAATGGAAGTTTGTGATGTTTTCATTGTTTTGTCTGTTGGAAATTTCAGTTAGGATGCTTGAGTGTTAATTTTGAAATCATAAAATTAATATTATAATTGCTTATGTACCAGTACAAGAGAAAAAGTACATCTTTTTGACAGTTACTTGCAATGCAACATCAGGATTGAATGTTTATGATTTGTTTTTTGAATATTGCTGCAGGTTGGGACAATTGCTCTTGTTGCTTTGTCAGGACTTCTTGCCTTTATGCTTTTCGTTTTGGTTGCAACTATAAATGCCATCATCGTCTCATTTCTCATATCTTTGGCAGTAGCTGGAGGATTCTTGGCTCTTTTCTTTGCTTTCGTGACAACTATATATATTGGAGCATTGACGGCAGCCATATTAGCTATTTCCACGGTTACATTTTGGGCTGTTGTGGCTATTGTGATAACTACTGGTAACTATTCTTTTCTCTTTTGATTGCCAGATATCGCTTCTCGGGTTAAGCTTGTTTGCTATTGAATTAATGTTATGATGATTTTAATATGCTGTGTTGATTAGAATGAAGCTTTAGACAACTTCGTTCAAATTATGAATTGAGTAAACCCTCAATTTAGTTCCTAAAGTAGCTTTCTGTTGTATCCAGGTGGTCCCTAAAATTTGACGCTTAAGAACTAAATTGATGGAAGGAGATAAACTCGGGGACTTTTTAATAGTTTTTTTTTACAATTTAGAAACTGAATAGGAAAAATGAGGATACTTTAAGGACTAAATTAACTGAAGGTTTATTCTTTTGAATTTTAATCAAACTGCGCATCCTTTTGTTGAAATCGGAAGACTGATACTGTTTCAGATCAATCATCGAGCTTGTTTGTTGTCCTTCCCTGTATAGAAAGATATTTGAATCTACGTGGTGAATCTACTGCTTTTGCATGATATAGTGAATGTCAACATTTTTGCTTGTAATTGTACTACTGCCCATATCTTCTTGACAATGACATCAGAACTCCTTAATGCACATAGGAAATGCCAATTATTTGAATGCTGATAAACGGCCAGTCAAGATAGTTTAGGGAGTATCGAGACTATAACAATGACCTAATGGCAAGGCCGACCAGTATCACATCTCCACTCCACCCAAAATCTTAAGGCATTAAGTAAACAAGCCACCTCTCTCATATATCCTTCTTTTAGTCTATTCCTAACCAATGCCGGCCTAGTCACTCACATTTGAATAACATCTCTCAAGTGAGAGTCTCCCATATTGCTTTACTTGACCAATGTTGTCCAACAATAGAACCCCTGCTAGGAAAGATGCTCACATTTAGTGTCTGATTGTACCTCAATCAAGATTGGTTCTTGTGGAGTATACATGCTTGAAACAAAAAAAGTTGCATGAAGGCTCCATCTTTTCAATCTCAAATCAATAAAATTATAGATTAGTTGTATGCATATGCTAGCCACTGCAGAAGTTCTAAGGAAACTCTTATTATAACATGGAAATAGATTTTGTCCTTTCCGTACTAGAATCTAAGGCAATGCTCTAAGTTTTCAGTTTTCTGGGATGGATTTTTATATAAAGTTGGTCTTTTATTTTCTCTTTTTTCTGTGGACTAACACTAATATTGCCTGGACATGAAAATATGCGAGCCAGGATGGATAGGATTCTTTTATACTGTGTGGTTGGTAACTACAAAGAGCCTCGGATTTGCAAAACACTCATTGAGCGCGAGTAGCTCTGCAATTTCAACTTACTCTGCTGCTTGGGGTAACCGTAACCTTGTGCACAAAGCTTCCGATTAAGTGCTCATCACAAGAATCATGCACAATTTTATGTTAAATGTTCATGTTTTGAAATGACACGGGCTTCTTCTGTTGGCTGGAATATTCCTATAACTCACTCACGGTTTGTTTTCGATGGCTATCATTATGTATTGTATTTATGAGCTGAGTGCAGTGTTGACAAAGATGTTGATTGTCTGTATTGTGGTTCGATTAAGTTAGGAAAAAAACAGTGGCTTTTCTTTGCTGGCTGCTTACATTATTATCTGGTATTGTACAACTTATTTGAAATGGCATAACTGTGTCTGGTTAATAATGTAATTTGGAATAAGTTGCAGTTGTTGTACTTGTATGAGCAATATTTGTGTAGCTAGACGCTAGTAGCTAATCATCGAATAAAAGAACAATTGAAAACATCGGGTAGTTAGTTGAAACCAAAGTGCAGACAACGTATCCCATTTATATTATGCAATTAGGCAATCTTTATGCTTAACATATCCCGTTTATATTATGGCATTTTTATGGGTGTGCGTTTGAAGTTGATCTCAAATGGTAGAGTTCACAAATTGAGCTCTACGAGACTGTTATTTCTGAGTATCATAACTCTGCTTTTTCTTTTTTACTAGTAGAAAATTTAGTGAGGCCAAACGCAATTCTAAACCTTTTTCACAGTTAGGAAGCTTTTACATGCCTCCTTACACTGCAACATGTTGCAGACTCTAACCAATCCTGCAACAAATTCAAAACAATTCCCTTAACATTTGCTTCTTCATTCAGCCAATTCTTTAACCTGATTTAGACAACATTTTCTCTCCAATCAAATCAAGATGTTTTCACAATTCACACACACACAAAAGAAGACGAGCAATCACCCATGACAAATAAGTGGGAGAAAAATATTAATGTTCACTAAGCTTAACTAACCCTTGCATAATGTTTCAGTACCATAACAAGTAGACATTCTTTTCCTCTAAGAAAAACTAGAATATGATTTATAACCATCATGTATTAAACAAATTACCCATCAGCAACCAACAACATAAGACATTGTTAGAAGGATGCTTGTGTACATTTAAAATAAGGCATTATAATCCCTAATTGCTACCCATTATAGTATGGATTCTTCAATCTCTATATCCTAAATACCATTGATGTTATTATAAACCTCAGTTCTACATGCACAATTTCACCTTCAACTTCAATTCTATAGTTAATAGTTTGTAGTGAGTCATTGAAGATAAAGTCATGTTGGGTATATAAGAAACCACCTACCTTCACGACGAAGAACGATAGCTACCTATTAACTTCAGCAATTGCCAGTTTTTAGAACATTTTATAGTCAAGCTTTTCTACACACTCATTTCAGGTAATGTTTAGGTAACTACGTAGATTCTTATTCATGAACCATTTTGAAACCTTTTCAATTTCATTAAATCCAACATGGCATTACAATGGATACCTAATTCTTTGACCTACTTAATCACATAAGCACAAGTGTGGAACCATTTCAATTTCAATTATCTATCATTTCCATTTTCCACATTCAAAAAGAAGAAGGAAAAAATAGGCAAATTTTAAATAAAGAAAAAAAAACAATGACTTACAAAGCGAAACCCTTCAGGTATTCAGGGTCCCGCTTAGCCCTATCCTGAAACTTCTTAAACCAACGATCCAATATATCCATTGGAACAATCAATTTCGATCCATCAACACCACAAAATGATTGCATAAAATTGAACAAATTCTCTCCCACTTTCATCGCCATACGTTCAATCCGCTTCTCACCGGCAACATCAAGCGACGGCAGCGACGCCAAATCCTCCACCGAAACGCCAATCTTCGCCGACAACGGCTGCGCATCCGCCGTCAACTGCGGCTGAACAGCACCACTTCCTGGCTCCGGCCACGGCAACGACAGCACCGCAGAAGGACGAGCAATAGTAACGGCGCCGCAGAAGAGGAACGGCGATCCTGGTGACTGGATGTAAACAGCGAGCGCTTTATCCGGCGGGAGCGTGAAACTGTTAAGAAGGAAGATGCAGACTTCGGTAACTTGATCGTACGCCTCACCTGCGTAGGTTAGTGGTAAGCGTTAGGGTTAAAGAAATTGAAAGTGGAGAATGCTAATGTGCGCGATGGTGGAAGTATACTTACCGACGAAAGTGTTCATGTCAAGGATCCAATGGAAAGTGTCGATTTGAGCAAAGGTTGAGATATCGATTGGGAAACTACGGTTTGGGAAAACCACTCCGAACATTTTTGATTTCTTCTTCTTCTTCTTCTTTGTTTGTGTTGATACTATTCGGTGGTGCGAAATAGTGAAAGCACTTGTTTAAAAGAGTTCCAAAGCACTGCAGCAAAGGGGGAAAGAAACTAGAACTTTCTGGATATATGAAGGGATAGATACGTCTTTTCAGTTTTTTTTTTGAGATATACGTCTTTTCAGTTTTTGTATAGGAAGGAAGAAAGTAGTAGATTTTTTATTTTAGTTCTAAATAAATTAAAAAGCTTATTTATATGCTTCAAAAAAAAAACTTATTTATAAAACCCAAATCGTCCTACGATGCTTTTACTTATAAACTAGGACGTACACGTGTGCGATGCACAGGACGTAGTTATAAGGAGTTATGTAAAAAATATTAAAAAAATTATGTATTGTAAAGTTAGTTGTTGATACGAATTGATAATTTACAACTAAACATAAAATAAAATTTTTATGTTAACAGGATTGTTTTTATATATGATATATTTGCGAATATACGTACCAATACGGGGTGGTGATTTAGAATGTGAGAAACTTAATTCATAAAAACTTTGATAAAAACACTCTTTAACAATAATGAGGGCAAGATAGTTTTAAAAAAAATGGCTGGGAAAATTTTCTTGTAGATATTAAGTAACCAACGGTTATGTTATATGGGCTCAACCATTCTCATAAAAATAAAGGGTTTTTTTGTACCCCACCATTTGACTCCATACCCCCACGCATACGGTGAAAAGACTAAAATACCCTTAAAAAATTACAAATTTACAGAATTTTGACCATTTCTCACTTACATATGATTTGACCAGAAATATTTTAGAGCTCATCGTATTTACCTTCCAGGAGATAGATACGATTTCAAAGAAATTTCGATCGTATTTATCTAGATACGATTTCCTCCCGTGCTTTAAAATTGTGTCGTAGTATTTACATTCATCAAACATAAATCTGATTTTCCTTTAAAAATCGCATCGTATTTACCTTATTCTGAGATAAATAAGATTTTTTTTTAATTTATTTGGTTTTTGCCAGGGAAATCGTATATAGATAAACAGGACTTGAAAAAATATAAATCGTATTTACCTATTACAGACATAAATCCGATTGATTCAATTTTTATCAGGGATATGTCTATCCAAAAACATAGAGTGGGGGTATATTGGTAAATAGTAGGGGTACAAAAAACCCTAAATAATAACAATGAGGAGTACATTTTGATAATAAAAAAATGAGTCTTGGACAAAAAAAATGAGTGGGGCCTTAATTTTTGCTAGATTAATAATGGACATAAAATTTGCATTATTTACAACTAATGTCATCGAGAGTAGATAGTGTATTATATAAGAGTAGATAGTGTATTACTATATAAGAGAGATATTGTGAAGGGTGGGTTATCCAATTACATCATATATTCACTTAATTTACAATTGTGCCCTCCAAAATGGGGAGAAATGATTTGGCGCTTAAAATGGCCCAAAAAGTAGATGTTATATTTATAATGAGGGATTTTGGTTTTCCAAATTTGTCAACACTAGCCTCACCCCCTGTCCGATGGACGGGTTGTCTCACTATTGATTAAATAAATTACTTTTAAAGAAAAAAAATAGTAAATAACAACATCAAACAAATCTTAAGTATTAGAAAGACATCACAGTTGAAGACAACAGTCACACATATTAGATCAAGTTATAACGCAAACAGCTTAAAGTTATAACATAAACAACCACCTATAATAACGTTATTTATATTCATCAAATGTAACTATAAAAACTTAACCCATAATATGGTCCTACCCGGTTTGAGAAATTAGTTTCTAGAGTTGCGCGTAGAGGATACTCAGTTTATACCAAAAAAATATAAACATAAAAACTCAACTCATAATTAAAGAGAGAATAAGACAACATAATTAAAAAGTGAAACTTAACTCATAATTAAAGAGAGAATAAGACAACATAATTAAAAAGTGAAACACAAACGTAGGTCTCATGCAGAGATTGATTTAAAAGTAAATATCAATTTAATTATACTTGCAATACTTCTTGATGCGAAATTATCTAAATAAAGAAGAAAGTACCAATTTGGACATGTAATTTTTTCCAAGATTCTAAAGTTCCCCAAAACACACCGCGTCTAGATCACACTTTATGTATTTTCCCATGAAATTGTTTTTTCATCAAATAGATTATTGACGAACGAAATATTTGAGTAGTTAATAAAAATTTTGAATCCTAAAGTAACCCAAAATACACTGTCTAACATTACACGTTACGCGTTTTGCTACAAAATAATTTTGTCCCCATCAAGTACACACTAATGCACACTTTTTAACATCCCACTTTAAAATATAAAAATATTAAAAAAATGTAGATCAATCATCGGTAAAACTCTGTTGGGAGGATATATATAACCGCACACGTTGACAAAACCGAGTACTCGTGGCCAGACAGCTTCCCCGGTGTAGATTAGTCATCGATAAAGCCGATGAAAACTACACACCAATGAGATGGTAACAAAAAAAAGGAGAAAAAAAGCCAAAATGAAAAAAGAAAAAAAAAGAGGCCAATTAGCCAAAAAAGTAGAGAAGACAAAAAAAAAGTTTCCTTCCTTAATTGATGCGGCATGTTATAAAGATAGATAACCCAATTTTATTTTTATGTCATTTCATAAATAAATAAATAAAGTAATATGAGCAAGAAAAGATGAGAGATTTAATATTACCAAAAGAAAAGAAATGAGAGATTTGAATATCCACGGGTGCAAAATTGACTTTAGAAAGCACCATTTAGCATCGGTTGTTTGAACAGTCGATGCTAAATGTAGAGGCGGTGGCAATTTTGCAATTAAATGGAACTTTTCAATTTCCGCGCCTACATTTAACATCGGTTGTTTATACCGCCGATGCTAAATGTGTATCTCAAACACATTTAGAATCCGTTGTCTATAGAACCGATACTAAAGGTCCCCTTTTAGGCTTTAGCTCATCCTCTCACGATGAAAAAAATCACGCTCTCTCTTCTCGTTCTCTCACTCTCAATACGCTCGTTCTCATCACTTTCGTTCTCATCAATATATATATTTATTGAGACAATTGTTGTATATCACTTTTAAGTTGGACAATGTCAATAGTAAATTTTTCTCCTAAATATTTGTAATTGCTTCACAGCTGAACATGTTTAAATTAATTCATTAATTGAAGTGATTCTAAACATTACATATGTTTTTTATTGTTACCACTTCTTCAAAACCGAACCAAACCAATAGGGAGACCGCAAACCGAACTAAACAAAACCAAAAACCGCAAAAAACCGCTTTTGATCGGTTTTGTTCGGTTCTTTTTTTCAATGCACCGCGCGGTTCGGTTTGGTTCGCGGTTTTGATTTCCGAAACCAACCCAAACCAAACCGCAAGTAACACTAAGGTTTGTTGAATTACAACCTTCCTTACTAACTTACTAACCCAAATACAACTACAACCCAACTCTCACTCACTTACTAGCCCAAATCTAATTAATTCTTTGACTCACTTACAAACAATCCATATTGTTATGCTATATTTAAAAATTACAACAAAATATTTAATTCAAATTCTTTTAAACATTGTCTTAGCTATTTGAAAAAAATTAAAAGAGAGTGATTTATATACTACATATATATTGGAGTAGTTTTTCTTTAAAGATTTATGTTAGTCTTTTTTATGTTAGTTAATTTTAACTCCGGTTTAAATAATTTTTGTCTTGGAAAAAACCGAACCAATCCAAACCGCATTGGTTTGGTTTGGTTTGGTTCGGTTTTACTTTAGGAAGCCAACCGAACCAAACCAAACCGCATGTAATTTTACCTTGCGGTTCGGTTCACTTTTTGTCTCAAAACCGAACCAAACCGCACTGCGAACACCCCTAGTATTCACTAGGGGTATTCAAAACCGAACCAAACCAATAGGGAAACCGCAAACCGAACCAAACAAAACTGAAAACCGCAAAAAACCGCTTTTGATCGGTTTAGTTCAGTTCTTTTTTTCATTGCACTGCGCGGTTCGGTTCGGTTCTCGATTTTGATTTCCGAAACCAAACCAAATCAAATCAAACCAAACCGCAAGTAACACTAAGGCTTGTTGAATTACAACCTTCCTTACTAACCCAAATGCAACTTCAACCCAACTCTCACTCACTTACTAGCCCAAATCCAATTAATTTTTTGACTCACTTACAAACAATCCATATTGTTATGCTATATTTAAAAATTACAACAAAATATTTAATTTAAATTCTTTTAAACATTGTATTAAAGAATTAAAAGAGAGTGATTTATATACTATATATATTTGAGTAGATTTTTTCTTAAAGATTTATGTTAGTCTTTTTTATGTTAGTTCATTTTAACTCTGTTTTAAATTATTTTTGTCTTGGAAAAAACCGAACCAACCGAACCACTCCAAACCGCATTGGTTTGGTTTGGTTTGGTTCGATTTTATTTTAGGAAGCCAACCGAACCAAACCAAACCGCATGTAATTTTACCTTGCGGTTCGGTTAACTTTTTGCCTCAAAACCGAACCAAACCGCACCGTGAACACCCCTAGTATTGACAACTATTCTGCATTGCATGTCACTTTAACCCAAATCACTTGACGGGATAGATGTCACGAAGGATACAGTGGAATTAGCTATGAAGATCGATCATTTAGGGTTTTATTTTTTTCACCCCCCTCAACCTCCATCTCACCCCATAAATACCCAAACGGAAAAAATACCCCTAAAAATTTACAAAAATTACATGGTTTGTTAAAAAAAAAATTAAAAATTTCGGAATTACCCTGTAATTCCGAAAAGATTTTCGGAATTACCTCAGAAATAAGGTAATTCCAGTTCACATTTGTGAACCGGAATTACCTATTTCTGAGGTAATTCCGAAAATTACAATTTTTTTTTATTTCGAACGAATAATTTAGGCTAAAAAATCGGTTTTCGGACAACATACTCTAATCGTAATGAAACCATAGCCATTAGAAGCGAAAAAATCAAGAATCAAGACTCCCTTAGAAGGAACTTCTTATGGGACTACGGCCTCAAAATCCCAAATTCCATCGTTTACTATTTTTTACGATTTTTTTTAATTTTTCATAGTCTCCAAAAAATCTAAAAAAATTTGTATAGCCTTATTTTGGTTTTGTTAGATTTTTAGTGGTGTTTTTATATTTTTTTAGAGTAGTTTTGACTATTTTTAGTAGCCTTTTAGTAATAAAAATTAAAACAAATCGTATATATACGCACTGCGCGTCCTGGATTGGCCCGGGATGCCCTAGATGTCGCCCATTCACCTACTTCACGTGCTTATTTTCAGTCATTTTTAGACATTTTGGACCAAAATACAAACTTTTAAAAAAATAAAAATTCGGAATTACCTTTTTTAGAGGTAATTCCGAAATTTTAATTTTTTTTGAACCGGAATTACCTTATTTTGAGGTAATTCCGAAAATTTTAATTTTTTTTTTAACAGGCAAGGGTAGTATTGGGTTTTTGGGAAATATGGGGGTGAGATGGAGGTTGAGGGGGTGGAAAAAATAAAACCCGAACATTTATGGTCTATAAAAAAAAACCTTGAAAAGGTTTTTCTTGGGCTCTTGCTTTTCCCACACCCCCTCCTACTCTAAACACACCCCATAAGGGTGTGAAAAGACCAAAAGACCTATTTTTTTGAGAAATTTTCACCGCTCAACACGGGGCTTGAATGAGTTCGAACGGACCGCTCGAGTGTGTTAAATATGGACGAACACCCTCAGGCGTTTTTCACTGTTCGAATAGTGGTCATACGAACGAGTTCGATGGTGGTCATGCGAACATGGTCGAATTATGTTGTTCGAACAAGTCTTTGCTGCAATTGCTGCAAATATAGCGTATTGGGCGCCTCGATTCCAATCGCGCGCTTTAATCAACGGTTTACAATCACCAAATGTGTCGATAAATGAGTGGATGTAAATCCTTTGAAATTGTGTCCGAACGGATAGAATTTAAACGGCTCATTTGTGATCTAAAAATGAAATCAACTACCGACATTTCACCACGCCTATTATAAAAGGTGGTTCACATCCTCAGACAATTCTTCACCAAACCCTAATCTGCTTCTTCCCAACCCACCGCTTCTTCACCAAAACCTTCTCTCCTTCTTTGACCAACCCACCGAAATGGAATGGCAATTGTGCTCAACCCAAGACTCAAACGACAAATTCCTAACAACCCTTCACCACAATGGGACCGCTCACCACCGACGAACATGGTGCTGTGTTTCGTTGTCCTAACCATGTCTTCTCGCAGGATGAGTAAGGACATCACCTTCGCCCAACCGGAAAAAGGTGAGAGGAAGATTCGCCCGAGGGAGCGTGGCGTAAAGGCGTGGAGCGTATACGTTTCAAAAAGTTCAATTGTAGAGATGATGGGACTGCCGAAATTCACCATGGAGATCCGAAATGACGACGACGTCCATGCGCAATGATGGAACATCTAGCTAACGTTCCGATGGGCGACGGATCTTAGAGTTGTCGTGGACACAATACGAATCGCTGTAAGAGGTCATGCATCTTCTTCAACCACCACCACCCGCACCACAACAACCCATACTTACGCAGAAATCCGCCGTAGAGTTTGAGAAACATGAAGAATTCCAAGGTTTCATTGAACCTTATCTCGAATTGTTCGTCGAAACACGAGAATCATCGAAGAAATCCACCAGTAGAATTAGAGGTAGTAGTAGTAGTTCTAAGTAGAACTAGATTGTATTTTGTTTTCCCGTCGTTTCGCTTTAAATTTCCTATCCTTGTATTTTTGCAATTTGTGTTTTTAATTTCTGTTCTTATCCAATATTAAATCTGTTCAACTTTTTTATTTTACCGTAATTGTTACCGTGTGACAATAAATTTGCGCCAACGTAAAAGGAATTTCAAATTAAAAACCAAATGAAACAAAGTAGTTAAATTATACAAAAAAACTAAACAAATATCCCCTAAGACATATCCTCTTGGGTGTTGCGCCCCTCCTCTCTCATACACATTCCCAAACCTCCTCCTAAACCCACGGAAGGGGTTGAGCGACCTCTTGATGCGTTGAAACATGCTCCCGACCGGCTCGGGACATGATCATCGATGGCCCCATCAATGTCATCAACCAAATCAATCACTCGTAGCATCTCACAACCAAATAACATAACATTATTACTTAAATAAATAGAATATTAAGAAACATTATCATGCAATTAACATAAAAGACACGCACCACGCCGACATCGAGCTCATCCGCAAGTCGATAATGCTCGGGAAGAGAAAGGGATGTGAGACCCTAGAGTACCATGGAAAGTAGCCCGAAGACCGTGTTTGAGGAGTCTACGGCACACGTGGAGGGCCCCGCGCCACCAAGTGGTCCTCAAACTGTGTCCACCTCTCATCACACTCGGTGAGAGTACAGACGGCCCCCACAGTAGAGGTCCGGGATCCTCCGAATGTCTTTGGACCTGCCTTGGCCCGTCTGAGCACTCGATCGGCAAGTGACGCATCATGCGACCACCACTCCGAATGAACCTCCGAACCGGCCGCCCTCAAAGCGGTCTCACTGCCATGGGTTGTGTAGGGGTCCCGTGTCACCTCTCTCACGGTGTGGCCGGGTCTAGGCATAATCTGATGGTATGTGACTTGATGCCCCAGGGACATCATCGCACAACCATTTCTTCGCCTGTGGGCTACTCTCATCATACTCGGGTGCTCCACCCAAGAGGAAAAGTTCGCACTGGAAGTGCTCAAAGATCCAAGCCCAGTAATGAACATATCATTGGTTGATTATTAATCTGAAAGTAACACTAAAGCAAACTTAAAAGTAAAGAATATGTTTCATACTCAAGTAAAGGAAGATGACCAAAGAATCTTCTTGGTCTTCTTCCTTGTAGCATCCTTCACCGATCATAAAGATGGGCGGGGCCATGGCCCCCAAAGAATAGTCTCCAACAAACCTCCAAATCAATCAAGATACCAAGGTAGCCAAGCTTAACCTTGTTGCACGACTTGTCGGCAAACAAGGTGCAACCCAAAAGATACAACATGTAGGCCCTAGCGGCATGGTCCCACCGCCTCGGCTATGGTCGGGTGGTACACCCTATCCTCACCGACGAGCTCAACAGACAAAGCCACGGCCACGGCGAAGTCCGGCAAACATCCTCCGGTGTGGCACCCAAAAGTCAACCAAGATTGCTCCCCGCCATGAAGTCCATCGGCATGTCATAGAACCGCCATGAATGGATGTCGCAGCACCGGATACATCATCAAGGGTGATGCTCATCTCACCCACGGGAAGGTGGAATGATGATGTATCCGGCCGCCAACGCCTATGAATGCGTTCAAGACCCACTTGTGGAGAATGGGGAAGCCAAGCCCAACCAAGGGAACCAACCTCGAAGCCGCCGAGTGTCCCTAATCGCACATGAAACACCGTCAGTAACAGTCCATGTGGGATTGGTCAGAATCGGCCGCACTGCATTCGAAAAAGACACAATAAGCCAAAACATTCAACAAATTAATAAACAAATTTACAACAATCCAACTATAAAATAATAACTTACCCGCCGTAATAAAAATCGGTGAGGATATGTGCCGTATGTGGGCAAGATGAACCATCTTCCGTCCACCAGAAATGGGAATGTCGCCTAACAGCGAGCAAATTTCCCGAGGCTCAAAGAACCTCCTCCTCACGAGGCTCGCAGCCTCCTCCTCATGATGCCTAAGATGAAGGCCTAGAAGATGAAGGCCTAGCGGCCAGATGAAGGCCTAGCGACGGCGGCCTAGCGGATGAAGGGCCGGCCAACTCATAGGCCTAAATTGAGCATCACGCTCAATATCCCGCCCCAATATCCTCCGGAAGTGGGGAGGAGGAACATCAACCCTACCCCTACCCCACGCACGACCCCTAGCTCGGGAGGGTTCACCGGCTTCTTCCTCCTTTTTGCGGTTTGAAACCGTAGGAGGTGGCCGACCGGCTCGCTCTCGGATGGTTCAACAGCATGACCACCTCTACTCCTCACCATATCTCAAACAACAATCAACGAGAACCAATTCAATCAAATTAACATAACCAAACAGAATCAGCCGAGAAAGTTCATCACAAACGATCGCTCGAACGACTACATGCGAACATGTTCGCACAACCACCCTCGAACAAGTCGGGCTTTGGTTTACAAAATACAACGGTTCGAATGAGGTTGCTCGAACGGTGTTCGCACAACCTCATTCGAACACCTTCGCTTTCACGTGTTCGATGGACCTCGTTCAACAATTCTGCGTTTCGAAAAAAAACCGAATGGAGCGTAGGGGAGAGGCATACCTTGAAGAAAATGGAACGATTAGAGAGTGTGAGGGGAGGAGAAAATAACCCAGCAACTCTTGAGAGTGTTGGTGGAGAAGATTGAGTGAGAGATTAGGTGAGTTTGAGTGAGTTGGGAGAATGTGAGTGAGAGAGAAAGTGAGGTTAGGGTTCGGTTGAGGGAGAGTGAGAGAAGGAGACGAGGGGGTGAGTGAGAGGGAGGGGAGGGATGTGTGGGTGTTTTTTAATTTTTAAAAGGGGGGTATTTTGAGAATTTAGAAATTGATGGGGTGTTTTAAAGTAGGAGGGGGTGTGGGGAAAGCACCAGCCTTTTCTTGAATTTGGACTTGGTGTCTTCCCTCATTGTTTTTTTATTTTACTTTATTTGGTTGAAAAGTTTGCGTCCCTTAAAGAATCTAATAGTTATTAGATTTTTCTATGACCTTACAATATTGGTTCTCAATGTTTGACATATATTAGATAGAATATAAGCAGTGTTAAATCTCTTGAGGGAGAGTTTTGTCGTTCATTGTGGTGGACTCGGCTCAGAGGATTAATCTCTGTGTGATTCTTGTAGAGATACTCTCGGTTTATACAAAAAAATGTTTCACATATTAGATAGAATTCATATATTCTATACGATCTGTATGAAGAAATAATTGAAATCTATCTACTATTCTACTATAAATACATACAAACAACCTACTACAAAAATTACTAAATTACCCTACACTTCTACTATTTATTTAATATATACAAACAACCTACTACAAAAATTACTAAATTACCCTACACTTTTATCTCAATTCTAAAGATAAAAATGTAAAAAAAAATCAATATTTCCATCATTTTAATTAAAATAATATTAAATTAGGTAAAATTTATTATTTACTTTAATCTACTCAAAACTACTTAACTCAATTAATTTGACCACTACCGATTGTCAAAAAAACGATACCACTAGCAAAAATTTTGAAACTTTTACATAAAAAAATCAATAATTAATATCATCCACTTTTCTTTTTGGTGAGCCGCACGGGAGCGCCAATAGTGTTGGTTTTTGGTAATGATTAAAAACCTAAGCTAACACTCTCGGACTGACACTATAGAATAACTGATAACTCATATTTATATGAGTTATTTATGCTCTTATTACTTAAATTAATGCAAGTTCTTAATTAATATTGTTGTTAAATAAGTAAATATATGTTGTTTAGTGTAAAAGAGGGTTAGGAACTGATTATGTGACAAATTGACACTTTTGGTGCTTTCTTGTTATTTTTAATGTGTTTGTTCAGTGTTATAGCATCTAGGGGTGTTCAAAACCGAACCAAAAAACTGCAAACCGAACCAAACCAAACCGAAAACCGCAAAAAACCACTTTTGATCGGTTTAGTTCGGTTCTTTTTTTCATTGCACCGCGCGGTTCGGTTCGGTTCACGGTTTTGATTTCCGAAACCGAACCAAACCAAACCAAACCGCAAGTAACACTAAATCTTGTTGAATTACAACATTGTTTACTAACTTACTAACCCAAATGCAACTACAACCCAACTCTCACTCACTTATTAGCCCAAATGCAATTTAATTCTTTGACTCACTTACAAACGATCTATATTGTTATGCTATATTTAAAAATTACAACAAAATATTTAATTCAAATTCTTTTAAACATTGTCTTAGCTTTTTTAAAAAAATTAAAAGAGAGTGATTTATATACTACATATATTTGAGTAGATTTTTTCTTAAATATTTATGTTAGACTTTTTTATATTAGTTAATTTTAACTCCGTTTTAAATTATTTTTGTCTTGGAAAAAAACCGAACCAACCGAACCAATCCAAACTGCATTGGTTTGGTTTGGTTCGGTTTTATTTTAGGAAGCCAACCGAACTAAACCAACCGCATGTAATTTTACCTTGCGGTTCGGTTCACTTTTTGTCTCAAAACCGAACCAAACCGCACCGCGAACACCCCTAATAGCATCTGGCGTTATAGCGGCAGACGTTATAGCGTTGGATTATGCAGCCGATGAGAGAGAAAACGAAAAAGCAATTTTGGCAGCATGTTAAATCACTGTAGAGCAGTGTAGAACAGTTCCTGCAGCAGCCACCCACTTTGTACTTTATAGGACACTTGTCTATTTTGTAATGGAAGATGAAAATAGTTGGTGGGATGACTTATCACCTTTTTTGGGAGATATTTTCTATATAGAGAAGTCAAAAAACTTCATCTTCTTCATCTTGGTTTGCTGGTCTGAAGAGAGAAGAATTAGAAATAACTCTCTTGCACTCCATTTTCGTCCAAGCTCCATTTTCGTCAAATTTAATGATGATTAAGTGTATATGTGTAGTGTAGCCTTGTTTGATTGATGACTAGTCTTATTGCTGCTGCTACACAAAACTCTAGGCTTAGTAAGGAACCTAGTTAGCTAGGGACTATTTGATGCTGAAGTTAGTCCTGGTTAACCAAGGTTTAGTCAAGTTTTTAATAAAAATTGAGAGTAGCTTTTGAAGCTAAGTTTGGGGGTGCATCAGTTATATTAAGGCTAGGTATGAAGATTATAGGATGACCAGTGCTTTAGGCTCACAAACTGTTACAAATGTATTGTCAAGGTCATGTATATAGTAATTAGCTGCATTTGCCCGAAATAAATGTTGAACTGTTCCAAAAATGCATATAAAAAAAAGAAAGAGAAAAAAAAAAGAAAAGAAGAAAAAAAAAGAGAAAAAGAAAAAAGAAATAAATGCAAATAAAGGAGTTCAGTAATGAGGGCATTGTAGCTAAAATTTATTCTTCAAGTCACCAACATTATAGCATCTAACGCTATAACGCTGAGAAATCACCAAATCAATAGTTAGTGCACTGGTCAAAGATCTGAAATGCCTAATCAAGCCCTTTGTTGTGCTTTGAAGCCCCTCAAGTCTTATGTGAAGTTGTTAGTCTACTCTCCTTTTTGAAAAATTCTTTGACTAAGCCAAAAGAAGACCACTCTTTCCAAGGCTAGGAGAAATTATGAACCTAGCTAGGAACTAAACTGAACCTAGAGACCACACACTCACAATTGAGCAGTAATATTTCTAGATGTTGTGAAAAACAATGGCGTGTGTGTGTGTGTGTGGGTGTGAATCTGAAAGTTTGGCCCACTAAGAACATTTTTTGAAAATCCGTTTGAAATAGGGATGCAACTGACTTTGTCTTTCTATCCTGTCATTCTTCTGTTTTGAATTAGTTGTTTGTCTTTGTAAATAGTCATTACTTGGGGACAAACAATGGTTTAAGTTTGGGGGTGTTATAACTCTTATCAATAAGAGTTATTCATGCTTTCTAGACTTAAATAAATGTGAGTTCCAAAGTAATAATTTTTTTTAAAAAAAAAAAAAAAAAAAAAAAAAAAAAAAAGAGAGATATTGTTATTGTCTTGTTTGTGCAGCTAATCTATGTCCTTGTTTCTTTGATGTTGTTTTGTTTGTTCTTTGTCAAGCGTCATTACTTGAGGACAAACAATGATTTAAGTTTGGGGGTGTGATAACTCATATTTATATGAGTTATTTATGCTCTTATTACTTAAATTAATGCAAGTTCTTAATTAATATTGTTGTTAAATAAGCAAATATATGTTGTTTAGTGTAAAAGAGGGTTAGGAACTGATTATGTGACAAATTGGCACTTTTGGTGCTTTCTTGTTATTTTTAATGTGTTTGTTCAGTGTTATAGCATCAGGCGTTATAGCGACAGACGTTATAGCGTAGGATTCTGCAGTCGATGAGAGAGAAAACGAAAAAACAATTTTGGCAGCATGTTAAATCACTGTAGATCAGTGCAGAATAGTTCCTGCAGCAGCCACCCACTTTGTACTTTATAGGACACTTGTCTATTTTGTAATGGAAGATGAAAATAGTTGGTGGGATGACTTGTCACCTTTTTTGGGAGATATTTTCTATATAGAGAAGTCAAAAAACTTCATCTTCTTCATCTTGGTTTGCTGGTCTAAAGAGAGAAGAGTTAGAAATAACTCTCTTGCACTCCATTTTCGTCCAAGCTCCATTTTCACAATAAAATGTAGATTTTCTGCAGTGCTGAGAGAGACGTTATAGCGCAGACGCCAGAATGCAACACAGAGCCGTCATCATTTGGAGTGTTTTCCATCTCTTTGTGATTTCGGTTTTATGGCTTTAGGTAACACTTTTATGCTGTATTTCTTGTGTTGTTGCTCATCATGAGCCGATTCTCTTGTAGTTGGATTATTTTGAGCTTTGTAATGAATCTTTAGTATTTCGTTATTAACGTTTAATGTTTTGCGTTTCAATCTTTGTATGGTAATTCTTCCAAACTTGTTTTAGAATTGATCATCTAAAATGGGTATATTCATGGGTACAGACATGGTCCATGAATCGAACTCAAAGATTGATATGAATGAAAGGTTGTTTAAAGACATTTAACCAACGTTTGCTAAATCTAGACATAGAAAGGCAATAGTTCATAGGGCAAAAGTTGTGGGTTCTTTATTATACAGGGGTGAACTTATTTAGAACTTAGACATAGGCTTCTTGTAATGAAACCCTGGCATCAGTGACTGAAAAGCACAAAATCAATTGCGACAGCGCTTGACGCTATAGCGTGTGACGTTATAACGCTTTACTTCTGGGAATTTACTTAGCAAAAAGCAGTCCAACTTACCATTCTGAATTTCTACTTACCATCTATCTTATTTGCTTTTGTACTTTTATGTTGATGACATTAATGATTCTACAACTTGTTATTGTTACTTGTTTTACTCACTAGCTAATTTACTAATTTAATTATAGAAGTAAACTCAACAATCCATGTGGAGACGATCTTACTTATCATTATATTACTTGTTGCGATTGTGTATACTTGCACATCACCTTTCGCACAACAATAACTGTCCTAAACTACTTAACTACCACAAACATTTATCACATGTGGTTAAGTGTGTTTAACAGTGTTTTCTATACGATTTATTTAGTTAGGAGTTTGTTAGCTCTACCTAACTAACTCCTAACTGACATGTCCGCTTAAAGGTGCCTATATATATATATAGTGCTGCATCAGTTGTAAATACACACAGGAAAATCATACATTCAATAAAAGTTTTTACAATTTAAGAGTTCTAAGTTTTTCTATTCTACTCCCTGCACGTTAGCTCCTTTGTTTTCTTCTTCACCCTCTCAAGGTGCTTTTCTGGGTTCTTGGTAGTGCAATCAGTGAGTGTTGTAACTCGCAAGAACAAGAGAAAAGTGAGTTAGAAGTGTGTTTTGTGACTAAACTTGTGGAAGAATAAAGAAAGACTTTAGTAAGGGTTTCGTAGTTACCTTTAAAGAAAGATTCTGAAGGTGACAGGTAGAACAATTTTGGGCTGAGTTTCAAAGGTGAAACTCATTGTGTACTTGAAAGAGAAGATCACAAGAGAAAATTAGGGTTTCCATTCAGTTCAAAGAAAGACTAAATCAATAGGCACTAGGGTGTGAGATTTACCTTTCTGGACCACTGAGGATCTCTGTTTGAGTGGTCTTCACCTGAAATCAAAACAAGCAGAAATTAGGGTTTCTGCAAACAGTACTCAAATCAAAGGGAAATTGAAAGAAACTGTAAAGAAGGAATAGATTTACCTTAAGAGAAGGTGATTCATACGTTTGATTGTGTTAATCAAACGTTTCTGGGAAAACTAGGGTTTGTGATTGAACTGGTTTATCGAAGAGTGAGAAGTGAAGGTTGAGATCTCAGGTTGCTTGGATTCAGTTCAACCCACTGAGGGTTTGAATCATCATCATCACAACTCATCATTGTTCGTGAAACCAGAGCCAACAAAGCTTCAATCACCATAGCTACGGTGAGAGCTTCACCGAGAAACTAGGGTTTCTAGAGAGAAGAAGAAGAGAGAAAGACGAACAGAGTTTCAAGAGAGAGAGAGAGAGTCTTGATTTACCGGTGAAGAGAGTAAAGAGTATAGAATATAGAATATATACAACGGGTCAATTCAGAATCCGCGCGTCACAATACGGGTCGGGTCTTGGGTGCGCAAGACCCACCAAAAATAATTGTTTGGCAAGAGTGGTTACTTCATTGGACTGGGCCATTTGCAAAGCTGGGCTTTGCAAATAACACCCCTCAGTATACTGATCCAACCCTCATGCAAGATAAACATTAAAAGTGAGAAAAATTCAATAAATAGAAGCGCCAACGAGAGCGCTAACGGAAGCGCCAACGAGAGCACCATTATTATAAGAAGGTACCGCCATTATTACATCTCATTTTCTTTTTTCCCTCATTTTTCCTCTATTATTAATATTGTAACATCTCCTTTTATCGAGTTTTTCTTTCTTTTTTTATTACATTTTGCAACTTTTAACATATTTATAATTTCATAACAAATTATAACAAATACAGTATTACTTGTGCGTATGCATGGGTAAAATACTAGTTCAGGCCCTAAATCAACTCACGTTCCTAACTATGCCATTTTTTATTTGAATTGTTTTTATTTTTAGTTACCTCAATGCATCACCACAAAATATCGTCAAAGAATCATCTAGCAAGCCACCTTGAAACTGATTCTAAAGTAAGCAACAACATGTCTCAGAATGTAGACATTTTTCAACTGATCTGATCAAATCCTATCTAAAGAGCACACAACAAATGCAAAGGCCAAAGAACAAAAACTTCAGTAAAAAAAAAGAATCAACACATTAATACTATTTAAGATTCTAAACAACTAAAATAAGACAAAAACTTGTTAGAAGAAGAACTCTCTGAGTCTGAATTTCAAAGTAGAGACACAAGATGATTCAAAGAATAAAAACTGATTGTATTATTGAATTGAAGTATCTCCATTTTATAATTGCCAATGGACTTGAATAGAATTTTTTTTTGTATAATTTTGAGCTCTTTTGAAGACGAGAAAAATATCCGTTAAAATGGGCGCATACAAAATACATTTTTTATAAATTTTGAACTAGTCGGACAAAATTTAGGTATAACAATAGGATAACGATCAATTTCCCTAATGAAGAGTCCTTCTCCTCCTAGGTCGTGATAGCGTCCCCCGTGCGATATTTCGGTGGAGGCGACCTATAGCCAGTCAGACGAGATTCATAGTGCCTATTTCAAGGCCTTTTTGATTTATGTCTTCTATGAACTCGACATACGGGTCGTGTAACGACTTCGGGATCCAGATGAATCGTACGGAGAGTATCTTGTGGGTGAGTAATCAGCCTCAGTATGGTAGGTCGGGTTTGCCGAGCCGACAATATACTCATCAGGTGGTGACCGGTAACGAGGTCTACTTCTTCGAGGTGGGGACCGATGTGATCGGCTCATGCGCAGAGGAGACCGATGCACAAGGCTCTTACGAGGAGGCGTTTTGTGTCTTCGCCTTGGTAAAATTGCATCCTGTGGCGGAGGGACTCGCGGTTGAGGGGTCGCTCGAGGGCAGACCGAAGGTTCTCCTCGCTCCAAGTGAGCGATGCGAGCATTTTGTTCGGCGATGATATGGTTTGTTGTGTCAATTATGTCCAATATCCACTGAGCGATTCGTGTTGGTATGACGTTTGGAAGGTCGGACGCGGCCACACCTGCCGGGAGTGCTCGTTGGGGCACGAGCTGGAGTATGGGCTCTAGCAGGGTGATACTTGTGCATTGAGAAACCCAAACCGGATTTTTCGGGTGCAACAACCGGTAACGAGGTCTACTTCTTCGAGGTGGGGACCGATGTGATCGGCTCATGCGCAGAGGAGACCGATGCACAAGGCTCTTACGAGGAGGCGTTTTGTGTCTTCGCCTTGGTAAAATTGCATCCTGTGGCGGAGGACTCGCGCGGTTGAGGGCGCCGAGGCGCATCGAAGGTTCTCCTCGCTCCAAGTGAGCGATGCGAGCATTTTGTTCGGCGATGATATGGTCTGTTGTGTCAATTATGTCCAGGATCCACTGAGCGATTCGTGTTGGTATGACGTTCGGAAGGTCGGACGCGGCCACACCTGCCGGGAGTGCTCGTTGGGGCACGGGCTGGAGTATGGGCTCTAGCACGGGCTCTAGCAGGGTGATACTTGTGCATCACTGTCATACCCCAATTTTGTCCGCCTAATTTGAAATCTTGCTGGAAAAAGGGTTGAGAGCGTTTGATTGTTGTCTCGCGCATTTAACTCACATTAGACATTGATTTCGCACAACTTATTCTCATCACCAACATTTGTCGTTTTGATCGCGTATACGTTATGTGCGCACGCTAGTCATGCGCGTGTTGCTCGTCTCGTCGCATTAGCATCTCATCGCATGTGTGATTTATTTTTAACAGTTGTATTTGCTAAATTGCTTTACACAAAAATCTGATTTCAAAAGTTGTTATTATTATTCATTAATCGCTTTTTTACAATGAATCATGTGACTACCTAAGTCAACTTTCTATTCAAGTACATAGATACAAAAGGAAAATAAAAACAGAATAAAATAAAACACAAAGAGAACTAAAACAATACAACTAGCGGTGGAGCCGTTCTGCCTTGCTCGATCCCACGGTTGCTTGCTCGCTTCATTTTTGACACTTTAGGCTAGAAGGTAATGGTGTTTTTCGACTTGTCCCTTGGCTTTGAGCTTTTCTCGGCAAAGTCTCCCTTGTCCTTGCACTCTTGCCTGATCTTTGCTTGTCTCCCAACACCTTGGTATTATGCACTTCAAAGACACCTATATCACACACAAACCCACTATAAATACAGAGACAGACACACAGAAAGGGGGGGAGAACAAAAACCGAGCAGTGAGGGAAAAACAGAAAAAAACGCAGCCAACACACACAACACAAACACACAGCAATATACAGAGGAACTGAAAACACAAAACCAGAACTGATGTTGGGGGAGAAGAACACAACCCATAACTGATGTTGTAGGAGAGAATACAAAAAAAAAAGCAGCACAAAACAGAAAGACACATATAAACAGAGAGAAAGAAGAGGAAACAGTAACACAAACAAAAAACAAAGACACACCTCCATCATCTTCCTTCTCAGTCACTGCCTCACCATAACCACCCTTCCTTCCACCCAAACACCACCATCACGCCAGAACCACCACCGCGCTGAAACCATCACGCCGGAACCACCACCACGCCGAAACCACCACCAAACCGAACCACCCTTCGCGAGCTCCTCCACCGTCGCCACCGAGAGCGTCACCGACGAGCACCCCCTGGACGCCTCGCTCTCTCTCTCGCGCGACGTTCTCTCTCCCTTTTCTCCTTCTCTGGTTCGCGTCTCTCTCTCTTCTCTCTCTCAGATCCGTTTTTTTCTTTTTCTGGCAAATAGAATGGAACGGGGAAGGGAGCGCTATGTTTAGGTTTTTTTGTTTTTCTTGGGTTTGAACGTTGGTTTACAAACGCGGGCTTCTTTTTGTTCTTTGTATGTTATGTTTTTTTAACACTGATCATTAACTACACCCCCCACGTTTTGATTACAGCTCTTTTTTTAAAAAAACAAATGCGGACCTATGTTTCTTTTGGTTCACATACTTATGATTAAAATGTGGTTAATTTGATTTTATTATTGTTCTTTGCTTGATGATGTTTAATATTGGTGCTAGTATTTCATTGTAGTATTAAATGTTATTTTTTGTTGTTAGTTGATGAATAATATATTCATGTTTGCTTGATTGTTGCAGTATGAGTTTTGTTCATTCATTTGCATTTGGTTATGGATTTAGAATTGATTTGAAATGTTCTACCTCTTTTCTAAAACCCATTTCATAGACTCAAATAAAAAAAAAACCTCTTATTTTCAAAATAAGGGTAAGATAAATTGTCATTAACAATCAATCGCGCCGCTGCTGCCGCTTTAGATTATTAATGGTGGTTTGCTTATCTTCGGCAAGTTAGTAGTGGAACCATTCTAACCGTTGTTGTTCGGTCTCCACAAACACTCCTGTCTTTGCGAAAACGTTTTCTTCCTCATTTAATAAAACCGATTGTCGTTAACGGTCAAACGCGCGCGCTTGCCGCTTAGATCATTAATGACGATTTTATTTTCAAAAGAGTTAGTAGTGGGACCATTCTAACCGTTGTTGTTCGGTCTCCACAAACACTCGTCTTTGCGAAACGTTTTCTTCCTCATTTAATAAAACCGATTGTCGTTAATCTGGTCAAACGCGCGCTGCCGCTTAGATCATTAATGACGATTTTATTTTCAAAAGAGTTAGTAGTGTGGCCATTCCAACCGTTGTTGTTCGGTCGCTGCGAACACTCACCAAATTGCGAAAAACTCTTAAGCCGTTTTCAGACGCAAAAGACGAGAACTACGTAGCTTTGATCCCTCATCCTTGTGAGGGTACGTAGGACCGGTTCATGTCCCGTCAAGCACCCTTTTAAAAAAATCTTTGTTTTGTCCTCGATTTTCAAAGATACCAAAAACATTCTTTTCCCTCCCTGCTTTCAATAAAACAAAAATTCAAATAAAAAGAAAAGAAAAGAAAAGAAGTAGAACAAATTGTTTTCAAATCAAACTTTTATATAAACCACACATCAAGTTAATGGTTCCCTTTCGGTAGAAAGGACGCGTGGGGTGCTAATACCTTCCCCATGCGTAAATCGAATTTCCGAACCTACATCTCTCGAGTTTTCAAAAAGACCATCCGCTTTTCCAAAAAAAAAAGGTTTTTTTTCAATGTTTTCCTAAATAAATATTGGTGGCGGCTCTACTATTTTTCACGTTGTCAAACGAAAAGTCCAAACCGGATTTTTCGGGCGCAACAGCTGGCGACTCTGCTGGGGACACCTTTCCTTTTTTTTAAAAAAAAAGGAGAGATGAGGGTCAAGCCTAGTTAACCTGATGTGTGTTTAATTTGTTTGATTTGAAAGTTAATTTTACCTATTCCCTTTCTTCTTTTCTTTTCTCTTCTTTTATATGCCTATGATTATGCTTATGCATGCATTCTTCAATTCCCATGTCCCCTTCTTCTCCGCTCCCTTTCTTGAGGTAAGCTGCGCATATGGTTGTTGTCGAAACCTAGTTTAGTTCATTGGTATTCATATATTGAACCCTAGGGTAGATGATATGTGGCTGTTTGTTTTTGTCTGGACTGGTCTGGGTTTTTCCTTTTGCAGGTGGGGAATATATGTGGGTAGTTCTAGGCGGTATGCCCTTGCTGCACACAATCACCCCTTATGATTATTGCTTTGAGAGGGGCCTAAAACCCAAGGTCTGACAAAAACTTAGGAGAGTGGAAACGAGTAGTGACTGGCAATTGGACCGTTGTCCTTCTGACTCTCACGAAAGTTTCAGCCAGAGTATGCTCTTTCATGATGCCTCACACCAGATGGCGTTCCATCGTTGTGGGTGCTATTGTGAGAGAGAATTAGCTCTGGTAACCTGGTGAGGAAGTGACTAGAACCTACATGGGAGGAACATTTGAGTCGTCCTAGAACCTAGGTCTCCGCCTTCGTAGGGCACAAAGGGCATACTAAATTGTGTGTTGCATTGTAATCTAGGCATGCTTTCAAAAAAAGAGAAGGAGATTTTTCAAAAACAAAAAAAAAAAAAAAAAAATAGAGAAAGAGCTGCCGTTGTAGCCTTTCTTTTGCCTGCGGTCCGTCTGAGGCAAAGATGTGGCCCACTCTTTTCAAAAAAAAGAGAAAAGAGCAGATTGTAGCCTTTCTCTTACAATGTCCATATGAAGCCACACACGGCCCGCATTTTTCAAAAGAAAGAAAAAAAAAACAACTTTGAATTAATGCCTATAAAGATTTTGCCCTAACCTGCATATGCATAAAACATCACCATCATTTTGCATACATCCTCGCATCGCATCTAACATAAGCTTTTATAGTCCATGCATGCACCCTCGCATTTCATCACAGTTTGTTTGCCGAGAATCCCAAAGTGACAAAAATCTTGCCATAGGTACTTAATGGAATCAAGAAGTGAGACAGTGCATGCTCCAAGATATCCGGTTGTAAGCAAGATTGATGTTGCCATCGAGGGAAACGTGTTGACTGATGGGACCTATTGAAAAGGGTTTGTTCGATAATGCTTATGGAACCTCCTAAGTTATTGCAAATTAGAAGTACTGATCAAGCTATCGTGGCTTTGAGCGGGTTTTATGACTCGATTAGGTGCTTTCTCTTCAGGAATTTCCAATTGGCTCCCACATTGGAAGAATACCATCAGATTTTGGGTTTCCCTCAGACAGGAGTCATTCCTTACCAGTATAAAGAGCAGTATTACACGGACGAGAAATTTGCTGCATTGCTGCAGGTGAAGGTAGAGGACCTGAAGCTCCAGAAACAGAGGAAGAACCTTGTGATGGGTTTCCGCGCAGGTTATCTCGAGAGTTTGATGGATATGCATGCGAAAATAAAAAGCTGGTTGTCTTCAAGCAAATCTTGGCCTTGACAATCTTCTGAGTCGTTCTTTTCCACGATTGTTGAGAGATTTGTGGATGTGATCATCATTGGTATCTTCTTAGCTTCCCTAATGAGAAGAACCCGATCAATCCAATCCTCGCAATTCTTGCCGACACTTATTCACCTTCACTCATCATCAGGAATCAAGAGGAAGAAAATCTCCCGCTCCTCTCACTTATTGTACGCTTGCTTCTAAGTCATGTCTTCACTAATCCGAAAAAGTGGAAAAATTAATTGACTATGCTATAACTTGTGAAGTGCGAATCATGAATATTCGTGGAGTGGATCCAGCTTCTAGGAGCCTAGATGAGCACTCAATCCGTTGGTATCTCTCATCTTCTTTGGGAAGATAGACTGAGGTAGTCTTCCGCTGTGGTGTTTTTCAAAATGTCCCACTGATGGGTACTAAAGGTTGCATCAACTACAATCCCTCTCTGACTCTAAGACAATTAGGCTATCCTATGAGGAATGCACCTACCAAGGAGATGGTCTTCCGCTTTATATCTATGAGGAGGTCCAAAGGATGACAGTTTGACTAGAAAGGTTTTGCAAGCTTGGAGTACAAGCCACCCGCTATGGAAAAGTAGAGATCTCTCAGAGGACTGGGGGAATTAACTTCGCTCGGTGGCTTGAGGAGAGGATTCAGAGTGTCCGGCTACCACATCAGAGGTTATTGCAAATTGAGAGAGAGGAAATGAACTCTGGCACTCCTGTTGTTGAAGAGTTAGGTGATGTCAAGTTGGCCTGCTAAAGGCGAAAAAGAAGAGAAAAATCCTCGCAAGCCGAGATAGAGAAGTTGACTCAAAAACCAAAGATTGATAGAAGATAATGCTCTCAAATCATTGCATCATTGAGGAGTTTGATGGGAAACTCAAAGTAGAAGTGAAGGGCAAGGTAGAAGCTCAAAAATATCTGCAAGCGGCTAAAGAGGAAGTCAAGAGACAAAAAGCGAAAGAGAAGAGAGCAATTGAAGAAGTCACTCAATGGAGGGATCTGTATGAAAAGACAAAAATGGAAGAGAGAACTGCAAAAGCCTCACGCTGCCAAGTCAAAAGAGAATCCCGCATGTTACAAGCCGAATGGGAGAGTAAGCTAGACAGGTGTTGTGCAAGAGAGAGACACATTTGAGAATATCCTCGTAGAATATCAGCAGCCTTAAAAGCGAACAAGAGGATTCTGATGAGTTGAAGAGACACCTTTGTCACATCAGCGATGCATATCGGCAGGTAAGGGATGAAAGTCAGTATTGGGAACATCGCTATGTTGAACTACTTGGCAGGATTGAAGAGCAGGCAGTCATCATAGAGTTGAAGGATGAAATTCAGCAGTGGAAAGTTAGATTCTCTCGAAGCTTGCGAGTTGGCCAACCAAGCTCTCTCCGGTGTGCCTAAGAAGCTAGGAAAGGCCGAAGATGAGATGTTCCCTTTCAACACCCCGCAGCGCTTTACAAATTTGTGGAGTTCTCGCAGAACCTTGGTTGAAGAAGTCGTCGAGAGAAAAGCGGAAGAATTCCCACAGGCAACAAGAGGAAGAGAACTGAAGTTTTAAAGGCTCTATGTAGTTGAGCTCTTGTTTGTAATTTTCGTTTTTATTGTACCTTTTCTCCCTGAACGACTTTATTTCCATTGGAGTATTTTACTTTTTGAAATGTAAGACCTGAAGTACTTGTTTAAACTTGAATGTATGGAGCGTGTTTGTTTCACTTATTGATTCCACTCTTGTTATGTTCTAAACAAGTCAGAATTCACCGTTAAATCTATGGCAAGACATAGTACACTACGATTCTCGGCATAAGACAAATTAAAACTAACACTCATTTGCATTGCACGCATCGCATTCATTAATATCCTCGCTCATAAAAAAAATGTTTCATCAGCAGCAAGTCAGGCAGGCTGGTTCGCCGTCACCAATACTTCACCCGACTACAAGCAAGGCTGATGGCTAATTCGCAAGAGCATCCGAGATTGAAACCGAAAGTGATTCGTAACACGAAAGATTTGGGCGTGCAAATTTCGATTCTGAGTAATCGCTCAGAGAACCAAGTGCTTAAAGATAAGATAGGTACAATGGAGGCCCAGATGCATGAGATGATGGTCATGCTACAAAGTTTAAAGAGTGGGACAGCTGCTGAAGTTGGCGCCGCAGTGGGTCAAGATGGTGTTCCTCCTCCAGTATTAGTAAACGCTACGCCTACGCTCCTCCGGAGCCGGGTCACGCCACGCTTTTGCTTGAAAATGAATAATCAATATACTTCACAAAGATATCCTCGGGTATGCTGCTGGTACATGCCACGAACCGTTGGACCCATTCCACCGGTGTGGGCGCGCTTAATCCAGATTCGTCGCCAGAACCGGGAAGTCTGCCGGAGGACCGCAGATTCGCACTCCTAGTCCTCATCTTGTGCTCGATCCTACTCTGTGGCTTACAAAGACATCCTCAAAATGTTATTCACCGGAGGTACTATTACAGTATGGGAGCCACCCCAAGGACACACGTTTGAGGATCACACCAAATGATCCGATTCGTGCACTTGAAGAAAGAGTCGTGGCAATTGAGGTACCGTGTCGAGCCAAGGAAGCCCGTGGTGTCGTGTTTAGTCCCGTGATTTGGTTTTGCCACCGGGTTCAAAGCTCCCGAGGTGGACAAATACAGAGGAATTGGCCGTCCAGAGCCATGTTACAATGTTTGTCCGAAAAATGGGTCCTTATGCCAATGACGATAAAGCGTTGATTTATCGCTTCCAAAACAGTTTGGTTTGGAGCTCTCTAGATTGGTACATGAAACCGCAATCCTCTCAAATTCGTTGTTGGAAGGATTTGTCCAAGCATTCATGAGACAATATAAGTATAACATGGACATGGCTCCTGATAGGTCACAATTGCAACACATGAGTAAGGGAGAAAAGGAGACTTTCAAAGAGTATGCCCGAGAATGGCGAAGCATAGCTGCCTGTGTCCAACCTCCTCTCGACGGAGAAGGAAATGGTGTACATGTTCCCGAAACCCCGCAAAGAATTTACTATGACCGCTGACATTACAAGTGTTTCAACTAGCTTCTCCGATATGATAGTCTTCGGGAAAGACTTGAGCATGGTCTCCGGTGGGAAGATTTCAAATCATCTCGATGTCACGCAGAAGCTCGTGGTTCAAACACTCAAAAGAAGTACCTCTCCCGCCCCGAAGAAGAAGGAAGGGGGAAACAAATGTGATCACAGGAGGAAATTCATCCTTTGGTACCCTCCACCACAAACTGCTCCATTCTCTCGCTCCCGTGCCACCCCAAAGAAGGCAATGATAGTCACAAAGCTCGTGGTTATCAAGATAAGAAACGGACCAATTTCGATCCAATCCCAATGACCTACACGGAGTTGTTTGATCACCCGATTTCCAAGAACTTGATCAATACTCGGCCAATGAAGGCCCTTCACCGCCATTTCCCGTAGGTTACAACGCTAATGCTACTTGCAGTTTCCATGAAAACGGGGTCGGTCATGCTGTGGAGGAGTGTAAAGCTTTTAAGCATGTGGTGCAAGACCTGATAGATGCTGGTTGGATCTCGTTTAAGCAGAACAACCCAAATACAACAACCAATCCTTTGCGAGTCATCAAAGGCCGCTACCAATGCTATAGAAAGTTCCGTTGGGCAATTGGTAAGGGATGTGCGTAAGATCAAAACTCCGCTGGGTGTTATCTACTCGAAGTTATGCCATGTCGGGGTGGTTAAGAAGGGGTGTTGCCATGAAGAAGGATGTGTTGATTCCGCGTGCGTGGGGAATTGTGAAAGCTTCAAGATGATTTTGCAAGACCTGATGGATCGGTGTATGGTTCAGATAGGAACCCATGATGTTGAAGAAGAAGTGTTGACTCTACACTCTGACAAAGGCAGAGGAATCAGAATACCCATTGAAATTCCATACAATTACAATCCCAGTTGGTGCGGGCAAATGCTCAACCGATAGTGATTGAAGTTCCAACTTCTTTTCCCTATGAGTCGAACAAGGCAGTTCCATGGAAGTACACTGCGCTACCTACAGTAGAATGCTCCCCAAGTGCTCCTACTGTAACCAACATAGCGGGATCAAGCGGGATCACAAGAAGCGGAAGAGTATATGCTCCAGAAACCCTCCGCGCGAAACATCCGCAGAGGTGAGCGAGAGAGGCCGTAAGGAGAAAGGAAAAGAGACAGAGGTTGCTCAAGAGAAAGTGATGGAAAAAGAAGCAAATGAATTCTTGAAGATAGTCCTGCAAAAGTGATTATCGAGTGGTTGATCACTTAGGCGCACACCATCCAAGATATCCATGTTATCATTGTTGCTCACTCGGAGCACACGTAATGGCTTTGATGAAAGTGCTCGCGAGGCTCATGTTGCGAGGATATCTCGATGAATCGGTTTGATGGGATCGTGGGGAATGTAGTGGCTGCAAATCACCTAACATTTGTTGACGATGAGTTGCCTTCGAGCGGAAAAAGAACACAATCAAGCTCTGCATATCTCGGTAAAGTGTGGAGACTATGTGTTTGGCGCTGTAGTACTAATTGACAATGGGTCTTCACCGAATGTAATGCCAAGGTCAACTATGGATAAGTTAGACGTTGATTGCTCCTACATGAAGCCAAGTTCGACACCGTAAGAGCATTTGATGGGTCCAAAAGGAAGTCTTTGGGAGAGATGGAATTTCCCATCCGTTTGGTCCCGAGGTTTTCTCGTATCAACTTCCAAATCATGGACATTACCTCTTCATATAGTCATCGCTAGGAAGACCTCGATTCACATGGTCAGCAATCCTTCTTCTTTACACCAACGGGTCAAATTCGTGGTCGATGACAAGGTTGTAGTGGTATTTGGTGAGGAAGAGACTCGTTAATAAGCCATCGAATTCAAATATGTGGAAGCCAAAGAGTCTCTCGAAACACCTTTCGGGTCTTTGGAGATCGCCAATGCAAAGGTGTTTGAGAGGACCAGAGAGGAGGAGATGGTTGCTAAAATCATGTTAGCCCAAGGATACAAGGTTGGTTCTGGCTTGGGAAAGTCAGGTCAGGGAATTCTGGCTCCCATCCAACTGAAGGAAAACAAGGACCGCTGCGATGCAGGATACACTCAAGTGAGGAAGAAAGGAGGAAAATGGCGGATGAACGGAAGTGCGGTGGTTGGCCAAGTCCAGAGGTCAAGATCCATGGCCCTAGGGGATCCCAATTGGCGACATCGGTCAAAGTTTTGTGAGTGCTGGTTTATTGGATCCCAACCAAGTTGCTTTGTCATCGTGGATGGTTCCGAGTCCGAAGAGGGTGGGGCGAAGTCCGTTCGTCGTTGCGATGCCGGTGAGGAGTTAAAGAACTGAAGGTCACGATCCTCCCGTGACCTTTAATTTAAAGTAATTATTTGTAATGCAACCCCGTGGCTCTGCCCAAGGCCATAGGGCCAGTTGCTAGGGGCACACATGTTTTTATTTTCTAAATCATCATCATCAATAAAAACGTTTGTTTTGAATTTCTCAATCAATAAAAATCAGCTTCTCTTCATTGCGTGAGTATTTTTCTGCTTTATTATTTGTTTGTTTTCTTGTTTCGCCTTTCATTATGCTTTTTCGCCAAGAAAAATGCAGATCCACAAAGAATAGTCTCTGAAAATAGCAAAGTCAACACCACCTTTCGACTTTGATCATCCCATCAATCAGGCTGAGGGGGGTGTTGAGGAAGACTGGGAAGCCTGTAATACCCTAATTTTGTCCGACTAATTCAAAGTAAAAATTGTCTTTTCGCGAATGCGAGGTTCCAACAATATTTTTCTCGTAGTTGAAAAAAGGCTCGAAAATATGTTTGTTATGCTCGCGCGTTATTCCTAATCGTTAATGCGCGTTATGGCTCTTGTTCTTGTGCACAAGCTCGCGTCTCGTCACGTACATTTGCTTTGATACTTATTATTATTGTTGTTACCCATGTGTCTATTAATTCATCATATCATTTTTCTTTACACAAAATAAGATTCAAAAAATGGTTTTTATTATTGTAAATATTTTCTATATAAGTTGTACAAATGATCAACTTTTGCAAACAATACAAATCTTTAAAATAAAATACAAAAAAAACCAAAACCAAATTTATGAAGGAAAGAGTCAATCTTCCTCTCTCTCCCGAGAGAGGTCCTCGTTGGATGCTCCTTCACCTTTTAGAGCTTTATTCCAACCCCTTTTATCTATCTCTATGTTTTTACACCAAAGTAGGCCTCTATAACTTCCATCCACAAACTGACTAGTCAGCTGTAATGCCTGCATGAAGGGCGATGAGTTAGGATTAAGGTAAGGAACAGAGACTTGGAAGGAGAAATTTGTTTGCACAGGGGAAAATTAGTATCAAAACATGAAAGACATTGAACAAATAAAATGCAGAGAAACATAGATAAAATTGACTATACACAAGGCAAAGTTACAATATAAATCTAGTCTCTAAAATCGAGAGAGAGGAGAGCCAACACAGAAAGAAAAAGCTCAAAACAATGAGGAAAACGAAAATCAAAAGGAAGGAGGAGAATACACAGAGAGAACAATACACAGATTCACCTACACATACACAAACACACCACAAACTCAACACAAAGAAACACACACACAGAACACAAAAACACAGAGAACAAAAACACTAAACAGAGAGCAAGGGGAGAAGAGCGAAAACAGAGAACCAAAATACAAACTAAGAACAAACACACATGCGTAAACCGAGATTGAGATAAAAAAAGAAGATTTGTGAGTGTGTGTGTGTGTTTGAACGTGAGAAGAGGAAGGAGAAGAAGGAAAATACAAGCACAACTTACCTTTCTCACCAACGCAACAACAACACCACGCCACTCTCCTTCTCTCTTCCCCGACCTCCGTCACCCTTCGCGCCTCGCGCCGCCGCAAACCACCGCCATCTCACCCGCCCGCGTCGTTTCGGCGTCACTGCCATCGCCACCAGCGCCACCGCCGCGCGTTTCTCTCCGTTCTTCTTCTCCTCTCTCGACGACGCGCAAAACGCAGCCACCATCATCACCACCGCGCCCCGCCGGAAACACCACCACGTAACCACCACCGCCTCGCCGCCTCTCGCTCGCAAACCCTCTCACCGTCGCGACCTCCTCACCTTCGCTCTCCCTATCGCGGTATCTCCCTTCTCTCTCTCTCTCGTTTTCTTTCCTTTCTTTCTCTCGCTTTGTTTTCTCTTTTCTCTCTCTTAAAAGCTCTCTCTCCCTCTCACTGAAAGTGAAAGTGGAGCAGTATTCTTTGAGGAGAATGAGAAGCTTAGGTTTTTTTTCTCTTTTGATCTAGTGAGTAATAGCCCATACGTATATGGGTTCCCTTTTTCAAGTTTTTTTATCTGATTACTAGTTACACCCCACTATTAATTATACAACTCCAGCAGAGCTAATTTCCCCATTCTTACTATTATGCCTCTTCAAGCAATTTCTTTTGGATGTGTTTGGTTGTCTAATCTTGCAAATGCTTGAGTTTAGGCTTGATTTGTGATGTTTATTTGAACTCCCATGAAGTAAGGCTAGGGTTTTGTTTGATTTTGATGTTTAGTAAAATAAAATGTGATTTGGTAAACAATTGGGGTTTGTGCTTGTTTTAGTCGCTTGTTTCAAAATCATGTTTGTGTTGATGATTTTTGTAAGAGGATTTGACACTAATTCATTTGAGCATATCCTGCCGTTAAGGATTACCTAAAATAAGAACCAATTATCATTAATGATCACTCGCGCTGCCGCGTTTGGTTGTTAATGATGATTTTCATTTTCAAAGAGTTAGTAGTGTGACCACTCTAAACCGTTGTTGTTTGGTTATCGCGAACACTCGAATCAAAAGCAAAACCGATTATCATTAATGATCACCAGCGCGCTGCCGCTTTGGTTGTTAATGATAATTTTCATTTTCAAAAGAGTTAGTAGTATGACCACTCTAAACTGTTGTTGTTTGGTCATGGCAAACTCTCAATCCAATTGCGAATTCCTTTTCCTTTTATCACGACGTTCTCTCCAATTCAAACCAACGAAAACACTTTTTCAAAAAACAAATATTTTCAAACATCAAAACTAATTGTCATTGATGATCACTCGCGCCGCTGCCGTTTGATTGTGGGTGACAATTTCATTCCCGTGGGAGTTAGTAGTGCGGTCACTCTAAACCGTTGTTGTTTGGTCTTCACAAACGCTCCCCTTCAATTGCGAAAACCTTTTCAATAATCAAAGTAAAAACCGGTTGTCATCAATAGTCACTCGCGCCGTTGCCGTTTGATTGTTAGTGATGATCCCATTTTCAAAAGAGTTAGTAACATGACCACTCTAAACCGTTGTTGTTTGGTCACCGCAAACGCTCAACCCCTTTGCGAAAAAACTCTAAAAAAGATTAAAAAACAAAACCTTTTTCAGGACAAACAAGAACTACGTAGCTTTGAATTCTCCATCGCACTAGGAGATACGTAGGAGCGAGAGGCCAACTCTCGTCAAGCACCAAAAATAAAAATTTTCATTAAGTTTTCTCATTTATCTTCAAATAAGAAATAAATAGGCAAATCTAGGTATCTTTCAAATCAAACGTTAAAACCACACACTTAATTAAAGGTTCCTCTCGAGAGAGGACGCGTGGGGTGCTAACACCTTCCCGCACGTAATCGAACCCCCAACCCATATCTCTAGTTTTCGAAAGACCATCCGCCTTATTTCAAAAGACCTTTTTTCAATGTTTTGGTCTTAAAATTAAAATATTGGTGGCGGCTTCATAATTTTTCCACGTTGTACATCGAGAAACCCAAACCGGATTTTTCGGGTGCAACAGCTGGCGACTCCACTGGGGACTTTTCCTTTTTTAAGTGGGTCAAGCCTAACTAATTTAATGTGTGGTTTATTGTGCTATCGATTTGATTTGGATACTTTGTTTGCTTCTATCCATTTTCGGTTTCCTCTTCTTTTTTATCATGTTGTATACATGTGCATTTGTTTTCTCTTCTTCCATGTTTGTTTTTCCTTCCTCCTCTTTGCTTATGTGCTTAGTACCCTCATGCATTTCCCCAATCCCAATCATGTTCCCTTCTTCTTTGCTCCCTTTCTTCAAGGTATGCTCATGCATTTCTCCCCAATTCTATCATGATCCCCTTCTCTTGGCTCCTTTCTTGAGATAAGCAATGCACTTGATTGTTGTTGAAACCCTAGGCTAGTTTATTTGATATTAAACCCTATGGTAGACAACATGTTATTGCTAGCTTTTTGTCTGGACTGTTCTGGGCTTTCATTTGCAGGTGGGGTAATATGTGTTGGTTAGTTTTAGGTGGTATGTCCTCGCCACACACACTCACACCTTATGCTTATTGTGCTTTGAGAGGGGCCTAAAACCCAGGGTCTGACAAAACTTAGGAGAGTGGAAACGAGTAGTGATCGGCAATTGATCTGTTGTCCTTCCGACTCTCACGAAAGTTTCAACAGTAGTATGCTCTTTCACGATGCCTCACACCGGATGGCGCCCATCGTTGTGGGTGCTATTGTGGGAGAGAATTAGCTCTGTAACCTCAGTGAAGTTGACTAGAACCCACATGGGAGGAACATTTGAGATGTCCTAGAACTTAGGTCCCCGCCTCGTCAGGACACAAGGGGGCATACCAAATTGTGTGTTGCATTGTAATCTAGGCATGTTTTCAAAAAAGGAGAAGGAGATTTTTCAAAAAAGAGAAAATAGAGAAAGAGCTGCCGTTGTAGCCTTTCTTTTGTCGGTCCGTACGGGGCAGCATGTGGCCCACTCTTTTCAAAAAAAAGAGAGAGAAAGACCTGCCGTTGTAGCCTTTCCCTTACTAGGTCCATATGAAGCCACGTACGGCCTGCGTTCTTCAAAAAAAGAGAAAATAGAGAAAGAGTTGCCGTTATAGCCTTTCTTTTGTCGGTCCGTACGAGGTGACATATGGCCCACTTTATTTTCAAAAAAAGGGAGAAAAAAGAGTTACCGTTGTAGCCTCTCTCTTATTGGTCCATATGAAATAACGTACGGCCCGCATTTTCCAAAAAGAAACTTGAATCATTGCCAATAAAAACTCTTTCATTTATCCTGCATGCACATAGAGCATCATCATCATTTGCATACATCCTCGCATTACATAAAACAAAATTTAAAGAAAAAAAAAACAATTATCATCCCTATGGTATCTCATTCATTCATAATCATGAAAAGTCATCAAATGATGCAATTTACGGCCTCCTCATTCAAAATGCACATTCGTTCATTCATTCACCCACTCATTCCGTTGTCCATTCGCATTAATACTTTTCTGTGTCGCAAATCAAAAATAAACATTAACGTCTCATTTCACATGCATCTCCATTCAATATCTCTCATGCATTAGGAAAGTAATTGTAAGCATCACACATTTCATTTCATTGCATAAGAAAAATGAAAACCAGAAGCAGTTATCATCCATATTGCATTTCATTCATCCTTAATTATGCAAAAACTGCCATCAAATAAAGGTGGACATCACATCAATATTGCATGCATATATGATTCTGCTATTCATATAGCCTTAGCTCAAACACGCCATTTTCTGCATGCATTATTATTTTTCTCTTTCATATCATAACAAATAAACAAAAATCCAAAAATGTATGTTTTCTACTAGATTTTAGAAAATGCATCGCATGTACCCCTTTTCCCCTTTTCATGGCATAAAAAAATAAGCACTTGAACGTTTCATTTTGCATGCATTTCCACGCGTTAAAAATAATTGTGAGTATCATGCATTTCATTTCATTGCATAAAAACAAAATAAAACAAGAAGCAATTTTTATCCGCATTGCATAAGCATCACATTCATCCGGGTGCATGTACAAAAAATCATCATCAAGTAATGCAGACATCGCGTCAATGTGGCACTCATGCATCATTTTCTTTAACCTCATCACTTTGATCGAATACATCATTTCTCCCTGCATGCATCCTTTCGAAACAAAGAAAAATTTCCTCATGTGATGGCTTAATGGGTAGAAGTGCATCTTTGAACGACGAAGGGTAATATCTCAAATTTGTTTGTCGACTACAAATTTGAGATGTTACTCTACGATGTCAGGGCACTTTGACCCAGTCACACGTGTTTTGTTTTCAAGTAGGAAATTAAAGTGAGTCAACTAATTGTTGAAACGTTTCAGTATATTGTGTGAAGTATTGAGTCAGGATCCACTCAATGTTTCATGCAGGTTACTCAGGGTAACGACAATCAGTTGCCTCATATCGCCATTCTTGCATCTCTCATCATTCAAAAAAGGGGCATTGGCATTTCGTATCTTGTCTCGCCTCTAAAAAAAACTAAAAAAATCAAAAAAAAATCATTTTGAAAAAAAGAGGGAGCATCATTCTTGCATCATTCGCATAGGCATTCCATATTTTGTCTTGCATTAAAAACAACAAAATCATTTAGAATAAGCCACACTTTTCGAGTGGTCATTCTCCACGCATTTGCATCATACTTGCATATCATAATTTGTTCATTCATTCATTGCATAAAATAAAAGTTGTGATGAGAAGCGAGATGTTCTTGCAAAACAATCATCCTTTTTGAAAAAAGTTTATCCTTACTTGGTTGCAAACTCAAGGTATTCCAAGGCACTCAGTTTTTTCAAATCAATAGCTCATTTGCATTTCTCTCAAAAGCACTGCATCCCATCCATTCCATGACAAAAGACTGAAGCAACTCAAAAAAAAAAAATCATTGTTCTAACTAATGTTGACTCTCTGTGAAGCATTCCTATAGTGAACGTGCCCGACACGTGCAGTTTCTCTTGTTTGAGTCAGTCAACTTCTTTCCTTGTCATCATCACCATCCATGTCTAATCCCGCCCCGTCCACCCCTAAAGCGCATATTCTCTCCCATCAGTGCATAACTTGACTTTTTGGTTCATCCTCACTAACACTCTAAGTCCTCCATGCTGGGGCAATTATGTGATCACTAACTTTCTTTATCGACATTAGATCCCTTTAGTGCAAGTCTTTCAAAAAAAAGAGATAAATGAGGAGAACAAGCTCGCTAGGTTGAAAACCCGCAAAGGGCAGCCTAGGCAAAAAGGAGCGCCCGGTGGATTGAAAACTCGCAAAGAGCGATCCAGACAAAAATTAAGGCATAAAAGAAAATGCAAAGAAAAGAGCAAACACATCTAGATAGATAAATTGTTGTCGGGTTTTACGAAAATAAGCAATCGGAATTTGAAATGAAGTTTGGCCGCCTCCCCACAACCTCAAGAAAATCCAAAAATTCCCTTTCTTGCCCACCTTAAGCCAAGAAAATCCCAAAGAGAATGGAAAAATCCCCCCTACCCACCTTAAGTCAAGAAAGTCCCAGGATATCTCCATCACTCTAGACAAGGATCAATTCCACATCATCTTTATCAGCTCACTCAAGTCCAAAGAAAAGAAAGAGGTCAAAAGGAAAAGAACACAATCAAACAAAAAGATCCAAAAAAATGAAAACCTCAAAAAAAACAAAAAAACAAAAAAAAAAAAAAAAAAGAAGACTAAGAAAAAAAAGAGAAACAAAAGAAGTACAAATTGTGAGCTGATATATTTCACCATGAAACACCAGAGATCCTTGTCTCCATAAACTTTCCAACACTTCGTTGTGTATAATCATCTCTCCTTTCATAAAGACCGCAAACATATTCTTTGGCCTCAACATCTAACCCTCCATAAACCCTCAGCCATTCTACCATGAAACACAAACTTGTCCTAATAAAACCCCAAGCACCTCATCAAACCTAATAACCATTTCCTTCATAAATCATTGACCATTGGCCGATGCCAAATAAGACCCAACAACCCATCAGCCTCAAACACTTCATTAAGCTCAATCATCCCTTCTCCACAAAACATCACAATCCTGAAGAGTCCATCCCGATCAATAACCGGTTGCTTTTCTTTTCTCAAATTGTAACCCTAGGACAAATAAGTTTATCTATTTACGATGGGTTTGCTCAAAATAAAAACAAACGATCGGAAAAAAGAAAGCCGATCAAAAAAAAAAAAAATCCTCGAAAAAAAAACAAATTAAAAAAAGAAAGTCGACAAAACAATAAAGACTTGCACTCTAAAATGCATTCAAGTTGCATTAGAACAAGGTTTAGTGATCACCAAGTGAAGCTTCTTTCATACTAAAAGTCAAAACTTTCATTGCATTTGAGTTTTTCTTAAAGAGAATCGAAGATGTGTACTAGGGGGCATTTCCTTACGCCTCTCACTCCACTCAATTTTGGTGAGGTTTGTTCATTGCCCACCCCATTCATATATCACCCTCCGCTCATAACCGCCACCATAACTCACACCTTTCACAACCTCACTCAAAGAAACCGCTTGAAATGTCATTCCAAAGTGGGGCAAGTGCATTCCCATTCCTTCACCTCATTCATTCCCATAAACCCTCACCGGGCAATCTCTCAACTCACTATCTTAAACAAGGACTCGTCATTCTAATTGGGGCAACTTTGTCTCACATGATGGTGGGCAACACCAAACTATGTGGGTTGAGACAAAACCCCTTTCATTCCACCTTTCATCCCAAGAGCCGAAGTGTTCCCAATTCATCATCTCCTACACCCCTAGTCATTATCACCAGACAGAGGCAAGCTTATTCACTCATCAAAAGCCCGAACCGGGACAGTCTTGCATCCCTTGGTCCCTCATGAGCATCGGCAATAATCACGTCTGTCATCCCTTCACTCATCATACATGTTCTAAACCTATCCCAAGTTAACTGACTCACTCATTCACATTTGCACTCCTATGCATGCTTACTAGACAATGCTTCAAAGAGAGAGAACACAAGTTAGTCATGCGATATTTAAGGTTCAGTCGTCATTGGAAGGAAGAGAAAACAAGTGAGCTTGTTTGTAAATAAAAGCCTTGAGAACACCGGAGTTTGAATCAAATTCAATTTTTTCAATAGAATAGTCAATAATCATCTCAATTCCTTGCATTCAAAGTCTTGCATCTCATCATCACAAAAATGCTTAAGTACCCCAATCATTCATATCTTATTTTTCGCCTCATGCATTTAGGCGTTCCATTTTGTTTATCATAGTATCCCATTTGCATCGTGCCGACATCATCATTTCATGAAAGGCAACAAAAAAGGAAGCAACGGATAAAAGCAAAAAAATCTTCCATCTCATGCCATCAAGCATCAAAGCATTGCATCATAAAGAAAGAAAAAGCAAAACACGTCATCCCATGTCATTGCATTTGCATCATATTAGTGTTTGCATTTCATAAAAGGGAAAGAACCAAAATCCTTGCATCAAAGCATTACATGTAAGGCAACACAAAGACTTCCCATGTCATTCGTCATTCCATCATCGTTCATTTCTTCATGCCACTCATCGAAACATTGCATTCGCATACCCACATTTCATGAAAAGAGAAAGAAATGAGCGTAAAATAAAACAAGAGCATTCCATTCATCAAAACATGAATCATTGTCATTGCATCGCACACTTGCATTACAAGTATCAATCTCTCGCATCAAACATCAAAGCACTACATTCGCATATTCGCATTTCATAAAAACAAAATAAAACAAGCAAAGAAAAACAAACGATCGTAAAAAGAAGGTGATCAAGAAAAACAAACAGACCAAAAGAAAAGTTTTAGGAGTGTTCCATCACATTCATCATTACACTGAAGTCGTAGCATTGCACGCACTTGCATAACATGCCCTTGCTTAGCATGCACCCATATTCCATGCATCATTCCTTGCATCAATCGACGTATGCAGTACCTCAATCCAATGCAAAGCAAAGATTGGCTATTTCAATCAACCAATCAACAGATTCGTGAATCCGCCGGGACCCAAGCGTCCCTTCAAAAGCGCACTTTACCTCGTATTCGAGCCGTGGGTAAGTCCTTCGACCCCATCGGGTCCAAATGAAAAGGATAGTCGTGTTGGCCTAAGACATGGCGCAATCTGTGGAAGTATCGAGATCTAGACTTGATATTGTCCCCCGGCCGCTCTTGAAGACCACCATGCCCAAGTGCAAACTCGGATCGTTCGCGATTCGTTAAAAGGCTTTAGGCAGCCTCCAGCATCGGCTTACTGAGGGCCGGTACCTTCTTTACTGCTTTCTTTATCGCTTTCTTTACTGCTTTATTTCCCACTTTTGCTGCCCGAGGGTTGGCACCAATCTACTTCCTGTTGTGTTGGCTTACTGAGGGTTGACAATTCATTTACCGCTTTTGCTAGCTTACTGAGGGCTGGCACCAAGCTTATTTTCTGCTTTCGTTGGCCGAAGGCTGACGTCCATTCAAAAAAAAAAAAAAACAGAAAAGAAAACTCATGCCTTGCATTCATCAGATATAGACAAAACAGAAAAAACATCTCACCAAAATCAATCATTGCATTCATGTGCATCCAAATACCCAAGCGCATGCACCATCCAAGAGAAAAGCTACTACGGACCAGGGAGTCCCAAAAATCTCATTTTTAGAAAATCACCTTGACACGGAGTTCGTTAACTCCATCAACCCAGAGTTCGTAAACTCCATCAATCCAGAGTTCGTTAACTCCATCAACCCAGAGTTCGTAAACTCCATCAATCCGGAGTTCGTAAACTCCATCAACCCAGAGTTCGTAAACTCCATCAATCCAGAGTTCGTTAACTCCATCAACCCAGAGTTCGTAAACTCCATCAATCCGGAGTTCGTAAACTCCATCAACCCAGAGTTCGTAAACTCCATCAATCCGCAGTTCGTAAACTCCATCAACCCGCAGATCGTAAACTCCATCAACTCGCAGTTCGTAAACTCCATCAATCCGCAGTTCGTAAACTCCATCAACCCGCAGTTAGTGAACTCCCACGAGTTAGTGAACTCCTTCCACGCATCACAACATCGCACGTGCGAGCACGCCGATGGATCCATCGGACTTCGTTAAGCCCTTCCGGATTAGTTGTGTCACCCAAGGCATAGCGTAAATCCATTGATCAAATCGATTCCGACTGATGTTGATCGGCCGCTCGAAAAGGCCACCCCAGAGCTCGGACTCGACAAGAGTCCGTTAGAAGGTTTTAGGCAACCTCCGAATTCCCAATTTACCGCTTTTCCCAATTTACCGCTTTTTCCAATTTATTGCTTTCTCGTTAATGCGACAAGTGTTAACCCCCTCTCTCAAAATGAAAATAACAAAAAGAGAATTCAAAATTTTCTGAAGCGGACAAAATTAGTATTATTTCTATATCTTTATTTCCATTTTACCAGCAAATATGAAAAGGCCAATTCATATTTCTTGGCAAAATGTGAAATAAAGAGGGGCAGCTGTAATACCCTAATTTTGTCCGACTAATTCAAAGTAAAAATTGTCTTTTCGCGAATGCGAGGTTCCAACAATATTTTTCTCGTAGTTGAAAAAAGGCTCGAAAATATGTTTGTTATGCTCGCGCGTTATTCCTAATCGTGTGCGCGTTATGGCTCTTGTTCAGCACAAGGTCTCGTCGTACGTACATTTGCTTTGATACTTATTATTATTGTTGTTACCCATGTGTCTATTAATTCATCATATCATTTTTCTTTACACAAAATAAGATTCAAAAAATGGTTTTTATTATTGTAAATATTTTCTATATAAGTTGTACAAATGATCAACTTTTGCAAACAATACAAATCTTTAAAATAAAATACAAAAAAACCAAACCAAATTTATGAAGGAAAGAGTCAATCTTCCTCTCTCTCCCGAGAGAGTCCTCGTTGGATGCTCCTTCACCTTTTAGAGCTTTATTCCAACCCCTTTTATCTATCTCTATGTTTTTACACCAAAGTAGGCCTCTATAACTTCCATCCACAAGTGACTAGTCATACTGTAATGCCCGCATGAAGGGCGATGAGTTAGGATTAAGGTAAGGAACAGAGACTTGGAAGGAGAAATTTGTTTGCACAGGGAAAATTAGTATCAAAACATGAAAGACATTGAACAAATAAAATGCAGAGAAACATAGATAAAATTGACTATACACAAGGCAAAGTTACAATATAAATCTAGTCTCTAAAATCGTAGAGAGAGGAGAGCCAACACAGAAAAGAAAATCAAAACAAAGTGAGGAGGAAAACGAAAATCAAAAGGAAGGAGGAGAATACACAGAGAGAACAATACATGATTCACCTACACATACACAAACACACCACAAACTCAACACAAAGAAACACACACAGAACACACAAAAACACAGAGAACAAAAACACTAAACAGAGAGCAAGGGAGAAGAGCGAGAAAAAGAGAACCAAAATACAAACTAAGAACAAACACACATGCGGAAACCGAGATTGAGATAAAAAAAGAAGATTTGTGAGTGTGTGTGTGTGTTTGAACGTGAGAAGAGGAAGGAGAAGAAGGAAAATACAAGCACAACTTACCTTTCTCGGTCACCGCAACAACAACACCACGCCACTCTCCTTCTCTCTTCTTCTGGACCTCCGTCACCCTTCGCGCCTCCGCCGTCGCAAACCACCGCCATCTCACCCCTTCGCTGCTGTTTGGCGTCATCGCTTGCGCCACCGCGCCACCGCCGTCGCGTTTCTCTCGCTCTTCTTCTCCTCTCCGACGACGCGAAAAACGCAGCCACCATCATCACCACCGCGCCCCCGCCGAAACACCACCACGTAACCACCACCGCCTCGCCGCCTCTCGTTCGCAAAACCTCTCACCGTCGCGACCTCCTCACCTTCGCTCTCCCTATCGCGTATATCTCCTTCTCTCTCTCTCGTTTTCTTTCCTTTCTTTCTCTCGCTTTGTTTTCTCTTTTCTCTCTCTTAAAAGCTCTCTCTCCTCTTTGAAAGTGGAACAGCAATACCGAGGGAGAATGAGAAGCTTAGGTTTTTTCTCTTTTGATCTAGTGAGTAATAGCCCATACGTATATGGGTTCCCTTTTTCAAGTTTTTTTTTATCTCGATTACTAGTTACACCCCACTATTAATTATACAACTCCAGAGCCTAATTTCCCCATTCTTACTATTATGCCTCTTCAAGCAATTTCTTTTGGATGTGTTTGGTTGTCTAATCTTGCAAATGCTTGAGTTTAGGCTTGATTTGTGATGTTTATTTGAACTCCCATGAAGTAAGGCTAGGGTTTTGTTTGATTTTGATGTTTAGTAAAATAAAATGTGATTTGGTAAACAATTGGGGTTTGTGCTTGTTTTAGTCGCTTGTTTCGAAAATCATGTTTGTGTTGATGATTTTTGTAAGAGGATTTGACACTAATTCATTTGAGCATATCCTGCGTTAAGGATTACCTAAAATAAGAACCAATTATCATTAATGATCACTTCGCCGCCGCTGCCGCTTGGTTGTTAATGATGATTTTCATTTTCAAAGAGTTAGTAGTGTGACCACTCTAAACCGTTGTTGTTTGGTTATCGCGAACACTCGAATCAAAAGCAAAACCGATTATCATTAATGATCACTCGCGCCGTTGCCGTTTGGTTGTTAATGATAATTTTCATTTTCAAAAGAGTTAGTAGTATGACCACTCTAAACTGTTGTTGTTTGGTCATGGCAAACTCTCAATCCAATTGCGAATTCCTTTTCCTTTTATCACGACGTTCTCTCCAATTCAAACCAACGAAAACACTTTTTCAAAAAACAAATATTTTCAAACATCAAAACTAATTGTCATTGATGATCATCACGCGCATTGCACGCCGCTTGATTGTGGGTGACAATTTCATTCCCGTGGGAGTTAGTAGTGCGGTCACTCTAAACCGTTGTTGTTTGGTCTTCACAAACGCTCCCCTTCAATTGCGAAAACCTTTTCAATAATCAAAGTAAAACCGGTTGTCATCAATAGTCACTCGCGCGCTTCTTGCTTTGATTGTTAGTGATGATCCCATTTTCAAAAGAGTTAGTAACATGACCACTCTAAACCGTTGTTGTTTGGTCACCGCAAACGCCAACCCCTTTGCGAAAAACTCTAAAAAGATTAAAAACAAAACCTTTTCAGACAAACAAGAACTACGTAGCTTTGAATTCTCCATCGCACTAGAGATATCGTAGGAGCGAGAGGCCAACTCTCGCCAAGCACCAAAAATAAAAATTTTCATTAAGTTTTCTCATTTATCTTCAAATAAGAAATAAATAGGCAAATCTAGGTATCTTTCAAATCAAACGTTAAAACCACACACTTAATTAAAGGTTCCTCTCGGTGAGAGAGGACGCGTGGGTGCTAACACCTTCCCCGCACGTAATCGACCCCCAACCCATATCTCTAGTTTTCAAAGACCATCCGCCTTATTTCAAAAGACCTTTTTCAATGTTTTGGTCTTAAAATTAAAATATTGGTGGCGGCTTCATAATTTTTCCACGTTGTACATCGAGAAACCCAAACCGGATTTTTCGGGTGCAACAAAGCCCCTCCAGAACTCATGAGGTTAATGAAACAAGAAGAAAGGGTAATTCAGCCACACGGAGAATCTACTGAAATGATCAACTTGGGTACAACTGAGAACAAGAAAGAGGTCAAAGTAGGTACCGCCATGAATGACGAAGATCGCATGAAGTTGGTTCAGCTGTTGCACGATTATGTGGATGTGTTTGCATGGTCCTATCAAGATATGCCTGGGTTGGACACTGACATTGTGGTACACAAACTACCAGTCAAGCCTGAATGCCCGCCTGTAAAACAGAAGTTGAGAAGGATGAAGCCTGAGATGTCCCTCAAAATCAGAGACGAAGTGAAGAAGCAACTTGATGCGGGATTCCTAGCAGTGGCCAAGTACCCGCAGTGGGTTGCCAATATTGTCCCAGTTCCCAAGAAGGATGGAAAGGTCAGAATGTGCGTCGACTACCGAGATCTGAATCGTGCTAGTCCTAAAGACGATTTTCCTTTGCCTCACATTGATGTCTTAGTGGATAGTACGGCTCAACACTCGTTATTCTCCTTCATGGATGGATATTCGGGATATAATCAGATCAAGATGGACCCTGAGGACATGGAAAAGACAACTTTCATAACACTTTGGGAACATTCTCATATAAGGTCATGCCATTCGGGTTGAAGAATCTTTGGCGCAACCTACCGTGAGAGCCATGGTTACCTTATTCCATGATATGATGCATAAAGAGATTGAGGTTTATGTTGATGACATGATCGCAAAATCTAAAACCGACGAGAGCACGCGTTGTCAATCTGCGAAGCTCTTTGAACGGTTGAGGAAATATAAACTCAAGTTAAACCCACTAAGTGCACATTTGGGGTGAGATCGTGGGAAGTTGTTAGGCTTCATTGTCAGCCAGAAAGGAAAGGAATTGAGGTGGATCCGGACAAAGTAAAAGCCATCCTCGAGATGCGGGTGCCCAAAACAGAGAAAGAAGTCCGTGGTTTCCTCGGAAGATTGAATTACATCTCCGATTCATCTTCCACTTGATCGCTACTTGTGAGCCAATTTTCAAATTGCTATGCAAAAATCAAGAGTTGAAGTGGAATGATCAGTGTCAAGTCGCCTTTGAGAAAATCAAGGTGTACTTGCAGAATCCACCAGTCTTAATGCCACCTGTGTCGGACAGGCCTCTCATCTTATACCTTACAGTGCTGGATAATTCAATGGGTTGTGTGTTGGGGCAGCACGATGAATCTGGGAAAAAGGAGCATGCCATATACTATCTAAGCAAAAAGTTCACCGACTGTGAGACAAGATATTCTATGCTGGAAAAGACATGTTGTGCCCTAGTTTGGGTTTGCTCATCGTTTAAGGCAAGACATCTTTGAGTCACACAACTTGGTTGGTGTCAAAAATGGATCCCATCAAGTATATATTTGAGAAGCCACTTCTTACAGACGAATTGCGTTGGCGGATGCAATTGTCAGAATACGATATCCTCTACGTCACACAAAAAGCAGTTAAAGGTAGTGCACTTGCTGATTATTTGGCATGTCAGCCGATTCCGGACTACCAACCAATGCGGCATGATTTTCCTGATGAGGATATCATGGCACTTGCTCGACTAGGGAAGTCCCAAGAAAGTGAAAGGTGGAGAATGATATTCGATGGTGCGCCAAATGTATGGGGGCATGGGGCGCGCGCCGTGTTGATATCTCCGACAACCGCTTCATTCTCGCCATCAGCAAGATCGAGCTTCTACGCTCACAAATAACATAGCGAGAATATGAGCGTGCATCCTAGGTATTCAAGCGACCCTAGAATGGAAAGTTAAAAGGCTAGATGTGTATGGGGATTCACCGTTTATTCATCAAGTAAGAGGCGATTGGGAGACCGTAGATCCCAAACCGATTCCTTATTGTGATTATATGCAAGAATTGATGAAGTCTTTTGATGAGATTACCTTCAAGCATATCCTCGAGGTGAAAACCACCGCCGACGATTGGCAACACTCGCTCTTCTATGTTCAATGTTAATCGTGACAAGAGCTTGACTAATATCGAATTCAAAGATCGAGTTCCGCTCACATCATCACTACATCGCACAAAGAATAGATGAGGAGCCCGACGAGAAGCCTTGGTATCATGACATCAAGCAATATATCACTAATCGTGAATACCCACCGGGCATCGAGAGAATGACAAGAGAACTCTCGTAAGATTGTCAAGGAATTTCTTCTTGAGTGGTGAAGTTCTCTACAAGAGAAATTATGACATGGTTCTCTTGAGGTGTGTTGCGAAAGAAGAAGCCGAAAAGATCATGAGAGATGTGCATGAAGGTTCATTTGGAACCCATTCCAGTGGGCACACCATGGCTAGAAAGATCCTAAGGCGCGGTTATTACCGGTCGCAGATGGAATCGATCGTTATAGCTTTGTAAGAAAGTGCCACAAATGCCGGATCTATGCCGATCATATCCATGTGCCGCTTTGCCAAACTAAATGTTCTCGACCGCATCTTGGCGCTTTCAATGTGGGGATGGATGTCATTGGTCCTATTGAGCCTAAAGCGTCAAATGGACATCGCTTCATTCCGGTAGCAATTGACTACTTCACCAAGTGGTGGGTCGAGGTCGCCTCATACTCCAAATAATAACTAGTGTCGTGGTTGCCAAGTTTGTAAAGAAAGATCCGATTTGCGCTATGGTCTTCCAAACAAGATCATCACCGATAACTGCAAAGAACTCCGAACAAAGAAAATGATGAAGGACTGTGCAAAAAATTCAAAATTCAAAGATCATAATTCCTCTCCCTACCGCCCAAAGATGAATGGGGCGGTTGAGGCGACCAACAAAAACATCAAGAAGATTGTGCAAAAGATGGTGGTAACTTACAAGGATTGGCATGAAATGCTTCCTTTTTGCTTTGCATGGCTACTGTGCTTCAAGTGCGCACTTCAACCGGCAACCCTTTCTTTGGTATATGGTCTGGCAGCCCTCCCAATCGAGGTTGAGATACCCTCCTGCGGTACCGATGGGAAACTAAATCGGAAGAAGCGAGTGGAGTGCAGCCCGCCTAGATCGGCTAAACCTCATTGAAGAAAAAGGATTGCGACTTTGTGTCATGGGCAAATTTGTACCAACAGAGAATGAGAACGGCTTTCGACAAGAAAGTCCGCCCCGTGAATTCAAGCAAGGTGATTTGGTGCTTAAGAAGATCTTGCCCATCCAAAGTGACCCCAGGAAGTGGACACCCACTTATGACGACCCATTTGTAGTCAAGAAAGCCTTTTCTCGGAGGAGCGATGATACTCACAAACATGGACGGAGAAGATTTAAGGAACCCACCAATTTCGATCAAGTGAAGAAGTATTATGCCCGAAAGAAATAAGTGAAAAAGATAAAGACGAGCCAAGTAAGAATTAGCTCGCTAGGTTGAAAACTCGAAAGGGCGGCGGCCTAGGCAAAATCGTGAGCGACCCGTGGATTGAAAACCCGCAGCGGCGATCCAGCAAAAATTAGGGTCGGAAACTTGAGCATGAAAAGTAAAGAAAGGCATACAACTCCCCGAATACTTGGATGAGGGAGTGATCAAGGTCAAGGACACAAATGTCGGCACTGCTCCATAGAGACGGACAGTCAGAAATTAGCTTCTCTCTTGTTTTTCGTGTCTTTTTGTAGTTTAAACTTTCAAATGTATTGAACAATCGGGTGTAACTTCTACAATGCGATCGACTTTTACATCAATAAAGTTCACTCTTTCTCATATCTGCTTGTTTTTCTATTTCCTCGCTTTTTCTCGCTCAAAATAAGTGTTTTATGATGATGGTGACATTGATCTCAGTAAAACATGTGCATAAATCATAAAGCATCACAATCATTGCGAAATTTCTAGAAGTCATGGAAAGGAAACAACTTTTCAAAGCAAATTAAGTTCGCAAGCTTAACAATTAGGCTCGTAATCATTCTCAAATGGCAAAATTATAAAGCAAATCGCACTTGGCTCATACGCCACCACAATCCTAATCGGCCTTCCACAGTTGTGTCACTGGCCTCGGTCGAATCAGCAAAAGAAAAAGCCAAAAGAGCAAAAGAGCAAATGAAAAACAGATGATCAGAAAAAAGAAAGCTGATCAAGAAAAATCAAATCAAAAGGAAAACCTCAAGAGTGTTCCGCCACATGCATCATTACACCAAAATCATAGCATTGCATGCACTCGCATAACATGCTCTTGTATAACATGCCTTTGCATAACATGCACCCATGCTTCATGCACCATCCCTTGCATCAACTGACGTATGCAGGTACCTCAATTCAATACGCCAGCATTGGCCATCTCAATCAGTCAATCAACAGGATTTGCGAATCCCTTCAGGACCCACGTGTCCCTTCAGGACCAATGCGTCCCTTCGGATCCCGTCGTTATCGAGCAATCGACGAATCGTCGTGACCACAGGGTCCTTCATCGGTTCAAATCAACGATCAAGCAAATGACTTTGAACTCGACCTTCATTTCGCCAAGTCATCACTGAGCATGACGGATCGGCCCCCCAGACTTCGTGTCCTTCAGACTAGCTGTGTCAGTATAAAGCATAGCGTAAGTCCATCAAGGTAAAACGTGTCCCCCACAACTTGATATTGAACCTCGTGTCGCCGAGCGAGCCACCTTCGAGCACAAGTGCTCCTTCAGAGCCACAAGTGCTCCTTCGTAACCCAAGTGTTCCTTCAGAGCCACAAGCACTCCTTCTTTCATGCATTCTTTATTACTTTCTTTATTTCCTACCAGGTGTCGGCCTACTGCAGGTCGATACCATCTTTATCGCTTCATTTCTTGCTTTTTCTTTTACTGAGGCTAGCACCAATTGATTTTCCATTGTCTTTATCGCTTTCGCGACCATCGAGGGTCGGTACCAAGCTTATTTTACGCTTTTGTCGGCCACCAAGGTCGACACCCATTCAAAAAGAAAATTCGGATTTCCCAAGTGGACAAAATTGGTATAATTTTTGAGTTCTTTATTTCTATTTTGCCTTGGAATATGTTTCGGCCAATTCATATTCCTTGTCAAAATCCAAATAAAGAGGGGCAGCTGTCATACCCCAATTTTGTCCGCCTAATTTGAAATCTTGCTGGAAAAAGGGTTGAGAGCGTTTGATTGTTGTCTCGCGCATTTAACTCACATTAGACATTGATTTCGCACAACTTATTCTCATCACCAACATTTGTCGCTTTGATCGCAGATACGTTATGTGCGCGCACGCTAGTCATGCGCGTGTTGCTCGTCTCGTCGCATTAGCATCTCATCGCATGTGTGATTTATTTTTAACAGTTGTATTTGCTAAATTGCTTTACACAAAAATCTGATTTCAAAAGTTGTTATTATTATTCATTAATCAGTTTTTTTACAATGAATCATGTGACTACCTAAGTCAACTTTCTATTCAAGTACATAGATACAAAAGGAAAATAAAAACAGAATAAAATAAAACACAAAGAGAACTAAAACAATACAACTAGCAGCGGGAGCCGCTCTGCCTTGCTCGATCCCACGCTTGCTCTGCTTCATTTTTGACACTTTAGGCTAGAAGGTAATGGTGTTTTCACTTTGTCCCTTGGCTTTGAGCTTTTCTCGCAAAGTCTCCTTTGTCCTTGCTTACTCTTTGCCTTGCTGCTGCTTGTCTCCCAACAAACCTTGGTATTATGCACTTCAAAGACACCTATATCACACACAAACCCACTATAAATACAGAGACAGACCACACAAAGAAGGGGGAGAACAAAACCGAAATAGTGAGGAAAAAGCAGAAAAAACGCAACCAACACACACAACACAAACACACAAAGAATATACAGAGGAACTGAAACACAAAACCAGAATCGATGTTGGGGAGAAGAACACAACCCATAACCGATGTTGTAGGAGAGAATACAAAAAAAAAGCAAAGACAAAACAGAAAGACACATATAAACAGAGAGAAAGAAGAGGAAATAAATGAATACAAACAAAAACAAAGACACACCTCCATCATCTTCCTTCTCGGTCCACGCCTCACCATAACCACCCTTCCTTCCACCCAAACACCACCATCACGCCGAACCACCACCGCCAACCTGAAACCATCACGCCGAACCACCACCACGCCAAAACCACCACCAAACCGAACCACCCTTCGCGAGCTCCTCCACCGTCGCCACCGAGAGCGCCACCGACGAGCACCCCCTCGACGCCGCTTCTCTCTCTCGCGCGCGACGTTCTCTCCCTTTTCTCCTTCTCTGCGGTTCGCGTCTCTCTCTCTCTCTCTCTCGCATCCGTTTTTTCTTTTACGGCAAATAGAATGGAACAGCAGGAAGGAGCGCGTTTATGTTTAGGTTTTTTTTTTTTTTGGGTTTGAACGTTGGTTTACAAATGCGGGCTTCTTTTTGTTCTTTGTATGTTATGTTTTTTTAACACCGATCATTAACTACACCCCCACGTTTTGATTACAGACTCTTTTTTAAAAAAACAAATGTGGACCTATGTTTCTTTTGGTTCACATACTTATGATTAAAATGTGGTTAATTTGATTTTATTATTGTTCTTTGCTTGATGATGTTTAATATTGGTGCTAGTATTTCATTGTAGTATTAAATGTTATTTTTGTTGTTAGTTGATGAATAATATATTCATGTTTGCTTGATTGTTGCAAAGATGAGTTTTGTTCATTCATTTGCATTTGGTTATGGATTTAGAATTGATTTGAAATGTTCTACCTCTTTTCTAAAACCCATTTCATAGACTCAAATAAAAAAACCTCTTATTTTCAAAATAAGGGGTAAGATAAATTGTCATTAACAATCAATCGCGCCGTTGCCGCTTAGATTATTAATGGTGGTTTGCTTATCTTCGCAAGTTAGTAGTGAAACCATTCTAACCGTTGTTGTTCGGTCTCCACAAACACTCGCTGTCTTTGCGAAAACGTTTTCTTCCTCATTTAATAAAACCGATTGTCGTTAATCGGCCAAACGCGCCGCTGCCGCTTTAGATCATTAATGACGATTTTATTTTCAAAAGAGTTAGTAGTGGGACCATTCTAACCGTTGTTGTTCGGCCTCCACAAACACTCCGCCTTGCGCAAACGCTTTTCTTCCTCATTTAATAAAACCGATTGTCGTTAATCTGGCCAAACGCGCGCTGCTGCCGCTTAGATCATTAATGACGATTTTATTTTCAAAAGAGTTAGTAGTGTGGCCATTCCAACCGCTGTTGTTCTCGCCGCGAACACTCACCAAATTCAAAAAACTCTTAAGCCGCTTTGACGCAAAGACGAGAACTACGTAGCTTTGATCCTCATCCTCGTGAGTGACGTAGAGACCGGGTTCATGTCCCACAAGCACCCTTTTAAAAAAATCTTTGTTTTGTCCTCGATTTTCAAAGATACCAAAAACATTCTTTTCCCCTCCTGCTTTTCAATAAAACAAAAATTCAAATAAAAAGAAAAGAAAAAAAGAAAAGAAGTAGAACAAATTGTTTTCAAATCAAACTTTTATATAAACCACACATCAAGTTAATGGTTCCTTTCGGTATAAAGGACGCGCGTGGGGTGCTAATACCTTCCCATGCATGAAACCGAATTTCCGAACCTACATCTCTCGAGTTTTCAAAAGACCATCCGCTTTTTCAAAAAAAGTTTTTTTCAATGTTTTCCTAAATAAATATTGGTGGCGGCTCTACTATTTTTCACGTTGTCAAACGAAAAGTCCAAACCGGATTTTTCGGGCGCAACAATCACGATGCCTTGTTGGGCCGCGATGGGCCTTATACAGCGATACTACGCTTAGGAGAGGCGCCCTGGCAGTTGTGAAATACACGGGCAGGGCATTACTTGTGCATCACGATGCCTTGTTGGGTCGCGCTAGGCCATATCCGGCGAATGGGCCCCTGGCCCACTCCAGAACAGGAACATAATTTACTCATATATTAGATATGTTTTTTTTGTTGACAAAAGATATATTAGAATATTAGATTAGATAATAGATTTAAGTTATTTTATTTATTTTTCTTTGGACTGTTGACAAAATAGAAATTACAGTTATTTTGTTTATTTATTTATTGGTAAAAAAAAAAGTTTCTTCAACCTTTTTTTACGCCGGAACTAAAACCACAATGTTGAAAGAAAACCCTTGTCCATTTTTATCTCTTCTCGTTTCTTCAAATTTATCATTTTTCCTCTCTTTATTCTTCCATCAAATGTCTACCTACACTGTATTTCCCATGCAAGGTATCGCTACACCGTTGCTTCTTCCCTACAATGGTGATTCTCATCAAAATTCATTTTCCTTTTCTCATGGGTCAGTGTTTGCAAGGTAAAATTGAATTCCTAATAAAGCTAGTAGAAATCTTTGTTTGATATCCTATTAGTAGAATGCATACTCTAATGAATTAATAGTAATAGATTTGGCATATGTATATTCATTAATATTGTTGTGTGATTTGATATCGCTGCAAACTTCCATGGTTGTTATTGGTAGGAAATATTTAATGTAGTAGTATCTGAATAAATGAATTAAGTTTTATTGGGAATTCATGATCTTTTGAAAAATGTGAACTTTGTTTGTTAAAGGTTTGAGATTGTGTGGTTAGAGACTTAGAAACCTAGTTCACTGATACTTTAATGATAAAAATTGAACTTAATTGGGTGTGTGTGTATTTTGAATGAATAAGGTACTTTTTCTTTCTAATGTGGTTAAAATTTGTTGAGAAAACCATCATGAGTCCCTATGTAAGTTGAGTGCAAACGCCTCGGTTATATTCTATGTTAATAAGGAAAGTAGTTCGAACGCATAAACGCTCTGACTACATCCGTGTAATCTTTGCTACATTTTTTTCCTTTCTTGATCGTATATATAGAACTCATTTTAGCCCAGAAAGCGAGCATCGCATCAAAACGGCCGCTTTCTAGGGTTACGGGTTACACTTTCTCCTTTTACCTCGTCTGCTTGGCCAACACAGCTTTCAATTTTAATCTGCACAATTAGTGCTTCTTCTGCGAGCATAATGAACATGGTATGTGACCCGAATTTTTTTTCTGTATACTTCGCTTCTCCTTGGTTTCATAGTCACTCTTGTTACGTTTTTTCCATAAAAAGCTGCACTAAATTATTGAGAGAATCTAGCTTTTAATTTGATATTGGTAAGCACTTTAACTGTCTACATAAATTCATTGTTTGTGTTTAGATCTTCTCATTGAGAGTTGCATCACTATTTTTTGGTTCCTCTTCAACCATATAAAGAGGAGATAAGTATCAATTAAATTTTAGTATTCTAAAAGCATGTAGTCCTAGATCAATCGCCGGATTAGTGTATGTAAACAAATGTTCTTTGGACTTGACTATACCTGGGTAATTAGGCTCTGTTGCACAAGTCGCATCCGCTAGCGGATAGCAGATTTGACTAGTGGGTGATGAGTATACGTGTTTGGTAAGCACTAGCGTTTAACGTTTTTCGGGTAGCGTTTAGCGTATTTTCAAACGCTATTTCAAGTAGCGTTTGAGTGGATAGGTCTTACTTGTTTTTGACATTTTTACCCTTATTATTTTTCTTAAATTACTTCTCTATCCTTATTAAAATAAACCAAACAATTAAATCATGAATTAAATAAAGATTTTGTTTTATGTTATTTTACATTTATCGGTTAGTTTAACCGCTAGTTATATAAAACACATCATTCGCTATCAGCTAGCTTATCCGGTATCCGCTACTTTTTACCAAACAGAGCTTTTGTTTCTTGTTTATCAAGTAGGAAGAAACTATGTGAAACAAAAAATTTATATATTTAATTCCATACAGTTTATGTGTTAGAGAACAAAACTGTAAGAGTTCTTAATTAATGTTGATTGCATTTATATTTGTTACCTTTGAATAAGGATACTCTCAGGCATAAACCAAAAGAATTTTGCAATTAAGCATCTTTAATCATATGCTCTTCTCACTCATCTTTATATGTGTTTACATGAAATATTTGATCTCTGGAATAAATTGTTCTCACCATATTTGTCATGAAAATCTTAAAGCTTTTAATCACCTTGGTTTTGCTTGCAATCATATTTGACTACAGCCAATTCTGTTTGAAGGAGGATAACTAAGCTATGAAGTGACAGAATTTGTTTCAAAAATAGCTTGTGATTAAGGAGGATGAGCAATGATCAATGATGTGATGAACATTTCTTTTCCCTGTAACTTTCAGTATAAACTTTACTGACATGGTTTAATTTGTAGGATGGGCAAGTAGCACAAAATCAAGTTGGCAAGCCAATATGGCTTGATTCTTTTCTGAGCCAAACTTTCTTTGGCCCATGTTCTGTTCATGAGAACAAGAACCACAATAATGGGTTAAAGAAATACTGTATAACCTGCGATCGTCTTGCTTGCCAATATTGTGTGACAGCAGGACTGCATCGACATCACAAGGTACTTCAAATTTTCAAACATTATTTCAAGGAGGTCGTCTCGCGTACTGCAATGGAAAAGTATATTGACTGCTCACAGATTCAGGTATAATATTACATCTTACCTTGACTTTAATGACTAAATTTTATGTATAACTATAAAAACCTATGCATTATGTGTTTTCCTTTTATTGTGATATTAGGAGGTACTCTTACATAGCTTAAGCTTAAGTGATTATTGTTAAAGTTTTTGATACGAGCACAATTAATGAAGGGCAAAATAGGAAGTTTGGTCTCAAATATGAGAGAAGAAGGTGGAAACCTAGGAATAGGGGACCACAAGCTACCACTATTGCATGAGTAACAGAATTGCCACATGGCAATTCTGGAGTGGAGAGGGGAGGATCTCGTATGATTGGAGAGAGAAAGTGAAGATTCTGATGCATATAGCACCTGTGGCGTGAGCATTGGCTTTTTAGGCAAGAATTGGGAATTGTCATGGAAAGGGTAGAGCAGTAGGACTGCTTTAGGAATACTGTTCTATCATTTTTCTACTACTTCTTGTAATTACTTCATCAATTCAAAGAGATCCTTTGAATTGATTACAATAATACAAATCAATAGATTCCCATTTTGCTATTTCTGTGTTCATTTACTATTCTGAGTTTCAGTTAGTATCAAGTGGTATTCAGAGCATTGAAACGTGAGGGTATGGTTTGGACGAGACTCACCATGGAAAAGAGAATTGATGGAATTGAGCAACAACTCGCCGAGCTGAGCAACAACATGAAAGCGCTTCTGATTGCACGAAGCAAGTCACGTTCTGGACGCCCTCGCAAACGATGTTCACATCACCGAAAACGACCCGACCCGGTTGTGGAAGTTGACGGCGAAGTACACACTGATAACGAAGACGACGATGGGAGCGCGACGACGCGAAGTAGTAGTCACGATTCCTCTCGCGATTTCGGTGGAAGGAAGTTGAAGATTCCGATCTTTCGAGGTGACAATGCATACGGGTGGATCGTTCGTGCAGAGCGATACTTCAAGTTAAACATGGTGGAGGAAGAAGAGAAGTTCGGGCGCGGCGGTGGTGATCGCGTTGGAGGTCAAAGCGCTTAACCGGTACCAGCGGTGGGAAGAGCAGAGAGTGTTGTTCATACGTGGGAAGAGTTTAAAGTCACGTGATCACGAAGATTTCAACCCGGTTTGGTTCAAAATCCTTTTGGACCATTGTTGAGTATCAAACAGACTGGATCAGTGATGAAATACATGGAGAGATTTGAAAGAGAGTTTGCACCATTGAAGAAGGAGGAAAGAGTGATGTTGAAAGGAATTTTTATCAATGGATTGAAGGAAGAGATTCAGCCGAAATTTGAATCGCATGTTTGTAGGTACTTTAGATGAGCTAATGGATAGAGCTTTGTTATTAGAGGAGAAGAACAATGCTTTGAGAAAGGGGTGGATTGATGAGTAGTGAGAAGAGAGAGTGTAGAAAAACCTTATGTGAAGAGTAACAAAGGCTTCACAAGGTGGGAAAGGGGTGGTAATAAGGAGAGTGGCAGTAAAGAAGGGACTAGCAGCAAGGTGGATAATGAGGTAGCCGAGAAGAAAACTCGAGTGGAAATAAACTTTCACAAGTGAATTGAGGGAGAGAAGTCGTAAGGGGTCAGTGTTTTAAGTGTGGAGAAAGCGTGGGAAGAGATCATGTTTGCAAATTGAAACATTTTCAATTTGTTCTCATGGAGAATGAGCATGGTGAAGAAACCGATGAGAGTGCACAGGGGAAGAGGAAACAGAGGTAGTGTTGATCGCAGTGGCTTGCAAATCACATCAAAAGCAAGGAAGGTCTAACTTCAAATAGATCTTTCAAGGTAATTGGGAGGATAAGGGGAGTGGAGGTGTTGGTGCTAGTAGATTGTGGTGCTTCGGCTAATTTCATCTCCAAGAAAATTGTGAGAAATCTCAATTTGGAAGTGAAGAATACTAAAGAGTTTGAAGTGGAGGTTGGAACCGGAGAAAAGGTGAGGAATAGTGGAATGTGCAAATTCTTAGAAGTGGAGGTACAAGGGGTCCCTATTGTGCAACATTTCTTCATCATGGAGCTTGGAGGAACGGATATTGTCTTAGGAATGGATTGGTTAGCTTGTTTGGGTGATGTCAAGGCTAACTTCAGGAACTTGGAGTTAAGCTGGGGACCGAGAGGAAGCAAGAAAGTGGTCAGAGGGGATCCATCTCTCTGTAAAACTCAAGCATCATGGAAAGCTTTAATTAAGGCTCTCAATGATGATGGAGAGGGTTATATTATGGTGACAATGAGGAACCCAGGGCAGAAACTGTGACTGAGCAGGTTCCAGAATTGGAATTGGTTTTGAAAGAATTTGAGGATTTATTCCAACAACCTACTGGTCTCCCACCTAAGAGAGGGTGTGATCATGCTATCATCCTCAAGGAAGGTGCCGATATCCCCAACATTAGGCCCTATAGATACCCTTATTATCAAAAGAATGAAATAGAGAAGTTTGTGAAGGAAATGATGCTAGCTGGGATTATACGGCCAAGTAACAGTCCCTATAGTAGCCCAGTGATTTTGGTGAAGAAGAAGGATGGAGGATGGAGGTTTTGTGTGGACTACCGTGCTTTAAACAAGCTCACTGTACCAGATAAATTCCCTATACCAGTCATTGACGAGCTACTTGATGAATTAGGTGGAGCAAGGATATTCTCTAAGCTTGATTTGAAGTCCGACTACCATCAAATACGCATGAGAGAAGAAGATGTGCCCAAGACAACTTTTAGGACTCATGAGGGACATTATGAGTTCATGGTGATGCCATTTGGGCTTACCAATGCCCCTTCAACCTTTCAAGCTCTCATGAACCGGGTATTGAATCCGTATTTGAGGAAATTCGCTCTTGTATTCTTTGATGACATTTTGATCTATATTAAGAGCATAGAGAATCATTTAGAACATGTGAAAACTGTGCTGCAAGCTTTGAGGAAGCATGAGTTGGTAGTGAACAAAAAGAAATGCTCATTTGGTAAAAGAAGTTTAGAGTACCTAGGGCACATTATTTCTGAACTTGGGGTATCTGCTGACCCTAGTAAAGTGCAAGCAATGGTTGATTGGCCAACACCTAAGGATGTCAAGGGTTTGAGGGGATTCCTTGGACTCACCGGATATTATAGGAAATTTGTGGAGGGATATGGCAAGATAGCTTGGCCACTTACGCAACAATTGAAGAAAGACAAGTTTCAATGGGATGAGATGGCTCAACAAGCTTTTGAAAGACTGAAATTAGCCATGACTCAGGTGCCGGTACTAGCTGTCCCTGATTTTGAGAAGACTTTCATAGTTGAGACAGATGCTTCTGGAAAAGGGTTGGGTGCTGTGTTGATGCAAGATGGACAACCCGTGGCTTATATGAGCCAAACACTTTCTGACAGAGCCCTTAGCAAGTCCGTATGCGAGAAGGAATTAATGGTCGTGGTATCGCCATTCGTAAGTGGAGACACTATTTGTTGGGAAGGCATTTTGTAGTCCACACCGATCAAAAGAGCTTGAAGTTCCTCACGACCAAATATTGATGGGTGAGGAACAACACAAGTGGATTTCAAGTTTCTAGGATTTGATTTTGAGATCAAATACAAGCCGAGCATAGAGAACAAAGCAAACAGATGCCTTGTCTAGAAAATTCTAGTTTGCGAAGACTCACTACGGTTCAATTCCTTGATTGGCGGGGAAGTTGAGAATGAGATTAAGAATGATGCTAAGTTAAAAGGCATTATTCAAGATTTGTTAGTGAACAAAGGGGAGCATCATGGCTACAAAGTGACAAATGGCGGGCTGTATTATCGGGCAGATTAGTGATTCCCGCAATTCACTCAAGATTGCTTCTATTTTGAGAGAGTTCCATGACTCACCATGGAGGCCATTCCGATACTTCGTAACCTTCAAAAGGATATCACTCTATTCTTTTGGGGAGGAATGAGAAACACATCAAAGAGTATGTGCGTAAGTGTGAGATATGCCAAAGAAACAAATACCAAACCTCGAGCACACTGGGTTGCTCCAACCGTTGCAATTCCAAAACAGATTGGGTGATATCTCAATGGATTTTGTTGGGGATTACCTAAAGCGGGAGGAATGGATACTATTCTCGTGGTGGTTGACAGGCTCACCAAATACACACATTTCATTGCTTTATCTCATCCTTACAATGCAAAGGATGTAGCTGAAGTGTTCATGAAGGAGGTGGTGAAACTCCATGGATATCCGGATTCAATAGTATCCGATAGAGACCGAGTCTTCATGAGCTCTTTTTGGACTGAACTCTTCAAATTTGCGGGCACTAAACTTAAATTTAGTTCAAAGATACCATCCTCAAACGGATGGGCAAACGAAGGTGGTGAATAGGTGTTTGGAGACTTATTTAAGATGCATCATAGGTCACAAACCGAAGCAAAGTGGAATAAATGGTTGTGTTGGGCTGAGTTTTGGTACAACACCAACTATCATGAGTCCACTAAGATGACCCTTTCAAGGCTCTTTATGGAAGAGATCCCCACACCGTGATTAGGGGTGATGTGGCAGCCACGCCCGATGGAAGAGGTTAGTGTGATGATTCAAGACAGAAATGAGGTCTTGGATGCTCTGAGGACCATTTAAATCAAGCTCGAACCGTATGAAGCGAGTGTGCGAGATAAGCATAGGAGACAGGTGGCTTATCAGGTTGGAGATCAAGTGTTTTTGAAGATTCAACCGTATAAATTGAAGAAGTTAGCTAAGAGGATCAATCAAAAGTTGAGTCCTAGGTATTATGGTCCATATGAGATACTTGAAAGGATAGGAGAGGTTGCTTATAGGTTGAAGCTACCCAAGATAGTAGAGTGCATCCCGTGTTTCATGTGTCTTTATTGAAACCTTGTGTTGCTGCTGATGCTGTAGTACAGCCCTTGCCTCCTTTTGTGACTGAAGCAATGGAGCTGCAAGTCCAACCTGAGGAAATATTAGCTGTCAGAGAGGCACAACAGAGCAGAATTGTGAAGTCTTGGTGAAATGGAAGCAGCTGCCAGCTTGTGAGAACTCTTGGGAGATGCTGCTCCAACTGTCAGAGGCTTTCCCTGATCTTCACCTTGAGGACAAGGTGAAATTGAAGGGGAGGGTGTTGATACGAGCACAATTAATGAAGGGCAAAATAGGAAGTTTGGTCTCAAATATGAGAGAAGAAGGTGGAAACCTAGGAATAGGGGACCACAAGCTACCACTATTGCATGAGTAACAGAATTGCCACATGGCAATTCTGGAGTGGAGAGGGGAGGATCTCGTATGATTGGAGAGAGAAAGTGAAGATTCTGATGCATATAGCACCTGTGGCTTGAGCATTGGCTTTTTAGGCAAGAATTGGGAATTGTCATGGAAAGGGTAGAGCAGTAGGACTGCTTTAGGAATACTGTTCTATCATTTTTCTACTACTTCTTGTAATTACTTCATCAATTCAAAGAGATCCTTTGAATTGATTACAATAATACAAATCAATAGATTCCCATTTTGCTATTTCTGTGTTCATTACTATTCTGAGTTTCAGTTAGTATCAGTTTTCTAAAAGATTTATGTCTGTTGTGTTATTTACATCAGCAGTAATTGAGATTTGAGAGAACAACTTGTATCATTAAAATGGTGGTGTTAAAATTTTAGACATCGATAGATATAGACATATAGTATACTCAATAAATGTTTTGGTAATTGTTTACTAGGATTTATTGCTAATGTTTTCTTCTGATGTCTCATTATTTGTTAATGTCCTGTTTTCTTGTATGACATATCAACTAAAAGAAAACCAGATCAGTTGGTGACTATTACAAAATAAGGGTTCAAAACACATGCATAAGCATCCTAATTGAATGGATAGCTAATAAAACATTTTGCATTCTTTACTGTTAATTCGAAAACCCAGAGTTAAATCCTAACTGCAGTTCTGTATGCCTAAAAAGTTTAAATCTTGGTTTAGATAAATGAATCTTGGTTTAAAGCTTCAACTATGAACTTTTGGATTGCTCATATTTTTAGAGAAGACAATTTCTGCATAGATAAATTTGTCAATTGTAGAACGTCTATCTCATGTTAATTTCTGATGCGACATTATTCCGAATTTTACTAGTGAGGATTTTTTCTGTAATAGATGAGACTTTACTAATTTAGATTTAATTAATTGTTTTCTTGGACTCCGAGTTATGTTTCCCCGGTTTTTGGTTTTATACATTGTAGTGTTGTTATATATGCTCATTTTTTATTTCCCAACAACATTATTGGTCTATTCCCTCTCAGACTTTTTTGTTTTTTGTTTTATTTTTTAATAAAATGAGGAGATGTACTTGTACTCTTTTTCCTTACGTTTTAACAAGACGCATAAATATTTTTTCCCCAAAAAAAAAATCTCATCAACCAAACTCTTAACTCTCCGTCTGGATTTTATTTCTCTTTGGTTGCAGTCCTATAAGCGTGACAAGAAAGTCACTATTTCTTTGAATCCTCTCCCAGCCATTGACTCAATATTTACTGATGAGGGATCATGCAGCTCTTGCAGTAGAAAATTGGTCAACCCTGATCTGTATCGCCATTGCTCAATTTCGTGCATGGTAATGACTGTAATTTCACATTCACAACCATTTATTGGTCCCTTTCATTTCATCTTCATCAAACACACTGCTGCCATATAGTTATTATTTTCTGATCTTTTTAATCTGAACTTTTCAGGCCAAAATTGCTTTTAAGGAGCATGAGGATATAGTTCCTGAAGAAAGCCAGGCGGAAAATACTCCTGCGGAAACTACTCCTCCTTCTGTAGTCAATTTCCGGAAAAGAAAAAGAAAGGGAACTCCCCACAGAGCTCCATTCTTTTAAGTGGCTCAAGCCAGTGGAAAGGGAACTTCTTAAAGTTTATTTATATTATAAGACAGCAGGTCTATTTGTCATGTTAGTTCAGAAATTTTTTGGATACTAGTTTCTTTGCTGGTTGTACTTTCTTATTATTATGTGTTACTGGTACTATATCATTATGTTTTATGACTTTCACCTTTATTTACTTTTAATCATTATTATCCTTCTGGTTCATGATTAGGCTTCCCTTGCATTTAGAGAAATATAATGTGAATTGATCAATTGAGGTTGATAAAACGTGTTTATGGCAATATTAGGTACATCTTAGATGTATGCTGTGTTGGGAGCCGCGTTTGTACCCACGTACTGTTGAAAGCTACGCCGTGTAGTGTTGTCTTGGACGTGCGTTTACACGGCTCCAACCGTGAAGACAATCAGGAGCGTAGTTTTGTTGAGGTAAAGGGGAATGTTGGAACATGTTTTGAGTGTTCTGGAAGCTAATCTCACAAACAAGCGTTTAGACTTGAAACTTTTTAGACAGCGTTTTTAAATTTTTAATGTTGAGTTTTGAAAGTTTTAGTCTTACATAACAAACTTGAGGTGAAAGTTACTAAGTACTAAATGAAATGGGGAAATAAGTTACACAGCAAAAAAAATAGTTCATACAATGCTTCTCTAATGAACCAAGAGTTTCAATTCATAAAAAGAACCTCATTTTGAGGTGTACTGTAGAGGCGACGGCCTCGAGCTTCCCTAGAGTTGGATGTTCGATTATACATTGATATGGGGACGACGAGCATGGAAGCACCAGAAATCTGGTCTTGATCGTCTTAGACAGCTTGTCTTCCCCATATGTGACTTGCAATTCGAGGTAGCCAAGTGGTTTTGTATGGGACCCATTGAAGCCATTTAAGTCGGAGCCGTCATAGGCAGAGGGATTAGTCTCAGAGATCTTGAGTTTCGGGAGCAGCTCGCAGAACAAGATGTCTGTCGAGCTCCTTTGGTCTACCAAAATTCTTTTCACATCGACCCCGACTAATGCGGTCGAGATGATGAGCATATTTGTTTCCTTTTCCATTCATGAGATCAGTGTCAGTGAACGACAGTGGTGGTCTGTTTGATGTTGTTGGTATCGAGGTTGTGGGTTTGACTCCTACTGTGGTCGCCATTGTTCGGTACCTAGATCTCAGATGATGGCTGGATCTGGGGTACTTTGGAGATGTGCTTCGGATGGTTGAAGATGGTCGTCAGACGGTTGAAGATTTACTTCGGATGCACTGAGGTTGCTTGCTTGAGCACGTCGGGGGGTGGTACCTGCAGACACTTCGATGCTTAAGTCAGCAAGGGAAATTGAGAGGTATATATGCAAAGAATGAGAACATACATGAGAATGGAGGTGCACCTCTATTTATAGACGGATGCACCGTACCTGGGGTGTCGGATGCAGCCGCTTTAATCTGGACCGTTAAATGGGGACACTTGTTAACCGTGCGTGTATTGGGCTGTAGCTAATACCGGTTTGGGCCTGGCCCAATTCATGAGGTTAGGCCCAAGCTGGAACAACCATAATTTCTTTTTCTTTTTGTTGGACGGATATGCATGCTGGTGTTAAACAATTCATTTGAGGTGTCAACATGTCAATACAATAAATATAACACATAGTAGTCTCCTTGGTATCCTCCAACCACTCCTTGTCTCGAATCAAGTTTTAGAGGATATCTTATGGATTTCACAAGGGGAATGTTATTTAGCGAAAAACATTCCAGCCAAAAATAGGTAAAAACCACTTTACAATATCAATTAACCAAGTTTTTTAGGCTATTAACCAAATAACAAATTAACCAAGTTTTTAATCAATGGCCTAAAAACTGTGAAAAATCATGTTGGTTAATGACCTAAAAAACTTGATTAATTGGTATTGTAAGATGATTTTTGGCTGAAAGTTTTTGTCGAAATAACATTACTCATTCATAACTAACCTTCCATAGTTATCCAATAAATGGTAGTTTGGGTTTTAATTGCTTCTCTTTCTAAATTTGTCCACTTTATAGCTTTGTCTGCGGGTTTTACAACGTCGTCCATAACTGTTGTGTTTCTGACTAAATTATTCTTCCTACACGAGATACCAAAGACCATCGTTAATGATCGTGACCATCTACAAACAAATGCTACTGAAGTTTTAATTAGGTGTTTGGATAAGTACATTCGCAACTTCATTAGTGATAAACCACACCACTAGGCTCCTTTTTTATTTCGGCCGAGTTTTGGTACAACTTGTCTGTTCATTAGCTACTTTGTTAGCACATGTTTGGTTTGTCATTGAGTTTGGAAAAATCACTACTAGAATCGATGACTATGTAGAAGCTTGAATTTAAAGCTTCTTCAAAATCGCAAGTTCTGCACAACAAATCCTGTCAGACACAAATTTGAAGGCCGAGAAGCATAACCAATCATACGTTTAATGAAAAATAGAAAATTAGAAGAGTTTTGCCGTCTTTGTGGTCCTACCTGACTCGAAAGATTAGTCTATGCAATTATGCGCATAGAACACAAAGTTTATACTAAAAAAAAGAAAATTAGAACTAAAAGGGAAGAGATACGACTAAAAGAAATAAAATGCAAATAATACAATGTGAGAGCATTCCACCCAAAAAAAAAATCATTTATGTGATCATTGAGCCGGTCCGGTCCGGTCCGGTCCGGTCCGATTTAGGTTCTAACATGTAGGTAAGTCAAAATTTAAAAGGACACATATTGTTATTCCACTTCTCTCTCTGGGTTGCGTTTCCAATTCCCAAACCTAAGCCTCAGAAGAAAAAGCGAGCTAGGGTTCATAACCGCGCTTAAATTCTCTTTTCATTTTGTATTTTACCCTCAGTTCTTCACAAATTGGTGCGTCTTCTTCCCTTTCCTCAACTCCATCATATGTGTTTGCTTTATTTATTTACGCGTTCCCCCTTTGCCTAAATCTCAATTTGTACCAATTTCGAATTTGAATAATTCTCCGCAAAAGCCCCCCTTTAGGGTTCTTTATGCGCCCCTGTATGCTACTTTTTTTACTTTTCAATTTCCATTTACGTGATGAAAATGGTTTCGATTAAGTAGCTGATTTCATTTATTTATTTATTTGTTTATTCATCTTAGTGAGTTATTCATGTAATTACTGATGCAAGCACTAAACTTTGGTCTCTATGAGCGGATATATTTTAATATATTATATGAACTTTAAGCGAAATATAGTGAACCCCCTTTTATGTGTGATTTTTCTTGAAGCGCTTCCATTTTCCCTTATCTGTTATTTTTTTTTTTTTTGAGTTTTTTGCTTTAAAGATAAGTAGCCATGTCCCTCCTTAAAATGCTAGACTTCTTATTGGAATGAAACTGTATGTTTTTTCTTTTCGCTTGTTCCATGAAACATTATATTATTCTATTATCATTATAATTAACAGTTGTGTTTGCTTCTGTGATGTAGGAATGGGGTTGTGACTTAACAACTGTACTAGGAGTTAATATTTTGAATTTTTAACTGTGGGAGTGAGAATTCATTTTGTGACTTACCATGGAGATACAAACTAGTGGAAGGCCAATTGAATCCTTGTTGGAGAGAGTCCTTTCCATGAATATTTTGTCATCTGATTACTTCAAGGAGCTCTATCGATTAAAAACATACCATGAAGTTATTGATGAGATCTACAATCAAGTTGATCATGTCGAACCATGGATGACAGGAAACTGTCGTGGTCCTTCAACTGCTTTCTGTCTTCTATACAAGTTTTTTACTATGAAGCTCACTGTCAAACAGATGCATGGATTGCTGAAGCACACTGATTCTCCTTACATAAGAGCGGTATGTAGAGGGTTCTGAAATGTTTGTTCCCCTCATTTAGGTGGTGATATCATTTTGTATTCAATTAGGTGTGTGTTTTTGTGCATGCTTTTTTTGTTGGTTTGTCTGTGAATATATTTTTCTCCGTTTTGTTAAGTTTAAGACCTGGTGAATTTATACTTACCTTCGTAATTAGCCATCTTATATATCAGGAGAAGATTAATGCATCCGGAACAATTTCATATGATCATACAGGTTTCACTTGTTTGCTGTATTGTATAATATTTATCACAACTGAGTCTCAGCTTAGTGTATTGGTGGATTTTGTTGAATAGTCAAATGAAAGGTAGTCAAAATCGTGGATGAATTGTAGGGTTGTAACTTCCGTGTTTTTGCTTGCTGCTATGATATTGATCAGATCACATCTGGAAACATGATTTGGTGAGATCATTTGGGATCACTTTGATCCCTCTTTGTCCCATCAAGATGGCTAAGTTGCCATTTGCGAATATAAGACCTGAACCCCCTTGAAATCTCAGACCCACACCTCATGATGACCTCTTCTGTTACTCATTCGACCCTTCCCTCCGACCTATACGCCTTTGGGTGCTATCACTTGTGGCTTGTGGGTGATAGTTTTGAGAGCATGGCAGTTGGTCCATTTGTCCTTTTTTTTCACTTCCTGTTTCTTATTCAATCCACTTTTGCTTTGGTTGTGGGTGGTCTCAGCTTCTTTCTAGTTTGTTATTTGCTTGCTCTACTTGTGTGATATGTTGTGCTCGGCTCCAATAAAAAATTATCTTGTAATTTATTGAATTCCGTCTCTTCTCTTTTACTTCTAATTTTCATGTAGTCAGAAATGCTCTAACTGGCATCTTATTTTCTTTCTCTTGCTCTCAAGTTTTGTTTAATGAGACAAAAGATGGTTTGAATACATTCTGCTTGGCATCAAAATAAAGAGGTTATGTTCTGTTGCTTACAGATGATCCTTTTATTTGAGTTTCACTTTTAGGTCTTTGTCAACATTCATATTTTTTTGCCCCTATCTGTTTATCTTGTGCTCTGCATTGATTCCTTATATTTTTTGTAGGTTGGATTTCTCTATCTGAGATATGTTGCTGATCCAAGACCCTTTGGAACTGGTTTGAGCCATACGTAAAAAGCGATGAGGTAGGTGAGCATATGATTATGATATTTGTAGGTCTGGATATTTATCATCCATTGTTATTTGTAAGTTCTGGAGCTGTCATCATTTTCTTCTTACTTTACTCTGTTAAATGATAATTCTATTAACTTTTTCTATATTCTTAAGTTATTAGACTGTTGCCTTTTTTTTCAAATACACATATTTTCTCCATGCGTCAAATTTGATTTTATCTGGTGTTTTTGATAAAGCCGGTGGAGCTTTTATGTCATGCACTTTTATTACAACGTTCTATTTTCTACTTTGGTAACAACTGTATACACCCTTGCTAGATAGCTTTGCAAATAACATTGTTGTCAAAAATGTTTCTCATATGATATGATATGCTTTTAAACCAATCTATCAAGATTGTCTTATTTATTTTATATATTATCCCTAGATTGTCCTTTTCTATGAAATGTAGTTACTTGTTTGGGTTTCAGTTTTCTTGAATTATTATCTATTCATGGGATGGGATACCATTTAGAAGTTCTCTCTTGAACGACTTTTAATTATTAGTCATGTTAATTTGTGATGGTGTATTTCAGGAATTTTCTCCTGGATCAAATGGACGGATGACTACAATGGGCGATATATCCGTGATTTGCTCCTTGGACAGGTTTGTTGTTTATGAATTTACTTGGTTATAATTTACATGAGAGCATGCTTGCCAGTTTGATCTCTTTGGACTCATGGTTTCATTTTGGTTGTAGAGAATGAAATTCATTTACTTGATAGTGACAGTCAACAGACTATACCCTGACCCTTTGATTTAGAGATTTTTAAATGTAGTGCCTTATAAGGGCTAGGGAAAATAATCAGTTGACTCAAGTTTTGACTAGTTAAATTGAGAATCCTCTCATCAGAGCTCTACTACCAGAATCCAGCTGCATCACAAGATTGCAAATGCAGACATGTTCCTCATCATCCCATAATCTGGAGGAACAGTATGAGGTGCTTTCAGTATCTTTGGACATAAATATTTTACACCTACCAGTAATTTCCGATAAGTATACTAGTTCAAAAGAATTTTCTTTTTAGTTCACGACATTTTTTTCTTGTCTTATTTCTAACTTTCTGTACTGAGGTTTCCTGAAGGAAATTGAGTATTTTTTCTTATAGCTGCTTTAAATTGGAACTAATTTTAGTCCCTGAATAAAGGGACACTATTATTGGGAAACTGAACCCAAGGGATCAAATTGTTAGAAACATAGTGAGATCAAGGGCTGAGAAAAGAGGTTAGAATGAGATGGAAAGAGGATGTATTTCTATTATTGGAATTTTGAAAATCAAGAATCCCGTATAGTGTTCTCCAAGGGCTTTTCAAATTGGTATACTAAGGGAGCAAATTAATAACCACCGGTGCATCTTTTAGGAACCAAAATAGTTTTTTCCCCTTGTGTATCATCCTTCTTTTTCCGGTTTGGAACCCACCCTAATTATCCCTTTGATTTGAGTGGGACCACTGGGGTATCCCCAAGACTTACGCCCTTCTGGCCCGTTATGGGATTAATCTTCGGATTGACTGATTGGGTAGAGTTTTACCCCTTGGCTCTCAGCCTCCCAATGGGGGTGACTTCACAAGGATTTGTACGTCGGTTCCCCAAGTTCTCCTTATGTGGGCAAGTTGCTTCAGTATACCTACATCCAATTGGTTTCATCCTTTAATTTTACTTAGTAATTTTATTTCTTTTTTCCGGAGGTTGAGCTGATATTTGTCCTTTGTGCCATTAGTTTTGCATTTTTGTTTTCCCTGCAAATTTTATATGATGGTTCTTTGAGTGCTATAATGACAGTTTTACATATTGGTCGTCATGTATCCTGATAGTATAAGTTCCAGCTCTCACTTTCACATCTGCCCTTATGAGCTATATTAATTCCTGTCTGTCTTGTTCTATAATTCTATTTATCTTAGTCTTTTAGGTTATGCTCTTATCCTTTATGAAGCCAAATTTCTGAGATCTAAGAGAATGATACGGGCAAAGAGTGGTAATTTTTCTTTTCTAATTGGCAATCTGCGTCTGGCAGAAACTTATTATGTACTGAAAGAAATACCTTGTAACAGTAGCTGGCATATGGCTATTATCACATAGACATGCACCAACTAATTACAATTTTGTAATTCCCAGCTGTCCATCCTGAAACTTAAGAGGTTGAGTGTCACATGTCTTTGTCAAACATCAAGTTTTGGCGTGTGCTTTTATACTCTAATAATTATTTTACATGTTTCTTGTTCTGAGATCTAAATGAGACAGTTAGCCTCTATATTGGCTGGCTTGTTGAATTATGAGCTTTTATACAATATGTATCTAACATCCTAGCATGACCAAAACTCTTGAAAAGAAATATGTTTTCAAACATGAGCTTGGATTTAGTTTGTGTGTTTGAGAGAGAGAGAGAGAGAGACAATATTGTTGCCCTGAAGGCTGAATGTTGGTTGTTTGGATAATTTGTACTTGTATCAATTAATGCAACAAGTTGCTGTAAACATCGAAGCAGTACCGAGGTGTCATGATTTTTTTTGTGGAACAGCAAACCCTTTTTCCCATTCCCATGTATATTATCCGGGGTAGGGGTGTTGCTGGACTCCCCCTCTTCTCTCACGGGCAAGAGGGGAACTTTATGCTCCTTTTACCTTTGGTTGAGGATTTGAAATTGAACGATTCAAATTTTATTTTATTCTCGTTTTAAATAAAGAAGGAACAACTGCAAGAACCGAAATATCTTGTTATGTTTTTGATTGCATGAAAGTATTCTCTAGAAAATTTTAAATGCTTTTATGCTGCCCCATTTGCTTCCGTAATGAATACTACTTTTCAGGATAATTTCTTAATCCCGTTGTTATTTTGTTAGTTGTCACATGTATGGATTGAATTCATAATAGCTTTTGTCTTTTTCGTGAATTATGGTTCAGACTTTTATGTTGTCACAACCTATCCTAGTAACAGCATATGTACACTATTTTAATCTCCTTCATTAACTTTTCCATAAGGCAGTACATTGATGATTTTGTTGTGTTGCTGCAGTACTACTTTGACACACTCTTTCCTCGCATACCGGTTCCTGTAATGCGTCAGGTTGTGTCTAATCTTGAGAAGCTGAAGCTCCCCACTACACACTGTGGTACAACAGGGGAAACCACCCGTATTGGTTCTGAAGATACTGCCCGTAGACCACCTTCTGTGAAAGCTGCCCTTTCAGTATCTTTTGGTCAGCGGGCGCCACATCGAGCCTCCACAAGGGATTCTTCACCCATTCGTCGTACATTACCTCCTCCCCCGCCTGAAAGAAACGGCAGTGGTGACATTAGAAGATCTCCAACTAATCGCCGCAGCCAGAGCCGTGAATATCCTGATAGGGATAGGGATAGGGATCGAGACCGGTCACGCTCTAGGGACAGGGATTTGGACCGTGAAAGGGACAGGGATCGAGATCGTGACAGAAATCGGGACCGTGAAAGGGACAGGGATCGTGATAGGGACAGATATTATGACCGAGATAGGAGCAAGGACCGGGACAGAGAGCGTGACCCTGAAATATACAGGGACCGGGATAGGGATTATGAGAGGGACAGAATCAGAAGGGTGGATAGGGAGCGTGAAAGAGAGAGGAGTTATGATTATGATAAAAGGTCTAAGTATACAGAGAGAGAAAGTAGCCGGGACTATGACAACAGCAATGGTAGTAGGCACTATCGTAGTAGGAGCAAGACTCGTAGTAGAAGTAGAAGCAGAAGTCCAAGTCGGAGCCAAAGTGGCACTGCACGGTTCGACTCACATCCTAGTGCACAGGGAGATGGAAGTAAGAAGACTTCTGCATCCACTAATCTAGCTAAACTCAAAGACTTGTATGGTGATTTAGGTGGTAATAAAGGAGATGCCAACATGGAAAGAATTCCTAGAAGAGATAGTGGAAGCGAAGAGGTTATTAGGCTTGGTGGTTCTACTTGGAAGTATTGAGAGATAATATCCCAGGATGCTGCTGGTATCAGATATTGGACAACTGTTTCACTGAAAAAGCATAGTGGATTTTTCCCTTTCATTGCTTTTTCTCTCTTAGTTGACATAAGTTATAGATTGATAAATGCTCTTTAATCTATATCTCAGCATATATAGAGAATGTATACTAAAATACATTGAATTTCCTGCTTTGTAATTGCAAGTTTTAGACTAATGATCATTCTATTGAGACTTGAAAGTACCATGCTTCCATTGTTTAGTTGTAACTTGAAACTAATTTTATCACGTTTCCAACCCTAAACCCTAATACTAGGCCTAAGTAATCATTTGTCCAAATAATCTTTAATTTATTTTTTACAATATTCCAAATATTGTTGGTTCATTTGAATAGGCCTCGCTTTGGTTGGTATTGACCTTTCATCAAACCTTGGTTCATAGGGCAAAGAAACAAGATGTTAGCTTGATAATTACAGGATGATGTTCGTATCTTGTAATTTATAGGAAAATATTCGTATATTGTAATTCCTTTAGGATGTGTTTGGTAGAATAGGAGAGAAAGAGAAAGATCTTCCCTCTTTTTCTTCCACCAAACACACTTAGCATAAAATACTACTAAAACTAATTCCCTCCTTTTCTCTTTATCCTATTTTGTTATTATTATTAAACTAAACAATAGAAAGTAACTCTCTTCTCTCTTTCTCTCTTCCCTTCTTCTCTCTCTTCTAACAAACACATTTTTAGAGTATGTTTTGGATTGGATTTTAGAAGGAGAGAAGAGGGTTTATTTTTGAATTCTAAATTGAGAAAGTTATAAAATATTTTTAAATATAAAGTGTGATTAAAAATATTATTTATCATTGTTCTTTTAATTTTTTTAAGTCTCAAATATTTATTAAAATATAGATTAAGCCGGTTAAAGCTATTCCGTCAAAAATTCTCTCCCAAACATATCATTAGGCATTGTTGAGGCCATTATAATATGCTTATTGTAGGACGGGTTGGAGACCGATGATAGATTGTTATTGTTTCTCAAATGTTGAGGGTATTATTTTGGAGAAGTTAATTAAACTTTTTGTTGTTTCCCTTTTGTTTCTGTTCTTTGTACCAAAAAAACTTTTATTAAAATTAGATGTCACTTTCTCCTCCCTCTGGCTTAATTTTTAGTGAACTTGCAAGCCACTTTGTCCTCCCCTTGGCTTATAACTTGATTATTTTCAATTCCTTTTTAGAACAGTTTCAAATCAAATTCATATACACAATAAAGTTTTATCATCTTAACCACGCAATACTTAAATTAAAAGCTCCCGGAAGTACCCTTTCATCAATTGAGATGCAAATAATACAATGCTGGATGCCTGAAGCTACCTTAAAAATAATAAAAAAACTTCTCTTCTATATCTTTAAGAAACAAAAATATTTATGTTGAGTTACCCTACTGTCATACATTTTCTATCATACTACCTGAAGCAATGAGAAAAATCTGTGATTCTGTAGTTTTTTTGTTTGTGTAAGGCCCTTACAACAATTTCCCCCTACTATTCTTTCTTTCTTTATAACTACACAAAAGGAAAATAAAATATCTGGTTTGTGGCAGTGAGGTTGTGGGCTATTATTATTATTCACACTTGATAGTACAATATATGTGTCTGACAAAGAATAAAGAAGCTCTGAAACCCACAGTTCCAAGCATGAGAAAGAAACCATAGCAAATACATGCCATGTATCCGAAAAAGAATGAGGTTTGCATGAAACCAAACATATCTGATCTTGCATGGTAGTAATATATGCAGTACCCATATATAAACAACCCTGTTGATCCTCCACATAGGAATGACCTAATATCATGCCAAAAAATGAACAAGTTAGAGGAAATATTGACATTAATTAGTGATGGAACAAAAAGTAAGTCACACAATAAAAGACAGATCAAATAGAACTTTAAAATAAAAGACTCCTGGAATTTGTACCGGTTCTAACTCAGCCCTACAAAACCGGCTTGCAGAGTGAGAGATGTCTCCCACTTATAAACTCTTTTCTAGGCCATATCACATTCAATGTGGATCTCTTGAAAGACCCTCTCACGCTCAGGATTGGACAAGTGGAGCGTGACCTGAGTGGTCCAATAGCGGGTAGCCCAACGAATCTTGGATTGACACTGATACCATCTTTGAATTTAGGTTGGGTCTAAGTCAACCCTACAAAACCGACTTGTATAGCGAGGGATGTCTCCCACTTATAAATTCTTTTTCAGGCCATATCACATCTAATGTGAGACTCTTAACACACCCCCTCACGTCTAGGAATGGACAACTGGAGCATGACCCAAGTGGCCCGATAAGGGGTGGCACGACGGATTTTGGATTGACTTTGATACTATCATAAAATTTGGGTTTGGCCTAAGGCAACCCTATAAAACAAGCTTGTAGACTGAGGGATGTCTCTGACTTGTAAACTATTTTCCAGGCCATATCACATCTGATTGAGACTCTTAACAAAGACCAAAAGTATAGTTTAACCTATCTTGTTATCTTGAATATATAACAACAAAAAGTACATGAAGGTGTTACATTATATACATACCTCCACCACCATTCATGATCCTCAGAAGCAAGCTGAAAGTAAGTCAATGCAACAGTGACAAAAGCAGTGACAATCATGAGAATGATGAAAACAATGAACAAAATGCTATAAATGGTGTAACTCTGATGACCCCAAATACTAGCAAATATGTAGTAAAGTTCAACATAAATAGCACTGAATGGCAAAAATCCTGCCATTCCCATTTGAGCAAGAGTTGTACGATACCAACGTTGTTGAGGTATCTCCCTAGGATACTTGTTTGTACGACAAGGTGGTTGAAAATCTGATTGGCTATTCTTACCAGCAATACCTCCTAATACTAGTAATGGTGATGTTACAAGTGTCCATATTAGAAAAATAACCACAATTGTTCCAAAGGGTAGTGCTACTGTTGAGTTATAGGCAATAGCAATTGTGTTGAGAAAACAGAATGCTATAAATAATGGTCCTGAGAATAGACTTCCTGTCATCACCAAAATTCTCACCTGCCAAAGCAACATTCCAAGACTTCATCAGTGAGTGTACTTCATTTAGGTTTGTTCTTTCTGTAGACATGAGACATGAGATATAGACACTAGACACGATTTTGACATGGACACTGACATGTAGACAACGATAACTGTTTGAGAAAATTGAAGTAACTAACTGTATCGGTGTTTGACACTCACACGTTTTGGACACCAAACATATTTTCAATCTAAAGTTGGAAGAAACCGTTGCACAATTCATAGTAAATGAAGAGACTGTTTACATGTGTCAGTGTAATTACAGGTAGACAACGATAATAATTTTAGAAAAATGAAGTAACTGTGTGTAATTACATGTGTCGGTGTCGGTATCAGTGTCGTGCCAGTTATCAATGTCCGACACTGACACATTTCAGATACCAGACACCTTTTCAATCCATAGAGTTGGTGCTACATAGAAAGAAACTGTTGCACAATTGATAGTAAATGAAGTGAAAATATATTTTAGGTCTATACTTCAAGAATGTGTTTGATACATGTGTTGTGTTATGAAGTATCGAAAGTCCCTCTATAGCACAGACACATCTGATTGAAGACGTGTTTGATGTCCGACACCTCTGGTGTCGAACACCGAAACGTCAATTACTTGTATTTTTCAAATTAAAATTAGTCTCTACATGTCCATGTTCGTGTGTCGTGTCCGGTGTCCGATATGATGCTGTCCAAAATATTTTAGCACGAACTTCAAATAGTCAAATTCACGAGTTACTAGGAGAGAATGAAATGCATAATGTGAACACTAATTGTCTAAGGATTGGGAATTTACCCAATTTTTGCCATCAATCATGTAATAGAAGGAAGCTGCAGAGTAACCAGCAATGCCAGAAGTTAGTGCATATATGATAACCAATGCAGTAAGCAAAGCTCCTCTGTTGTATGGATAGAAAAAACCAACTAGAGCAAGCATCAGTATGAAGATTCCACTGAAAAAGGAACAAAGTTACATGGTCAAAAAACAAGGCATGAATTATAGCATAAAAAGCAGAAAAAAAACACAGAATTGAAATATACCAAACTGTCCCTTATAATAGTTTTGGGAGAGTGACTCACTCACAGTGAAAATAACTGGGTTCCTATTCCAAGTGCTGCTGCAAACAAACACTTGTATCTTGGATATCTGAAAACATCACCATGTATATACTTCCATCCACTTTCCTCTTGTTCATCAAGTGCTTCCTCATCAGGAGTAAACCTATGATGGTATTTAAAAAGGTGGACACAATAAGCTTTGAAGCACTAATAGAGACATAGACACTAGACACGACACTGAGACAGACACAGACACATAGACACTAGTTTTAATTTGAAAAAAGAAGTAATTAGAATATTAGTGTTAGTGTTGATGTTTGACACGATACATGTACGACACCAGACACATCTTCAACTTTGGTGTCATCGGTAATGCGTGTCGGTGTGTCGACATGACACGTGTTGGACACCAGGCACGTCGGACACCGCATACATCTTTAACTCGAAGTGTCGATTGTCGATTATCGACACGACATATATGTCGGACACGAACACGTCTTCAACCCGAAATATCGATTATGCGTATGCGTGCGCGTGTCGGACACCAGACACATTTTCAACCTGAAGTGTCAGTGTCTGTGTCGGTGTCTGACACGACACATGTCGGCCACCAGACACATCTTCAACCTGAAGTGTCAGTATCTGTGTCGGTGTCTGACACGACACATGTCGGCCACCAGACACGTCGGACACCAGACACATCTTCAACCTGAAATGTCGGTGCTAATAGACACTAGTGAGTTGAATAAGTGAGAAGATTCTTACTTGACAAAATCATTCCTAAGTACACGCATGAGAATGATGGCAAGGAAACCAGTCAAGAGAAGAACAGTAACACAAGAGTTAATAATAGAAAACCAATGAATTTCCAATTGATGTGATAGCCATGATGTTTGTGAGTATTTCTCTAGCCTCTTGTCAAATGTAATATCTGTTTTAATCCATTTAACAGAATATGTGAAATCCACATCTACTTCTCTATCTTCTGTCAAATTCACAACTTCATTTGGATCATTTCTAATGAAAACATCAATGATACGATCTTCATTGTATAAGATCTCAAAATGAACATGACTAAATAGATAGACTGTAGCATTAGTAAATGTGTCATCTTTTTCTTCACTTTCAAATCTTCCAAGGAAACCCCAAATTGGTAAATCATCATAGTACATTTGGTAAAAATAGTCTTTTAAGACAGCATGTCTGAATTGAGCAACCTCTTTTTTTGTCAGAACCTTTCTGCATATTCTCTCAGGTTTTCTGTCAATTTGGAAGTCTAGTTTGTAAGGTGCAACAACTAATCTATCTCCATTTAAAACTTCACCTAGATCTTCTTTCTTTTCTTCCACATTATCTGCAACCAACAAATTATGGAATTATAAGAAAATGTTAGGAAATTAAGGGTGAGCTATCAAGCACCGACACTGACACAAACACTGACACATACACGTACACACCAGTTTTAATTTGAAAAATAGAAGTAATTAAAGAGTCAGTGTCGGTGTCTGATACGACACATGTCGGACACCAAACACGTCTTCGACTTGAGGTGTCGGTACTACAGAGATGGTGAGGGGGATAATGAGACCAACAAACTAACCTGGTGAGCAAAAGGGAAGATCAAAATATCTGTATGTCTCACTGTGGCATAAAAAAATGAGGGAAAGCACAAAGAATTAACAAAGTTAGCTTACTGTCAGGAAGAAATTCATGATAATGCTTTAGAAATGAATGAGTGAATCACAATGTTTAGTATCCATTCTTATATATAGCCATTTAGATAATCACTTAATGCAGAATTCATGAATTCAGCAGTCTTTAAGCAGAACAAGAAATCCAGGTTTTTCACTAGTTATAAAAAACAGGAAAATCAAACTTTAATAAAAGGAATACAATGCTGGGATACATTAGAGCAATACTTGGTTATTAAGTGCAAAAGTGATTCTGGTGACATAAAATAGCTTTTGGGATGTTTTTTTTGATCAGTAGCTTTTGGGATGTTTGAGTGTTCTTGAGTATAATCGATTTTACCTCTAGAATAGATTTTAACCTGAAGCTAGGATTTGTAACTTTTCCTACCATATACGATTTTTACTCACAAATTTATTGTTTAACTAAATTTTAAGTGAATTCATCCAAACCTAAATCACTTTACATTCAACTCACTTTCATTCAGGTTTCGCGACGGCAAAACTAACCAACACACTAAGAAAAGTCTTACTAAAACCATTTAAATGTCACCTGGGATTCTTTCTAAATTTCCATTAAACACTCCCTAATACCTACAATTTCTGATTTTGACATTCATCAAATTGCAATTAAAACTATGCAAAATTATTATCACATTCACAGACACACATTTCCTCTTCATCCACCTTGAAGAATCCATTTCATTGAAGAATTCTCAAATAATAACCAACAAAAAAAAGTAATTTTTCCTCTCTCTTTTTTCCTTTTAATATATTTTAAGAAGCATTGAGATCAAAATATTTTGAAGGGTAGATGAAATGGTGAAAGTGTGAATGAGAGAGAGAGAGAGGGAGAATGAAAATCTAATTACCTGGGATTATGAAAGGGTCCAACCTTATTAGCATAAAAAGGAACGTAATCTCCTTCTTTATAACGATGATCTAATGCATCAGATGTAACATTATTTATACAACAACAACATAAGATCACAACAATGGCATTAACCAAACATGCCGTTGACTTTTCCATACATAACACAAAGAAAGACTCTGCAATGCAATATTGCAATGGCTTCTATACTAATGAGAGTGGTGGAGAAGATTAAAGAAGAAGGAATTTTCGACGTTACTTCGTTGAAACAAAAGAAGAAAAAAATGATAATTAATTTATTATGAAAGATTTGAAATTGCACGCATTTCTTTGAATGGTAGTAATGAATTGAATGATAATATAAAAGGAATCGTCTTCGTGAATGGTGAATGATGACAAGTACAAATACTAACTACGTTTTTATTTAAGATATAAATAAACAAATGTCACAACCTCGATTCTTATGCTTATGACCGACCACTTCTGTTTCTTTGTATTTTTCTCTCATTTATATCATAAGATAAGATAAGATCATTTATTAACTGTTGTTGTCAATCATATAAAATCCAGTCCACTTGATTAAGAATGCATTGGTAGGTCACTTGTCCGAATCGCTTTTAAATATATATCAAAAAATTCATACTATGTATTATAAATTTAGTGTGCTTTTAAGGTGATAGTTCAACTAAGACCCTAATCGGGGAACCACTACAATCAAGTTTAGAGGTTAACCGGTGAGACTTACTTGATCCCTCATGCAATTATTAAAATATTATTACTATGTCTTCAACGTTATTTCTAATATTATTTTTACATAAGTACCCTCGTAGCAGATAAAACAACGTAATTTTGCTACGATACTGGAAATTAAAAATTGTATGATCGATCAAGCAATACGGGGCCAGTCATATTGAGTTCGTGATGGATTTGGATGCTCTCCTGCGACAAAACCATTTTGCATCGGCATGAGCTGTTAGATCTAGAGAGATAAACTTTCTCTCTAGATCTAACGACTCTTGGTGGCACATAATGGTTCTACTACCGGAGAGAAACCGTGTCGGTCGGTGATATATCTAGTCTAATTACTTATTCAGACATACCACCGGTTCCCCATCCAAGCGTGTTTTTTTTAAAAAATATTTTTTGAAAAGTTTAGCTAGTGTAGCTGTAACGGTAGAGAGTCAACATTTAACAGCTTATACCCATTGAAAATTGAGTAATCTAATAATTCCCTTTGATTCAAAAGTCTCATATACTCCAAAAGTTTGGTGTTGAGAGAGTTTGGTGATTCTGCAAAAGTTTGGTATTGAGAGAGTTTAGTGATTCTGGAAGGGTATTGATTTTGGAATTGATGGAGAGTATATTTCACAATTCACACCACACATTAGACACTACTCGCAAGCTCTTATATATATTTTATATATGTTTTGGTCATTAGCACATGAAATAAAAAAATATTAATAATTTGTTGGAGCCGCAATAATAAATCAATACTTGAATATTACTGTGGATGTATATATTGATGAGTAGTGAATTTATCATGTATAAAATTTTGAATTTTGTGCAAAATTTTCAAACAATATCAAACATTTCTCTTATTTTAACATTTCATTTAAATTTGTTAAATAAACATCAACTTGATCTTGAAAGTAAATAAAATAAATAAGACTATTAACACTATCTTGAATCTAAATAAAACTATAAACTTTTTCTTGCTTCCCTGTATTTTCCATACTAAAATAGTGGTTTTTTGTTTTTAATTTGGTGGACATTTCTTTTGACAATGATTTTTGTTGGACTTTTTTTTGACAATGATTTTTGTTGGACTTGATGATAGAATAGAATCAATAAACAATGAGCAAATGTTTTTGTTGGACTTGGAGCAGCTTTTTCTGTTTCAATGGGTGATTGGAAATAAATGGTCCTACTTGGCTGGCTGAGGTGGCTCGAGACCATACTCTTAGGTGAGGGTCAACTTCCCCTCAAGTGCTTTTGCATAAAATAGTTGAACATTTGAGTTTTATTTTATTTTATTTTATTTTTTACAAGGACATTTGAGTTTTTTTTTCATGGTGATTTTTATACCCCCCATTAGGCACTATCCCCCCTCCCCATTTTATCAAACTCTCATTTTACCCGTCGCCATATTACAAACTCAATCATCTCACTCTCATATTTCCGTAGTCAAAAGTAAGCAATTTTTTTCGTTTTTCCCAGAATTATTTAGTTAGGATAAATTTGTAGTTAACATGTATCCGGAATTATCATCAAGAGATAATTCCGTACTTTTCTGCTAGTGTCTGGTGTTCCAAAAGGCTCTTTAATATGTAATGAACCATCTACTATACCTACAATTCTGGATACCCGAGGCCACTACAATAGACTTGGTTTTCAATGAGAATGAATTTAGGATGCAAGTACTCACTAGAAGAAAAAAAGGAATTACTTTGCTCTCCTAAATTAAAAGGCAGGTTAGGTTTTAAAGATTTTTTTTTGGTCAATAGGTTTTAAAGATTTTGATCATATGAATTCTGCACTTTTAACTAAACAAGCACGGAGAATTTTCCAAGAACCCTAACTCTTATTGGGCCACTACTCTTAGAGTGTGTTTGGGAGTTTGGAGGGGAGGGGAGGGGAAGGCATAAGACTAATAGTGTAAATTGTTTAGTGATGGAGAGAAAAATGATCTCCCTAAACCCTCCCAAATCCCTTTCCTAGTTTATTTTTGGAGCTCCTCCAAAACCCTCCAAAATTGGGGGAATTTGGAGGAGCTCCAAAAATAAACTAGGAGAGGGGTTTTGGGGGGGGGGGGGGTTAGGGAGATAACGTTTCTCCCCATCACTAAACAGTTTACACTATTAGTCTCATTCCCTCCCCTCCCCTCCAAACTCCCAAACACACCCTTATGTACTGTAAAGTCTAACAGAATGAATTTGAGGGAAAATCTCACTGATTGCTTTATTGATTCACCCTTATATAGGTGCTGCCAAGTACAAGAGATACAAGTGTTTTACTGTTATATCAGTTGCAACAAAACTAACTGATATAACAGATTAGAAACTAACTGATATGCTTATCAGAAAAACAGAAAACACTAATACAAACTGATATAAGGGCTCGATATTACAACACAAGTTGCAGCACTAATGCAGCACTAAAACAACAATTAAGAGAGCTAATATTTCTTCAACATACTCCCTTAAACTAATTTGCATAGAGCAATTAGTTTAACTCAGTGATTTTACACATTCCTAGCTGCTTTCTGAACTTGTCAAAGGTCTCAAGAGCCTTGGTCATCACATCTGCTATTTGATTCTGTGTAGCCCAGCGCACCAGCTCGATTTTTCCTTGCTTGCTTAGATCTCTGAGGAAGTGGAAACGCACATCAATGTGCTTACTTCGACCGTGCATCACTGGATTCTTAGACAGTTTAATTGTAGATGTATTATCACACATTATAGCTAACTTGTCTTGAGTTTCTGCTCCAATTGTGTTCATGATTCTACTCAACCAAATGCCTTGACACACACACACACACACACACACACACACACACACACACACACACACACACACTGCTGCTGCTGCTATGAATTCCGCTTCTGTTGTTGACAGAGTAACAATTGGTTGCTTCCTCGAGCACCAAGACACAACACCATTTCCCAGTAGAAATACATAGCCTTCCCTCATCACTTCCAACTATCTGTTTATACATGGTTCCATCTACTACCCTTCCCTCATCACTCTTTGATAGCTTGGTTCCTGTTACAATTGGAGTTTTCACGGGTTTAGAATTCTGCATATCAAACCTCGGAAGAATTTCTGCAGCATATTTCTGTTGGCATATGAAGATTCCATTTTCTCTTTGAACAACTTCAATGCCTAGGAAGTATCTCATCCTCCCTAGATCTGTCATATCAAATTTCTTTCTCATTGATGCTTTGAATTCTTCAAACATATCTTTGTTGCTGCCAGTGAAGATAAGATCATCCACATACAAACTTAGGATCAGCCAGTTTCCATTTGAATCATGTTTTGTGAACAATGTATGCTCATATGGACACTTGACAAACCCTTGTTCATCAAGATATGATTCTATTTTGCTGTACCAAGCCCTAGGGGCCTGTTTTAACCCATATAATGCCTTCTGCAGTTTGTATACTTCATGTTCTTTTCCTTTGATCTTGTATCCCAGTGGCTGTTCCACATAAACCTCTTTTAGGAGATCACCATATAAGAAAGCACTCTTCACATCCAACTGGTAGACAGTCCAATTTTTCATAGCAGCAACTGCCAAAACACTCCTTATAGTATCCCACCTTGCTACTGGAACAAATACTTCATCAAAATCAATTCCATGTCTTTGAGAGTACCCCTTTGCCACTAGTCTTGCTTTGTACTTCTCTATTACACCTACCTCTTTCAATTTTGTTCTATAGACCCATTTAACTCCAATTTTCTTGGCTCCCTTAGGTAGAGGTGTTAGTTTCCATGTATTGTTCCTTTCTATGGCTTGTATTTCAACATCCATAGCCTTTCTCCACACCTCAAGTTTAGCAGCTTGTTCATAAGTAGTCGGATCCTCTATTGAGCTCATTACAGCCAGATTCATGAGATCATCATATTCATCACTGATTTTGCTGAAGATAGAGGTTTCAAATCCATCTAGCCAACCTGGTGGCCTTCTTTCTCTTGGTGGCAGGGCACTTTCTTCATTGTTCTGCAGATTTTCTATTTGTGGTGCACTAGAGGTGCCACTATTTTCTTTTGTTACTTCAAGTTGCTCTGTATCATTCTCCTTTCCTGTTGTTACCTCTTCATTTTCATGTTCAACAATCCTGCTTGTGTTTGCTTCACTGCTAGAGTTGTCTTTCCAGTTCCATGTATCATTTTTAGAGAAAATCACATCTCTGCTAACAACAATTTTCTTAGAAATAGGATTATACAATCTATAAGCCTTTGATTCATTACTAACCCCTAAGAAAATACATTTCTCACTCTTATCATCTAGCTTCTTTCTCATGACACTGGGAACATGAACATTAGCTACACACCCGAACACTCTAATGTGACTGACATTTGGTTTCTTATCTCTCCACACTTCCTCAGGTGTTACATCATTTAGTATCATGGTTGGAATTCTATTTATCAAATACACTGCCCAATTCAATGCCTCGGGCCAGAAACTCTTAGGCACAGACTTGCCAGCAAGCAAACTTCTTGTCATCTCCATTAAAGTCCTATTTTTCCTCTCTGCTATGCCATTTTGTTGAGGACTATAGGCAGCAGTTAATTGCCTCTTAATTCCATTTTTAGAGCAATATTCATCAAACTTAGTGGAAGTAAATTCCCCTCCCCTATCAGTTCTAAGACAAGCAATGTTCCTTCCACATTGTTTTTCAACTAATGCCTTAAACCTTTTGAAACATTCTAGTGCACCAGACTTCTCAGCTAGGAAATAAACCCATGTTTTCCTACTAAAGTCATCAATAAAGGTGAGAACATACCTTTTCTTTCCACTGGATTCAGGCTTGATTGGTCCACAAATGTCAGAATGAATTAATTCCAGTTTGCTTGAGGCTCTCTAGCTTGATGCCTTAGGAAACTCAGCTCTGTGTTGCTTGCCCTTCATGCACTCATCACATGTCCTGTTTGAGTCATTGATTTCTGGTAGGCCTTCAACCATCTTCTTTTGAGCTAGTTCCTTCAAACTCTTCATGTTTAGATGACCAAACCTACGATGCCATAGGTAGGACACATCCTCCTTAAAAGTGTATAGACATGAAGCAGAAACAGTAGTTGCAGCCACAGGAAACATTTTATTCTTAGTCATATTTGAAGTGATGATGAGACCTTTCTCTGTATGATATATCTTGCATTGATCTTGATGCAAGGTGATTGACAACTCAACCTTTTGTTGCAGTTGTCCAAGACTAATCAAGTTATTCTTTAGCGTTGGAATGTAGTACACATCAGTTACTACAAGTATCATACCATTCACCTTCAATTTCACCATTCCTTTTCCTTCAACAGTTATTCTTGATCCATCTCCAAGCTTCACTGCCTCCCTAAAGGTAGTGTCAAGCTTAGAAAACCATTCTTTTCACCACACATGTGGTTACTACAACCCAATCCAAAACCGATTCTTTCCAAAGCGCATTCAATTGCGTACCATCAATAGAATCTGCTCCTCTTCATCAAGTTCAAAGATAATCGAGCTTTCTTTCACCATTTGGACATTCATGTTGAAAATGTCCAAATTTCTTGCATCTGTAACAATGTAGATTATCTTTGTAAGATAGTCTACCTTTACCTCTTCCTCCTCTTGTAGAAACGCGACCCTCGCCTACTACAAAGGTCTTTGCTAATTTTCAAGACTTGCTCTTTTACTTTATGTGGCTGCATTCTTTGCTCATGAACTAGAAGACTTCCTTGAAGTTCATCCACGGTCATTTTTGTTACATCATTGCCTTCATCAATCGCAGCTACCACATAATTGAATTTCTCAGGCATTGATCTCAGCACTTTCTCAACAATTTCTGTTTGATCAACCTTCTCTCCGTAGATCTTCATCTTGTTAACAATTGCCAGGGTCCTTCCAAAGTATTCTGATACCGTTTCTTCATCTTTCATGCCAAGAAGCTCAAATTCCCTCTTTGTTGCTCGCAGTTGAGATCGCTTTACCTTCGTCGTTCCCTGGAATTTTTGCTTCATAGAATCCCAAATCGCTTTTGATGATTCTTTATCAAGAATTGTTTCAATGATATCACGATCAATTGATTGGAAGAGATAGTTTCTGGCTTTCAAATCTTTCAACTTCGCTTCCTCGTGTGCCTTCGTATTTTCCGCCGTCGCCGGAGACGATAGCCTGGGAATTCCTCCTTCAACGATGTTCCAATACTCCTTGGAACGGAGAAGATTCTCCATAAGCGCATTGCCCAATGGTGACCATCGAACTTTGGAATTGAGGCGTGCATGTAGTTTCCATTTCCTTCTTTATCCGCCATTGCAGAGAAACTCAATTCTTGATTTCTTACAGGTCCCTCTCGTTCAAGCTCTAGATACCAATTGTAAAGTCTAACAAAATGAATTTGAGGGAAAATCTCACTGATTTCTTTATTGATTCACCCTTATATAGGTGCTGCCAAGTACAAGAGATACAAGTGTTTTACTGTTATATCAGTTGCAACAAAACTAACTGATATGCTTATCAGAAAAAAAGAAAACACTAATACAAACTGATATAAGGGCTCGATATTACAACACAAGCTGCAGCACTAATGCAGCACTAAAACAACAATTAAGAGAGCTAATATTTATTCAACAAATACATCTATTTGTTGAGATAAAATCCTTTTTGATATATGGTTTTAATGATAACAAACCTTATGAACTAAAGCTTAAGTATTCTGAATGGTGCTCTACTAATGGGTGTCTTGAGTTTGTTGAAAAGAACAGTTTCTTTCAAGTGGACATGCTAGAAGTAAATTAGATCAATCCATTGCATGCCATTCTCAACAAATTGAAGAATCAGAGTAGCACCAACAAAGTTACAAGAATAGTAATGCAAGCTTCATGAAGACATATTATCTTTACTATTACAATGTGTGGGACTAGGAAATTCACAAAGAGAAAAGAGAAGACATTAGGCAATCAGAGTAAATGCAAATCATCTAAGTGAATTCCTATCAAGAGAGTCCTAATAACCTAATGACTAGATGGATCAAAGGTTTCTACAAGTCTCTACAAAGGAGATTCTCATAGTCATTAATCAGGTTATATTCTACCAATGCTCTCTTACTCAAAGGTTCAAAAAGCTTATCAAGAAGCATATCAAAGAGCAAGACTAAAACATGCAAAAAGTCAAGGGTAGAAATAAACATAAGAAGGTTCACATATGAGAAGGTTCAATAGTTAAAGAAGGTTAAAATAGTTGGAGAAGGTTCAAAGATAAGAAGGTTCAAATAAGCAACCTACTCTAGGAAACTTCAACAACTAAAGAACAATCACTCTCATTGATGAACTGAAGAAGAGGTACTCAATGATTTTTCCTAAAAAGCATCAAAGTTTATTGGGTTGAGGAATAATCATTTGAGAAAGTTTGACTAAATCAACAGAAGGTTTGACAAAGTCAAGAGAAGGTATTAGAAAAAGAGAAGGTAATAAATGATTCTTCCTAAGAGCATCAAAGTTCATTTATTTGAGGAATAATCATTTGAGAAGGTTTAACCGAGCCAAGACTTAGCAAACTAAGGCTCTACCATGGTCTACAATATTGGTATATTATAAAGGTAGAAAAGCCTTGAGAAGGTTAACTCATGAGAAGCTTAAAAAAATAAAGTCAACGTAGGTTTGACCTTTCTACGTATAAGGTTGACTAAAAGTCAACACAAGGTTGACCAATAGTCAACGAAAGTTTGATTGAAGTCAACGAAAAGGTTGACCTATTCCATAAAGAGGTACGTATGGTTGATTGAAGAAGCTTAAAAGAAAAGTAACTTTCTACGTATAAGGTTGATCAAAGTCAAACAGAAGGTTGACCGAAAGTCAACAGAAGTTTGACCAAAAGTCAACATAAAGTTTGACTGAAGTCAAAAGAAGGTTGACTAACAAAACACCTTGGAAGTATAAAGTTCAATGTTAAGAAGGTTAAAGTGAAGGAAGAAATAATGTTCGTAAGGTTCATTGAAACCATATCAAAATTATCCCAAACACATTAACTCTTCTTGAATGATCTTAAGGTGAATTAAATGAAGATTCCAAGTCATAAAATGTGCTGAAAGTTTGAATATAAAAGGAGGTAATGAATGATTATTCATATGGCACATTTGAGGTGTTTTAAGCTTCGTAGGTTGATTCAAATTAATGCCAAGTCATCCAACTATTTACAAATGAAGCATAATTTGTTGAGTAGACTATTAGGGAGTACTGTGAACTGGATTGAAAGAAGAAAATGAAGTATGGTGCAGACATAAAGTGTCACAACACAAGACAAAGCACAAAGGTTGCTTCGTAAGGTTGATAGGCTACAACTAAAGCACAAAGTCATCATATCATATCTACAAACCTACAACAACTTTCCAACGGCTCTCTTCAACTCAAATTCAATTTGTAACAGCTATATTCAGTACCAATGGCTATTTAAATGCTGGAATTTGAAGATTCAAGGCATGAGTTTGGGTTGGAACCTCTCATCATTCAAGCTTCTCAAAGTAACAACCAACCTTCTCATCCCACACTCCAAGCTTCTAATGTAAAATTCTGGGATTCTTTTAGTGAGTGTGTGTTAGCTTGATGAGCATCATTGTATACACTTTGTGTAATTTATTCTCAAGCTCTTAAACATCCCAAAACCCCAAACCCCTTATTGTAAGGAATATTGTGCTTGTTTCTCAAACAGACACTACCTAGTTAAAGGTGAGTGGTGTTGGTGATTCTAAGTTGTAATTCTCTCAACAAACTACCTAGTGAAAGGTGAGTGTTGTTGGTGAGTTTAAGTTGTAGGTTTCTCAACAAACTACCTAGTAAGAGGTGAGTGTTGTTGGAGATTCTGGTTTGAAGGTTTCACAACAAACTACCTAGTGAAAGGTGAGGTTGTTGGTGACTCGATTCAAAGTTTCTCAACAAGCTAACTAGTGAAAAGTGAGGGTTGTTGGTGATTCTACTAAGAAAGTTAGAACTTGTCTTTTGTGTGTGATCAAAAGAGAGTGGAGGTGAAAGTCTTTAGCAAGTGAAGCTAAAGCAAGTGTAATAGCTATTTGGAAAATAGTGGAAATACTCACGTGGACGTGGGAGAGGAGTAGCCGTGTTTGGGTGAACCTCTATAACTCTACTCTTGTGTTATTTACTAGCTTTCCTTACTATCTTCTAACATGCTATAACATATTCACCATTGTCCAAACTATGAGAAGGTTGATTTATTCAACCTTCTGAAAACGGTTTTTAACTAAGAACTTATAATCTATGATTTAATCTCAAAGTTAAAACCAACATATCTCTCACAAGCTATTATTCATGACTATCCCTCATCATTAAGAAGTTAGTATCTTATATTGATTATCTATTATTACTAACCTTCTTCATTGAGTAGTTAGTGTTTTATATTGATCATCTATTGTTACTAACCTACTCATGTATTTTATGCATAAATCATATACTGTTTTAAAACATTTATAGAAGCTTCAATCTGAAATGATTTCATCTTCATAAGCTTCTCTACATTAAAGAGTTTATCCTTCACATATATATGTCTTGGTAATATGTTCCTCAAGTTATCAAACACTGAATTACCATGTTCATCAAAAGGATAAAATTCATATGATGTACAAAATGTTTCTATGCATAAATACAACACAAGACTTATTATGAATTGAACTTACTTAACTAGAGAAGGTTCAATGCATGGAACCTACTCTAGAAGAATATGTCTTGTGAAATTGTTTTAAGCTAACTACCTTATCTCCAAGTATCAACTTGAGAGGACATTGTCTAAGTTGCAGGATATAAATTTTCAAAGGGTCACACAATTCAACCCCCTTCTTGTGACTCTATATGCCACTTCAATTGGTATCGAGCACGAGGCTCTTAGGGTTGAACACACTTAACCGTGTGAAGAGATAAGGATTCTGAAGAAGTTATGACCAACATTGGAGATGAAGAACATGTCTCGAGAAGGTTGATTTACAAAGAGATGTGTGATATGCGAGAAAACAATATTGATGAGGAAGAAGTTGACAAGGTGGGATAGATGGAAAATGAATATGCCATGATCAACAAGTAAGCTGCTTTTAATCTTTCTTTGAATACTCTATAAGCCATTAGAATGGGAAACTATTAGAGATGAGTTTTCTCTAAATAGCAAAACATAGGAAAGATAAAAGGGTTTTTAGCTACTAACTTGAAAAGTCATCATAAATCCTTTTTACTCTCAAAGCAAAACAAAAATTGCCACAAGGTACTATTTTATAAGCTACTTTTCAAAAATCTCACAATACCCATCTTTAACAATTTAAAAGAGAAATGTGAAAGTCAAAATGATATGTTGTCTTGCTTGTTCTAACATACAAAGAGATGAACCACATGCTTTACATATTGATAAAGTACTAGTAGGTATTTTTTGCATGCTAGTCAAAAAGTAAATGTGGAGAAAATCTATAGTGAATAACAGCCCACTTGCATAAATTCTTCCAACTTATATTGTGTTGCTTTCTTGATCCTTACATAGTGTACTAAAAGGAATGGGGAATTTAAATCCTTGTTCTTTTTGAGTTTTTCTAAAAGCAACCTATTATGATAAAAAGTGGATGAGAGTTGTGCTTTGCAAGATTCTGAAATCTTGCATTATATTGGCAAACATAAGAAAAATGTTTGAGAACGAAAATCAGTGGAGTTTTTGAAATTTGGTAAAGCTTAACATATTGTGCTTTCAAGAAAATCTTTTCTCTCTGGCTTCCAAAATTTCTGTCATTCACAACTCTGAGCATAGTTCTTCAAGACAAGCCAACAAGAACATATTGAAAAGAGACCACACAAAGCATCATACAAATGATGCAGCCTCTGTGCAAGAGAGATGTCAAGGTAACCTTCATGACAGACTGAATGAAGTTCTGTTTACAAAATGAAAATTCATGAAGGAGCCACATGGACTGAGTCATGTGACAAAGTTAGAACCAATGAACTCAAAATCTTGGAAAGCTCACACTCTACTAAGAATGATCATTACAATGCTTGCCAAGATCCATGAGGTTGCAAAAATGTGGTGAGTTTCATGACAACATGATAGTTAGTGAGGTAAGAGCATTAGAATTTTACATGAAATTTTAATTGTCTATTGTCTTACTCATTGGCTGGCCTTTACATGTTTTATTCATATGCCAAGAAAACATCATGAATGTCTAAGGGCTAGAAATATGTGATTTATGCAACAAAGGTTATATGCCCCAAACTAATCAAGCTCGGAAAAATATCATTCATATGTATCATCCTTCTTTTTAAACTTGGTAAAAACTTATTGGCTAAACCACATTTATCTCTTGTTACAAAGCAACAAGTCTTGTACTTATTTCTTACATATTAAAATGACTTTCATTGGCTCTTTCATAAGAAATATTCTCTTTACACTCATGCATAATGTTATCTGAAAAATTGTGCTTTCTAAGATACTAACTCATTCTTTTAAAAAGGAAACTGAATTTTGGAAAAACAAGAAATTGAGTTGAGTATTAACTTGGAAGTTTTTGACAAACAATCTTTATGCATAAAAATGTTCAAAGTGGTTATAATGGGTGATAAGTGCTTAGACAAAAGGAGAAAATGTACACATACTTTCCCTACACAAGATGTTTCACAATCATTTGTCAATGATGTATGTTCAAACAGTAATATCTTGGTTGAGACCTTATTATGTTACCATGTGAGCAAAAGTGGCTAGAGAAGGTATACTAACCCATAAGGACCCAAAAGGAATGGGTACCAAAATCATTTTTGTTTTGTGATGTAGGAATACTCATTGGATGATAAAAGGAGAAGAAAATGCCTCTTGGGAGTTGATAATAAAGAGATAAAGACCAACTCATACAACTCAAAAGATGCTCAGAAGTTTAATTTGAAACTTCATGATAGTACACACATTATGAGATGATGAATGATGAATCTGATAAAATCATGTTGGAAGGACTGAAATCCTTCCTTGGGCTTCAATATGAGAGGATCCAAGAAGCAGAGAAAATTCATAAAGAATCTTGGAATCATCTCAAAAGGGAGGGGGATTGTAGTGTGCCAAAACCAGATTTCATCATCCCCTCAACCTTCATGCGATATTGATAAGCTTCAGAAATTGAAGAAGCTTCAGCAGATTTGAAGAAGCTTGATCTGAAGCTTCTCAAAGATGAAAAGTTTTCTCTACAAGAGATTTCAAAGAAAGAAATTCAAAGTCTATCTAACATACAAGTGTGATTGGAAGCTGAAATAGATGAAAGATATTGAGAGATAAACACAAGCCATATCAAGATCAATGAGAAAAATAATCAGCAACAACCATCTTCATCCATCACCAAATTTTCACAAAGTACTATGATGATATATGAATGAGCATGAATTGATGATACTACAAAGTCTTTGAGGATGTTCTTATCATAAGAAGTCTTCGTAAGGAAAGTCATTAAAGGAGGTATACTCAATCTCATCATAATTTTATTTTGATATATATGAATTATGTGTGAATATATGATATGATAAGATTGATTGTTTGTTCCTATGAATGCATGCTAAAATAATTGATGCAATATATGATCTTAAAAGCTTAATTGTATGCATCACATCGCTTACTTTGAACTTGAATGTGCATGTGCCTAGTTCTACATAAAATATGTTTGCACAAATCTAGTTCTAAGTTTCTCATACTAATATAGTGATCATAATCAAATTTGCAATTCATTGATAATTGATATTATTGCATGATGCTTTAAGCTTTATGAACACATGTTAAAAACCTATTTATAATGAAGTGTTCTTTAAAAAATGTTAGATAAGATGTTGCAATGTCAAGTGTCATTCTTTGCATAAATATAGACTCACATACTATATTAATATCTATGATGTGGTGCTAAATGTTATATGTGTTAATATTTTGAAGTGCAAATTGATCCCCATCATGTTTAAAATAACAAATGTTCTAATAACTCTTATGAATAATTCAATGATTGAAAGAATCTTGTTCCACAACCTTTGATTCTAAACATTCCATATTGCTATAACTTTCATGAACCTTTTTGGATATATGGTTTGTTGTCTTAAATAGCTTCACTGTGTTGTAGGCCTAGTAAAAACGTTTCAATAGTCAATGTGAATTGAATCTTTCAAAGTGTTAGACCATTTGATGCATTGTTGAGTCCCATGTAAATCATATCTTACAAAGATGCACCTCTTGTTTATCATGAAATTTCTTTTGGTGTATAAAATGGGTGAAAAAGTTTTCAAATCATCAGTATAAAACTAACATCTTTCAAAGCAAGTTTTCAAATGTGCACTAATCATATTATTGTCAAATTCTGATATGCACTTTCTAAAAACATGTTCCTATGAAAATCTTTTAAAGTAAGGAGTTATTTTCTCAAATCAAAATGTGATTAAACTTAATATCTTGAGAAGGAAAAATGACAAAGCCTCATGTTGATCATTTAATCTAAGTCATATTATATCCTTTTATCAAATCTGATTTTGGTGCATATCTATTGTTATATCTGGTTTCTAAAAGCCTCATGTCCACTTATAGATCTAAAGACAAAATATTGAGAGAATCAAAGCTTAACTTGCATATCTTGAGAAGCCTATACTTTATTTGATGCCTAACTCTAGGAATATGATCTTGGTTTTACAAAAATTTGAGATTCTGATATTATGTTTACAAAATATCCTTCTTCAACATGTTCTATATTGATGTCCAATCATTGGACTTAAGATTGGAAGGTTTTCAAAAATTGATTCTCATTTTTGTTTCTCCATGCAAAATTGATTGCTTTCTTGAAAATGTTTGATATTAAATGAGCACTAAGTGCTAAATCTGATTTATGAAAAATGAAACTTCTCACAAATGCTTTTGAATATTTATTTGACACATTCTAAACAAGAAAGATCTGTTTTAAAATAATTATATGATAATCTTGTTTCACTTTCATAAACTCCACTCAAAAATAGATATGTGAGCTCCATATAGCATATGAATGCATGTTTCTGCAAAATGAGTATTGATTGCTGCATAATCTTGTTGTGATATATGTTTTAATAGTGTCTTTTAAAACAATGAAAACTAGTGAAAATAGATTCTATGATATATCACAAACTCTGACTACTTTGAAAAAGCTTAAGAATGTGCATTATGTTCACTTGTGTGATCACAAATTTTGAAAGAGTGTATAGCTTTAATTTTAGCTATCACCATCATGCATTATGCTTTAAATGACTTTGTAGAACTAAGAATGGTAAATTGGTTATCCCCCATTGTTCATATCCAAGGGATTATTGCCATACATGGGTTGAGGAAAAATAAACTAAAATGTCCTATATATTGTTTTCTTCTAAGGCAACAGGGGTGGTAAAGAATGTTATATTCATTGAACCCTATACAAAATGCATTATAAGAGGTTGTCCTCTTATATATAAAAGGTTTTTCTCCAAAGCCTAATAATGAGAGTAATAAGAAGGGAAGAGATGCTTCTAAAGAAAGGAGAATAATGATCCTTGAAAACCCAAAGGGAGAGTTTTTGAACTAAAGAAAGTATATGTTCCTCAATGTCTAAACATGCTAAGTTCAAATCTCTTTATCTATTCCTTATGAATCAAAAGAATGTGATGAATTACATGATACAGTTATATTGCTTCTAATTACTATGATTTCTTATGTCTACATTGCAATATTAACTAAGATCTTCTCTCACATTGAATATGCTTACCATGTTAAATGCAAACTACTTGAGTTTGATATGTTGATCCACCTCCCCTCTAATTCTTTTTGATAGATGTCAAAAGGGGGAGAATAAAAAGATAGATATAATAATATAGAATGTTGCTAATTAACCTGAAGCATAAGTTTAGGGGGAGTTTAAACTCCATGCATAATAAGTTCAGGGGGAGCTTAATTTGATAGTAACTCAACATTCTTGCATGTATTATTATATCCATCCAGAAAACTTAAGATTTGTTCTTAAAGGTTTGTCATCATCAAAAAGGGGGAGATTGTTGAGATAAAATCCTTTTTGATATATGGTTTTAATGATAACAAACCTTATGAACTAAAGCTTAAGTATTCTGAATGGTGCTCTACTAATGGGTGTCTTGAGTTTGTTGAAAAGAACAGTTTCTTTCAAGTGGACATGCTAGAAGTAAATTAGATCAATCCATTGCATGCCATTCTCAACAAATTGAAGAATCAGAGTAGCACCAACAAAGTTACAAGAATAGTAATGCAAGCTTCATGAAGACATATTATCTTTACTATTACAATGTGTGGGACTAGGAAATTCACAAAGAGAAAAGAGAAGACATTAGGCAATCGTGAGTAAATGCAAATCATCTAAGTGAATTCCTATCAAGAGAGTCCTAATAACCTAATGACTAGATGGATCAAAGGTTTCTACAAGTCTCTACAAAGGAGATTCTCATAGTCATTAATCAGGTTATATTCTACCAATGCTCTCTTACTCAAAGGTTCAAAAAGCTTATCAAGAAGCATATCAAAGAGCAAGACTAAAACATGCAAAAAGTCAAGGGTAGAAATAAACATAAGAAGGTTCACATATGAGAAGGTTCAATAGTTAAAGAAGGTTAAAATAGTTGGAGAAGGTTCAAAGATAAGAAGGTTCAAATAAGCAACCTACTCTAGGAAACTTCAACAACTAAAGAACAATCACTCTCATTGATGAACTGAAGAAGAGGTACTCAATGATTTTTCCTAAAAGCATCAAAGTTTATTGGGTTGAGGAATAACCATTTGAGAAAGTTTGACTAAATCAATGTAAGGTTTGACAAAGTCAAGAGAAGGTATTAGAAAAGAGAGAGGTAATAAATGATTCTTCCTAAGAGCATCAAAGTTCATTTATTTGAGGAATAATCATTTGAGAAGGTTTAACCGAGCCAAGACTTAGCAAACTAAGGCTCTACCATGGTCTACAATATTGGTATATTATAAAGGTAGAAAAGCCTTGAGAAGGTTAACTCATGAGAAGCTTAAAAAAAAAAAGTCAACGTAAGGTTTGACCTTTCTACGAAGGTTGACTAAAAGTCAACACAAGGTTGACCAATAGTCAACAGAAAAGTTTGATTGAAGTCAACGTAAAGGTTGACCTATTCCATAAAAGAGGTACGTAAGGTTGATTGAAGAAGCTTAAAAGAAAAAGTAACTTTCTACAGAAGGTTGACTGAAAGTCAAACAGAAGGTTGACCGAAAGTCAACAGAAGTTTGACCAAAAGTCAACAGAAAGTTTGACTGAAGTCAAAAGAAGGTTGACTAACAAAACACCTTGGAAGTATAAAGTTCAATGTTAAGAAGGTTAAAGTGAAGGAAGAAATAATGTTCGTAAGGTTCTTTGGAAACCATATCAAAATTATCCCAAACACATTAACTCTTCTTGAATGATCTTAAGGTGAATTAAATGAAGATTCCAAGTCATAAAATGTGCTGAAAGTTTGAATATAAAAGGAGGTAATGAATGATTATTCATATGGCACATTTGAGGTGTTTTAAGCTTCAGAAGGTTGATTCAAATTAATGCCAAGCTGTCCAACGGTTACAAATGAAGCATAGCTGTTGAGTAGACTATTAGGGGAGTACTGTGAACTGACAGAAAAGAAGAAAAGGAAGTATGGTGCAGACATAAAGTGTCACAACACAAGACAAAGCACAAAGGTTGCTTCTGTAAGGTTGATAGACTACAACTAAAGCACAAAGTCATCATATCATATCTACAAACCTACAACAACTTTCCAACGGCTCTCTTCAACTCAAATTCAATTTGTAACAGCTATATTCAGTACCAATGGCTATTTAAATGCTGGAATTTGAAGATTCAAGGCATGAGTTTGGGTTGGAACCTCTCATCATTCAAGCTTCTCAAAGTAACAACCAACCTTCTCATCCCACACTCCAAGCTTCTAATGTAAAATTCTGGGATTCTTTTAGTGAGTGTGTGTTAGCTTGATGAACATCATTGTATACACTTTGTGTAATTTATTCTCAAGCTCTTAAACATCCCAAAACCCCAAACCCCTTATTGTAAGGAATATTGTGCTTGTTTCTCAACAGACTACCTAGTTAAAGGTGAGTGGTGTTGGTGATTCTAAGTTGTAATTCTCTCAACAAACTACCTAGTGAAAGGTGAGTGTTGTTGGTGAGTTTAAGTTGTAGGTTTCTCAACAAACTACCTAGTAAGAGGTGAGTGTTGTTGGAGATTCGGTTTGAAGGTTTCACAACAAACTACCTAGTGAAAGGTGAGGGTTGTTGGTGACTCACTCAAAGTTTCTCAACAAGCTACCTAGTGAAAAGTGAGGGTTGTTGGTGATTCTACTGTGAAAGTTAGAACTTGTCTTTTGTGTGTGATCAAAAGAGAGTGGAGGTGAAAGTCTTTAGCAAGTGAAGCTAAAGCAAGTGTAATAGCTATTTGGAAAATAGTGGAAATACTCACGTGGACGTGGGGAGAGGAGTAGCTGTGTTTGGGTGAACCTCTATAACTCTACTGTGTTATTTACACTAGCTTTCCTTACTATCTTCTAACATGCTATAACATATTCACCATTGTCCAAACTATGAGAAGGTTGATTTATTCAACCTTCTGAAAACGGTTTTTAACTAAGAACTTATAATCTATGATTTAATCTCAAAGTTAAAACCAACATATCTCTCACAAGCTATTATTCATGACTATCTCTCATCATTAAGAAGTTAGTATCTTATATTGATTATCTATTATTACTAACCTTCTTCATTGAGTAGTTAGTGTTTTATATTGATCATCTAGTGTTACTAACCTACTCATGTATTTTATGCATAAATCATATACTGTTTTAAAACATTTATAGAAGCTTCAATCTGAAATGATTTCATCTTCATAAGCTTCTCTACATTAAAGAGTTTATCCTTCACATATATATGTCTTGGTAATATGTTCCTCAAGTTATCAAACACTGAATTACCATGTTCATCAAAAGGATAAAATTCATATGATGTACAAAATGTTTCTATGCATAAATACAACACAAGACTTATTATGAATTGAACTTACTTAACTAGAGAAGGTTCAATGCATGGAACCTACTCTAGAAGAATATGTCTTGTGAAATTGTTTTAAGCTAACTACCTTATCTCCAAGTATCAACTTGAGAGGACATTGTCTAAGTTGCAGGATATAAATTTTCAAAGGGTCACAATTCAACCCCCCCTTCTTGTGACTCTATATGCCACTTCACTATTTTCCCTCAACAAGCTTTTGGAATGCTACATGTAAGAGAGGGAGCTCTTGGACTGGGCAAAGCCATCTTCATGGAAGGGAACTGCTCAAGAACTCAGTAGATGGACAGTGGGAGCAGAAACTAATCTACATGTAATAGTAGACAATTAGTTGGCTTCAAGTGAAAAGGCCGAGTTAAAAACAAGGACTACAATGACTACTCTTCAGGAAATCATCAACACAGATAACAGTTGGAACATTGTTGCTCTCAGAGAAACCTAACAACTACCTCAGCTATATATGGGTTCCTTACAAACCCTATATCTTGGAACTATCCTCATGATTCATTGAACATGCCCTCACTTGAGGTGCTAGCTCAGTGGTAAGAGCTAGTCTTATATCCTCATGGTGCTGAGTTCAAATCCCCTCAGGGACAGTTGTAAAGTGACCATTAATGCCACTTTGATTAATAAAAAGTTCCCCTTCCCCAATTTAGAAAAAAATATTCATTGTATTGGCCCTTCTCTTCTGATAGGAATTACAGTATAAAAACATGCTATTAAATATTGGTAGAGCCTAACCCAGAAGCCCATCATAGTGTGTCTAGCTCTTCTGGTCTACCACAAGAATGTTGGAACATAATTTGGGGAGCTAAGGTCCTGAAAAGGTTAAACCGTTCATGTGGAGAACCTTCGATAATGCTCTGCCTATTAAGAAAAAATTGGCTAAGAGGAAATTATCAAATGACAACCTATGCCCCATATGTAGACATGAACCAGAAACAGTTGAACATTGCTTCCTTGTTTGTCCTCAGAGAGCAGTGTGATTTGGGGCTCATCTAGCTCCTGTAGCTAATGCCTACAATGTAACAACATCCCTAGATGGATGGTAAGCTCAATGACCTATTAGAAAGATAATCATCTAGATAGCCTTGCATGTACACATCAGTCATTTTTATGTTATCAATTTGAGTATTAAATAAAACTCAACATCTCCAAATTTCTTTTTACTAAATGTGTAATATTTAGTAAAAATGTGTAATATTTCCTTCAAAAAAAAGTGTAATATTATGATTTTTTACTAGTACAATTTTTTTAAGAATTTATTTGGATATACATAGGTTGTCATCAACTAAATAAGATTTTCAACAATAAAATAATACCGTGTGTCAAAAAAAAAACAATAAAATAACACCAAGAACATATTCTTCCTTTTTCGTTTGAAATGCTTTATTTAGGCAGAATTGTTGACAAAGATCGATTGACATATATGGATCCGTATAAATCTTTGTGGGACCCAATCATAATTTACTTTTAAAAAGCATTGGGTCCCCACCAGATTTATGACGGATCCGTATATCGATCGATATTTTTGTCAACAATTCCTGCCTCTAAATAAAGATTTCTTTTGTTTACATAAATGAAAAAAGATCTTACAAAGTAGATTTAAAAGCATAACTGCATAAGAATCCTTTATTCTCTTTTTTTTTTTACATCCGTTGTTTTTATTCAATTAGGAAAGAATAGTTGATTTCTAGAACAATCAATATTCTTTGTTCTTTTCTAGCAATGTCTTTCTGTCAACTAATACATAAATGAAGCAATTAGAAGCTAAAGACAAAATATGACAGGACATATATAGCATCCACAACATACACCTGTGGTTTCTGTATTTTTTTTTTTCTTTCTATGTGCTTGGTTTCTCTGTAGGGAAAGCAAGGTTCACTGTTTTTGTGCTTTTCACCTTTATACCAAATTCCTCTTACACCATACTTTGTTACCAAATCCACTTATACTTATCATTAACGAACAAAGTAAAGTAAAGTAAACTCCACTTAATTAATTATTCGATCCTTTCACTATTTAAAATTTCTACTAGTTGTTTCCCGAACATTCTTCTGTGTTAAAACCAGCAACTATAAGAAGAAGAATATAAGCCTTCAAACTATTGCAAACATATACATCAGTGAAATTAAGATGGAAAAGGCACGTACAGTTGGAGTCGCTATGGATTTCTCTCCTACAAGCAAATTAGCACTTAAATGGGCAGTTGATAATCTCATCAACAAAAATGATCAAATCATCATAATTAATATTCAGCCTCCCTCAGCTGATCACACCAGAAAAGAGCTTTTTGAAGCCACTGGTTCACGTTAGTACTCTCCTTTTCCTTCCCTTTCTCTTCATCTCTATTTTCTTTTCTTTCATAGATGTGTCACATATATAAGTCTTAGAAAAACTCCCCAACTGCGATCCGGTTGGTCCGCAATATCAAGGTTTTTGATGTTTTCACGATCGCAACACAACATCAACTTAGATTGTATCTGCCTCATTTAACTGTGATAGACCACAATGCGGTTGCTAAATTTTTTGATGCTAAATTAGCGACAGATTTCAATTTTTTCATCGCTAATTTGGTCACTAAATTAGCTTTTTCTAGTTGTACTTAAGCATGAATTTTTTTTTTGGTGTTTTTTGGTTAATGGGTTTGCAGCTTTGGTGCCTCTGGAGGAATTGAAAGAGATAAACTTTACAAAGCAATATGGGATTGCTAGGGATCCTGAAGTCATAGACATCCTTGACACAGTCTCAAAGACCAAAGGGGTATTTATACTGTTTCTTATTGTGTTATTTTCTTCTATCTTCTTATATATGTTACCATAGGAAGAAATAATGGTTATGTTACATTAGGGTAAAATTGTTTTTTTTTTTTAATAGGCTTAAATATCATTTACCCCCTTGTAAATATCACCATAATCCATTTACCCCCCTGTAAAATAAAAAGTTTTAAAATGCCCCTTGCAAATATAAATTGTTTACGGTTACCCCCCTACAGGGGGGTAACCGTAAACGATTTATATTTTGCAGGGGGGTAACCGTAAATAGTTTATACCCATTATACCCTTAACACTGTCAATATAATCTAACAGGAGGGGGTAACCGTAAACAGTTTATATTTGCAAGGGACATTTTAAAACTTTTTATTTTACAGGGGGGTAAATGGATTATGGTGATATTTGTAGGGGGGTAAATGATATTTAAGCCTTTTTAATAAGCAAAGAATATTATTAAAGGGAAATACAAACGGGCACTCCAACCGGTACAAATATAAGAGGCCTCATTAAAACTTCCTTAAGTCTCATTAGGGTAAAATTGTGATTTTTTTGTTGGTGTTTTGGAATCAGGCAAAGGCAGTTGCAAAGGTGTATTGGGGTGATCCAAGAGAGAAGTTGTGCAATGCTGTGGAAGATCTTCATCTCGATTCTTTGGTTGTTGGAAGTAGAGGTTTAGGTCCACTTAAAAGGTAACATTTATCTAGATTAATTTGATGAAATTTAGAGAACTTTTGTGTTTAATATGAATGAAGTAGATAGTTTATGCAAATATATTTTCAATCCGTAAAGTCTAGCTTAACTAACAAATACCAAAATTGTTAGGCTGAATATCATATTCCGAATTCGAATTCAACAAACACGCAGTTGTGTGTGTGAATTTCAAATGGTATTTATCACCCTCTACAGATAAAAAAAATTATTTTTATTTATTTATATATTGATTTGTTTCAGGGTGTTGTTGGGCAGTGTAAGCAAGCATGTGGTGACAAATGCTTCTTGCCCCGTCACAGTGGTTAAGGAAATGCAACCATCCAAGTCAAGGCATTGATGGATTCTTAATACTTACTTCTATATATAAAGAAATTGTGTGGCAGTTTGATTAATACTATATATAAAGAAATTGTATGAAAGTTTGATTAATACATATTATAGCTTTGGCTTATGTTGCTAAGAATATCTTTAGTAATAGTTACTAAATTTTTCGATGATCATTATACAATAATTCAATGATTAGTACATACTAACCAAATTTAGTTTTTGTGTGGTGAGTGATCGGGTAAATGAAAACACTGATTAGTACATGCTTGCCACAATATAACTTTGTGGTTACCGAATTTTTTCATTGATGGAGAAATTACTAATATGCCCATTTAGTAACAATTACTAAGGATATCCTCAGTATCCACTACAAAAAAAGCTTGGATTAGCGAGGGACATTTTGGTTGCTAACAGACCCATTTCTGTCGCTAACTGCCATTAGCGAGGGAATTAGAGAGGGACTAGTTTTGTCGCTAAAATAATCCTCGCTAATCCCATTAGCGAGAGAAATGGAGGTCCGTCGCTAATTACCTAGGGACACTTCTGTCGCTAATTCGCTCGCTAAGTCTATCATACACGCTTCCCAAACCTAAATACTGATTGTGTCAGTCGCTTACTTTATTTTTTTTTTTGATGAGTCGCTTATTATTATTATTGTTATTATTATTATTATTATTATTAATATTATTATTATTATTATCAACATCATCATCACCAAGCATTCCAATGAGAGAGAGGAGTGAGAGTGGTGGTGGTGGTGAATGGTGGATTAGGTAGAGAGAGAGGTTGTGTGGTGAAGAGAGAAAGAGAAGAAAGAAGATGGTGGTGGTGGTGGTGGTGAAGAGAGAAAGCTCCAAAAGAGAGAGGTTGTGTGGTGAAGAGAGAAAGAGAAGAAAGAAGATGGTGGTGGTGGTGGTGAAGAGAGAAAGCTCCAAAAGAGAGAGGTTGTGGTTGAGGAGAGAGGAAGTATGTTCATAGGGGAGAGAGAGAGAGGAGTGAAAGAATAACTAATTTGGTGGTGGTGGAAGAGAAATTTGGGAAAGTAGGAGAGACGAAGAGAGAAGAGTCGAAAATTAGAGGAGAGAAGAAAAGTGGGAAGTGAAATATGGTGGTGGGTGAAGAGTGATGTGATATCTGATAAGGGGTAGGTGGAATTTAGCGAGGGATTTAGCGAGGGACCACTTAATTCCATCGCTAAATGCCACACACTCTTACCAAGACTCTGTTGTGCGTCAGAATGGCAGGAATTTAGCGAGGGACCAATTAATTCCGTCGCTAAATGCCACACACGCTTACCAAGACTCTGCTGTGCGTCAGAATGGCAGGAATTTAGCGAGGGACCACCTCAATTTCCGTCACTAATGTCCTAAAAAAACGTGCAGTTTAAAATTTAAACTCCCGCCCTCTTTTGCCACAGAATTTCCGTCGCTAAATGTCACGTTAAACGAGATTCTTAGCTCCCTCGCAAACTCCGTCGCTAGTGTTAGATTTAGCGAGGGACCTAGTTTCCCTAGCTAACGTCCCTCGATAATAACCATTTTTTTTTGTAGTGATCATAAGTCGGACTCACATATTATATACGCGTTGACATGCAAAAGAATTGCTCAATCACTTTCTTTGTTGGTAGGAGAAAAAATAATAATAATAATAATAATAATAATAATAATAATAATAATAGCAAACAAAAAACAAACAAACAAACTATTCTCTTCAAAAAGTAACTCTTCTAGCATCATCACTAAGCAACGAAGATGGAATAGGATGGTCTAGCCACACGAGCCCTTCAACATTTGAAGCGCCGAACTTAGCCAGGAAGTCAGCGCACACATTTCTTTCATGCAAAGAGCGAACAGTCCGAATACGCAAACTCTTAGAAATAAGGTCCTTTTTTTAGATTGAAAGGGGCTAAAATTAAAGCCGAAAACGATATTACACAAAAATCAGTCTAGGAGTAAAGACTCCCAATACATCAACATCAATATACAACTTAATATCTGGGGGAGGGTGAGACATAACAACAAGACCATCACTCATTAGCTAAACCATCAACTGCTCTATTTGCTTCCCGAAATACATGAACTTTGCGGACCCGGGCGAAAAGAGAGAAATGCTCCTTTTTTTCCTCACATGGCTGCGGCCTGAGATGCTTCCAAGATTTTCATTATTGAGGTAGTTGACAATAACCACCGAATCCATCTGAAGCTCAATATTCATATAACCCCTTCTATGGGAAAGTTTAAAGCCCATTCTCATCCAACAAAAGCAAGTTACTCCTCATTCTTATAAACTTCAAAAGGGAATGAAAGTATTTTGTATTGGAATCCCCTTCTCTAATCCATCTAGCTCTAGATTTTTGACACAATAAGCTCTCCTTCACTCTAAGATCCCCATCGGTTAGAAAGTCAAACTCTTCTTTATCGTGGTGTAACCTTTGAAGGGTGGGTGAAGAGCTAGCGTTTCTCAGAAGGATGGTTTGAGGTGAAGGTTAGAAGGAGAGTGGGTGATGGTCGAGGAGTGACTTTTGGGCATCATCATTGGATTGTCCAACACCCTTTGAAACTGGATTTTCCTATCATTTTTGCAGGTTGCTCTCAACAAAATGTGAAGATTAATGATCTTGCACTACAAAAAAAGGCAAATAGTGACCGATATTTCTGTCGCTATATAGGCAAAATCAGTCACTACCTGATTTTGCGACCGAACTTGTGACCAGAAAAATGGGTCGCTAAATCACTGGTCGCTAACCGGTAACCGATTCGATAGTGACCGATTTAGCGACTGTTATTGTGACCGTTTTAGCGACTGAATTTAGAGACTGATTTTGTGACTGTAATTAGCGACTGATATAGTGACTGATTTAGCGACCGAATTGGTGACTGAATTTTGAGACTGAGTTAGTGAATAATTTAGTGATTGATTTAGCAACTAATCTTGCGACGGCTTAATGCCTAGTTTTAGCGACCAATATAGCAACTGATTTTGCGACAAACTATAACGTTGCTAATGCAATTTATTTATCAAAATAGTGAACGAAATAATTAACTTGTTATACTTTATTGATTCATGCATTCTTTGTGCAACAGACACACTTCATTACATTAAAAACTCAATGCACTTGGTAAAAAACATAGTCATTTTAAACTAAATCCTACATAATATAGTAAGCAGTTTTTAAGCAATAACAAAAACATCAAATGTTTAACTCTCTTCATCACTTTGTCACTTTGAATCATATTCTTCATTATCTTCATCATCAATCTTTTCATATCTTCATCATCTAGCTCTTCATTAAATGAACATTGTTGAAACTTCATCATTTTCATCCGTTATTTTATAATTTTATTATTTAGCTCACAGGTTTTCCACTTCATTCTTGGTATTTACCACTTCAACTCAAAGTTTATATCTTTCAATTCTCACTTCTTCCAATTGTTTTCTAAGTTCATTAAGCTCATGTCTTTGCACCACTCAGATGATGAAGAACTTGAACCGTTATACTAAGGTCTCAGCATTACAGTTGAATGTAGTCCATAGCCACCGTTCCTTTATTTATTCCAACTACACCACACCATACATTAAATTGACTTGGTGGAGTAGCTCCTTGCAAAGATGCTGCTTGGTTTAAGGCGTCAGTGCAATTGGCGTTGAAATTTGGCTGCCTTTTCGTTTGATGCGTAGGTGCCCAACGATGATATGGGTGCACCCATAATTTTCTTCCGATTGACTTGGCAAGAAAATTAAAAAATTATTGCCTAATTAATGTAGCAGATATATACGTTTGAATGGAATTTATTAAGTTGCCATTTCAATTGTCTTAGCCATTTTCCTAACATATAAATCGGTGTATATTTGTACGGTTGGTGTAACTTCAAAATAATCGTTGTATTTTTTCGTCTACTTAGATGAAATGACAAACAAATACCACACACACTACCACCGCTCACACCCCAATTTTGTCGAATCTGGGAGTCGACGTTCTTGTATCGCTGAAATTTCTACCAATGTCAAGATCATTCTAAGTTTTATTAAATTATCAAAGCAACCAACAATGAGGGACAAAATAACTGTTGTATTACGAATCAATTAATGCTTTACCGGTTCGCGACTTGTTGTTGTCACATCATATCATTATCGAAGGAAGGAGCAGCTTGTGTGTTCCGTAACAACCCCAGAGAGGATGTTCATCATTTATTTCTGGATCGTGAATTTTTGTTGAAATTAAGTGTGGAGAGAGGTGGAGCGATGACTCGATACTTAGTGTTATACCCAATTTTGTCCGACTAATAAAAAATAAAAATAAAGACAAAATTATTACCTAAAAATAAGTTAAGGGATTTCGAAATACTCTACTTCAACTTGTACTAGCCAACACATATAACAATGAGTCTATCATCCAATCACAATTTAGACAACGCCTAGTACCATGCTATAATCCTAGTTTCCTCCTCACTTATCTCTTTTCTCTTCCATTCGTTTCAATTTCAAAGTTTTTCTGTTCCCACTTTATTGTCCATCCCTTCTCTCCATCAACTCCTATAGCTGCTACTTTATTCATTTAATAAATGTCAAAGTAGAGAACTAAAAAACATTTTATCCATTATTATATTTCAATTTTCTTTCATGTCTTTCTTTAAACAAAATTATTATTATTATTATTATTATTATTATTATTATTATTTTTTAAACAATATCAAGAATGTAATTAAGCTAGTCTTACTGGTCGCTGGAGAATGACTAAGTTTTGTTTTATTGGTCTTTTGAGTTGTTATTAATACAAACAGAAACACAGAGGCAATACACGCTCCACTAGTTTGATTGGTTGGTTCCTCCTCCTTTTTAGTCTCAAGCCAAGACCACTTTCTACATGTTTCTAGCTTATCCCATTCATTTTCAGCTCTTGACCACAACACTGCATACACGGCTCCTTGATGTATCAGCTAGCAAACATAAAACAGAAAATAAGTAAGAAGTCAGTTGAAAAATCAGAACAAACTGTTTCATCATCATCATCATCATAGAATAAGAAATGTGAAAGGGACCGACCTATGAGGAGCCATTAGCTGGTGTAACACCCCCTTCTACATAGTCTATTATTTAATTAATTTGAAAATCAGAGTCTACGAAAAATTTTAGTGCGACCACTTGAGGGTGCCACATTTATACAACCACATTAAAACTCCAAAAATAATGATTAAAATAACTCCAAATAAGAGATACATAGCACCATAATCCGTACGAGGATAAACACCATAGCAGCGAAAATAACAAACTGAAGTACGAAAAATACAATTATCCAAATAAAAAGTCATTTCATAAAATAAACGACAAAGTCTAAATATTCCCCCCGGTGCTACGTATCAGAGCTGACTCGACCATACTAGAAGAAGGTGCTCACGTCACCTTCAGTCACTATCACCTGCAGTTGCCGACATAAGAAGCAACATAATGCAATAGGGTGAGTCTCGTTTCATAGATAATAGCAAATAAAACAAGTAACGCAATAAGACAAGCATTAGCACACCAAGACAGTACAATCCAGTCAATTTTACCAATAGTTTATAAACACCCAAACAACCACCAGAAAATGTATGCAAGTGTATGATATGCAGCCCAACGCCAAGGGCATATGCATGTGGATCCATCACCAAAAAGGCCCAGCGGGCATTCACCGTTCACCAAAAAGGCCCAGAGGGCATTCACCATTCACCAAAATATTTTATGAGGCCGAGGCCTGTTCACCAAAAATGTATATGATTATGCGACACCATGACTATGCACCATCACGCCAAAACAACACCAAAAATCATGCATAGAATGCTCACCATTAATTTATTTACTCACCAATCACCAAGAGAGGTCATAGACCCTCAATCACCCAATTTATATACTCAGCATTAATACACCTCACCATTAAAACAACCCACAACGACTAAATACAACACCAGAAGGACTAAAAGAACACCTAGGACTATTTTCACACCAAAGGACTAAAGTCACACCAAAGGAATAAAGTCACACTGAAGGACTAAAGTCACACCAAAGGACTAAAGTCACACCAAAGGACTAAAGTCACACCTAGGAATTAAAACACCACTAAGGACCAATTTGACACCTAAGGACCAATTTAACACCTAGGGACCAAATCCCGCCCTAGACACAGGCGCCAAGTGGCGCCTTGGGCTGCCAAAGTTGGCGCCCTTAATGGCGCCCCTGCGCAGCACCCCACACACCACAAGCCAACACCAGGCGCACTTGGGGCAGCCAAATGGCGCCCCTGCGCAACACACCTGCACACACCAGGTGCATTGGGGCAGCCAATATGGCGCCCCTGCGCAGCACACCTCCACCCAGAATTCTTTTCCCGCCCCACCTGCACACACAGGCGCCAGTTTCCTGCAAACTTGGCGCCCCTAACACTGTTCACACACAACCCGATCCCAAAAACTCTCCTAAACGCCATGAAATTATTTTTCGTTCAAACAACCAATCCAACACCTATCACCCACCATCAATTCCCCTATTTTACTATATTAAATTGACTACAAATCACCTTGATGTAATTAACAATTACCAATACTTTCAACACCCAATCAAGAATACATCACATGTAACAACCACACCACCAAAAATTCATTCAAGCATACCACCAAACACCTAGCCATCATTCTAATTTCTTCCTATGATTTTTCATTCAAAACCATACTATTAACATGTCAACACTACTCATAATAGGTTTGTCAATTCAATCTTCACAAAAATTCAACTCAATCATATATTCATTCCATTCATCACAAAATCAATCAACATAACATAGATTAATTCAATAAAACATCTCCTAACACTTAATCCTATGGTTTCAAGTTCTATAAGCTATTAGCCATGGAAGAGAGCCCCCTTACCTGATTGCGAGTTGATTCCAATAGGATTAGCGAAGATCAATGACGAACTCTCGAGCATGCTATAATTCCAATTGCATAGTCGTTTACTCAAAAGCATATAATAAAACAAAAACATTCAATCAAATATCTAAAAAGAATAATAGGAAAATATTTACTTGATTAATCAGTCGTGTTTTCGAAAGGAAGTACCTATCCGAGTAGACGGACTGCGAGGGGATTGTTCGTATATGACATTTCATGCAGATTTGAGAAAACACGAATCGAACTATCCAAAGGACAAAATCTGAATTGAATAGAACGAGTAAGAACTTGTCTTTGGAAGACTAGTCAACAATGGCGTGAATCGTTTTCCATCAAGATTGAGAACTAGAAACTGCGTGAAGGGATGTAGAGCAGAGTCAGAATGCATTTACCACAAGATTGCGGTGCTAGTTCAGTTTCGCAGTACATGGTGCGCAAACGAAAAAGCCTTCAAACATACAGCCAAGTTACAAGTCGATGGGAGGGAGAGGAAGCTTCGGTTCGTTTCTATTGCGGCCAAGCTATGATTTTGTGGTTGAGCTACGGTACTAGTACGAATCACATGTGTGAGAGGAAGAAGAAACAAGGTTTGAGATGCCCAATTCGTGACGTTAATGGTGGATTTCAGTGCAAACTCGAAACTTAATTGAAAGTTTAAAACACGAGAAAGAGGCTTCAATCGGTTAAAAGGACATCAGAATCGGATTCAGAAGGGAAGTCCAAGTGGAACTGTTGAATTTGAGGGCTCGTCGTGGCTTGATGGAGGAGTTCGATGGGAGGAAGAAACACCTCCTAGGTTTTTCGTTTTTCTGCAGAGGCTGCGTGAGGAGAGGGAGAAGAAGGAGCCAGCGCCGGGTCGGGTCTGGGCCTTAGGAACGGGTTGCATGTTTCAGGGCTGGGTCTGCGCATCAGTTTAGTGAGAAGGGGTTGTTGCGCCCGAAAAAGTCCCCGAAGGATTTTCTTCGTTTACAACTTTTAAAACAATGAAGTCGCCACCAATATTTTTTTATAAGGAAAATATTGAAGAAAAACCTTTTTGGAGGGCAGATGGTCTTTTGGAAAACCGGAAGATTTGGGTTCGGGGGTCGGTTAGGCATGGGGAAGGTATTAGCACCCCACATCTCCTTTCTACTGAAAGGGAACCTTTAATTAAACGTGTGGTATTAAGTGTTGATTTGAAAAATACTTAAATTTGCCTCTCGATTAAATAGACTTAAGGAAAACTTTTATTTGCGGCGCTCGACGAGAGTTAGCCGCTTTGGTTTTCTGAAAAGGAAATATGTTTTTAGTTTATTGTGCTTGACGGAGGGGATCCGCTCCTACGTATCTCCAGGTGCGATGGAGAATTCAAAGCTACGTAGTTCTAGGTAGGTTTTTATTTTGTTTAATTGTGAAAACAGAGCTTTCATGATGATCAATTGAGCGAAGGCTCCAAGTGACCACCACTAGCACTCCATTGTTAATAATCATGCAAGCAAAGGCTTCGCGAGACTACCAACAAAGTTTTTTGATTTATTGAAAGTTTTTAGAAAAATTAGGCATTCATGATGATCAATTGAGCAAAGGCTCCAAGTGATCACCACTAGGTCATCTTTGTTAATGATTATGCAAGCAAAGGCTTCGCGAGACCACTAACAAAGTTTTTTGATTTACTGAAAGTTTTTAGAAAAATTAGGCATTCATGATGATCAATTGAGCAAAGGCTCCAAGTGATCACCACTAGTTCCTCATTGTTAATGATTCATGCAAGCAAAGGCTTCGCAAGAATACTAACAAAGTTTCTTGATTTGTTGGGAAAGTGTTTGAGTTGAAAGAATTAAAAAAACGAGAAAAGATGAAAATTGAAAAATGGGGTGTTATTAGTCGCAGGGGGTCGTGTGTAACCGAACAGGGGTGTAAAAAGAAAGCCCGGTTCAGATAGGAGAGCCCAAAGATGCGAGACTGGGCTTAGGTGGGGGAGGTGTGCGCGTGAACAAAGGGGGTGCGAATAGCGTTCTGAACATTTTAAAAAAATAAAAAAAGAAGGATACTCTATAGGCCCAAACCTAAAAAACCAAAAAAACCTAAAAATATTTCCTTCTTCTCTCCCCAGAAATTGGGCAAGGCCAACAACACGCCCTCTTCCCAACCATGGCGAAAAATTCGCCCGTCCCTCATGCGAGAGAGAGATCCGAAGAGAGAGAGTCGAGGCGGCGTGGATCGAGGGAGAGGGATTCGAACTGAGAGAGTGGAAAATGGAGGGAGGTTTCGCGAGGAGAGAGGAATTGAGTGAGAAAGAGAATGAAAGGGAGAGGAAGGAGAACGAAAAGGGAAGAAGGAATGGTCCACGACGGCGATGGGGTTTCGGTGTTGCTGCGATGGTGGTGGTTTCGGCGCTCGTCGGAGAGAGAGAGACAGGAACGGTGTTGCTGCCATGGTGGTGGTTTCGGCGCTCGCCGGAGAGAGAGAGACAGGAACGGTGTTGCTGCCATGGTGGTGGTTTCCACCCTCAGATTTGTTGTGCCTGATCTATCCTTCCATTTCTGATATTTATTTTTCTGATCTAATTTCAGCTTCTGCCCTATATGTTTATGCTTTCTAGTTAACTGACTGCCACGGTTTGCCGCTTATGATTCTGCCGGTCAACTCTCTTGCGCTTCTCAGATCTTAAAAAAGGTGTTTAGGTGATTAGGGTTTCGATGTGAAGCCCTAATCTTTTTTTCTGTGATTTTTTACCTTGAAATTCGTGTCTGCCCCCCTTTGACTGTGATTGTACTGTTTATTTATACTAATATTCTAGGTTTAACAATTAATTACTCTTTGACTGGGCCTTGAATTATTTTCAGGTTTTGGAGCGGATCCACCCAGGCCCAGCTGCTTGGAGAGCAACTGTTAGAACCCCAGATTTGCTGCTGCTGCTGCTTTTTATTATATTTTTTTGTATTTTCGGATTTATTTATTTTTGTATGTTTTTTGTTATTATTTTTTGTATTTTTTGGACATTTGAACACTTCTAATTTGTAATAAAAATTAAATATATTCTTTTTTGACATTTTTGGATTATATAACACTTTTAAATTGTAAATAACACTAAATAGAATTTTTGGCATTTTTGGATTATACATATATACTCAAAATAAATTAACTGCACAAGATAAGACTAATGATAAGAAAAAGAGTCGGGCCAAACACAAAGACGAGAACGGGCCCAAAATAGAAGAAACGAGCTCATTAACTAAAAACACTAAAACTGACTCAGAATCGTATTCTTAAGCCTGAACTGAAAAGATAAGCTAAATTTCTAGAAAAAACGACTTTTGGTAGACCTACTTATGTACGACTAAACCCAAATACGAAGATTAAATTGAAGAACGCACGAAAAGATCGATCATCCGCGTGCCTGCCTAATTTAAACAACGGTATTTCGATTTAGTTGAGTTGGATCACTGAAATTGACTTAAGTTAAAAAGGACGGACAAAATTAGGGTATTACAGGGGTGCGTTTAGTAAAGAAAAGGGGTTGTATGCGACTAAAAACAACTCTAAGTCTATTTTAAATCATTTTAAAGCCTAATTTCACTACCACAATATTTTAACAACTCATTATCCTAAAATAATCTCTATTGTAAAAAAACATCTAGAATACTAATATTTATAAAAATAAAATAAATAAGTATAAATATAAATAACAATCATATATCACAAATAGCTTATAAAAATATATTTAAATGTGACTTCAACTAATTTTAATAACTCAAACACACAATAAATTAAAATAATTTAATCTTATCAATATAAAATAGTTCATAACACAAATACATATTAAAAGAACTGACACACGAAAATCGGGGTGTTACAATCCAACCCCCTTAAAAGAAATTTCGTCCTTGAAATTTTGTAAGCTAGCTCAAGGACAAAATAAAAGAAGAAATACTCGGAAAGTTCAAACATACGGAAGGAAAATATAAACCTTGTCAAACTGACAAGAGAGATGAGTCAATGATATCAAAGATAAGAAATGGAAGACATCAACGAAAGAAAAGTTAGAACATCGCACAGTGAAAGCTTATGACAAGAAATAGTGGACATTCAATGTACAAAATATCTTCAATATATTCCGGATTGTAAACGATGTGTCGGCCTAACACAACCTTACAAACAAGACTCTATCGAAGTTATTCTTCCACGTAAATATCCACAATTACACAACTCAAGAAAGTAAAAATCATGTGGTGAAAATAACAGAAAACACTAATTGCAAGGTTTAAATAAGGAAAATATTATGTTCCAACACCATAACACGACATTGACGTTAGTAAAGGAGTAGTACTTTAAAATCATTAGCAAAACAACTTCACAAAACACTTTGTCTGTAGCATCATCATACAAAATAAGAGCATGCTATAGCAATGGATTTTTCGGAAGAATAGATATTAGTGCAACCAAGTCAACTTATATACTTACGTGAACATCTAATACTAAAAGCTAATTTAAAATACAAGCATTCTCAGCACACATTCTTATTCTAAGATTTCAAAACCACGTAACACATAAGTCGTTCATTAGTACAGGTTATATTATAGTTAGAGGGGTTCACAATATGGTGCACGGAGAGCAATTAAGCAAATAGAACAAGATAAACTAAATTAACACAACAATAATGACATAAGAATATAGTCTACAATTACACAGATCATTAAACAAGAATACAATTATAGGATAAGAGGGAGCGGTAATTGCAGCGTCTAAAATGATTATTAGTTAGGGTGATCAAAATAATGTAGCACATTTGTAATGAATTAATACATTATAATAACTAGCAAGGCCAACCCACAAGGCCCTCAACTCAAAATATCAATACACAATTAAAAACACGTATATGAAGACAACAATAAAAACTTATACAAGACTTAGTATTTATCAATCAAAATAAACTCCATACATATTTACACATCCAACATTAAAACTAGTTAAATTGAAGTTAATACGCAGCTTGAGTATATATTTATTTTTAAATCACAAAACCACGTAACATCATGCTTTAGAAAATATTAGGATCATAATTAAATCATAAAAACTTGGAGATTCTACACATTTAGAATTCATAGTCAGCGACTGAATGTCATGAAAGTCAAGGAACAGTTCTCAAAGATTCGAGCAACAATTTGACAATTAAAATAAAACAAGTGAACGTAGTAATAACATGAAATGACAGTGAACAACAAAGATCATTATGTCCAATTGCAATTACACAAGTAGTAAAACAATAGTTCTTGTAGCATTTAAAAATGAGGCTAATCAAAACATTGCAACAAGTGATAGCAGCTTATAGTGATAAGACAACTCAAAATAATCAACAGACCATCTACTCTAAAGCATCAATTCGCACGAAAAATACCCTTACACAAACACTTTATACCTAATTAAAATAAATTAAACGCATTTGTGAGCATAAACCAATTAAACCTATTTTAATAGAATCCCACAGACAGTCTCAATACAAATTCTATTCTTTAGTCATAAAACCACATATCACAAATAATGTATAGGAGACAACTAAAATTCAAATCATAGAAGTTCAGCTTATATAAATTCAGAGTTTCAACAACACGAAAGCAACAAACAAATGACTACGATACAAACTTCACACCAAGAAAACATAACGAACACGACACATGGCCTAAGTAAGAGACCAGGCTCTATGAAAAATCTCTCTAAGGGAAAAGAGTCATCCGGGGTCTAGGTTAGATTCTAACGTTATACCAGCTCTGACTGTGATACTTTTTTCTAAGAATATCTACCACTCACCCTATTATCTTGAGAACTTCACCAACTAAGTTGGCCACCCTCCTAATCACCAAGTATCAACAAGTAATGCGTGCAACTCTACTTAGAGTTCACACATCGGAAGACTCAATAGACAATACAAATGGTCCGGTTAGGACCGAACTGCTCTGATACTACTAATGTAACACCCCCTTCTACATAGTCTATTATTTAATTAATTTGAAAATCAGAGTCTACGAAAAATTTTAGTGCGACCACTTGAGGGTGCCACATTTATACAACCACATTAAAACTCCAAAAATAATGATTAAAATAACTCCAAATAAGAGATACATAGCACCATAATCCGTACGAGGATAAACACCATAGCAGCGGAAATAACAAACTGAAGTACGAAAAATACAATTATCCAAATAAAAAGTCATTTCATAAAATAAACGACAAAGTCTAAATATTCCCCGGTGCTACGTATCGTAGTGACTCGACCATACTAGAAGAAGGTGCTCACGCCACCTTCAAATACTATCACCTGCAGCTGTCACATAAGCAGCAACATAATGCAATGGGTGAGTCTCGCTTCATAGATAATAGCAAATAAAACAAGTAACGCAATAAGACAAGCATTAGCACACCAAGACAAGATAATCCAAATCAATTTTACCAATAGTTTATAAACACCCAAACAACCACCGAAAATGTATGCAAGTGTATGATATGCAGCCCAACGCCAAGGCATATGCATGTGGATCCATCACCAAAAAGGCCCAATGGCATTCACCGCTTCACTCAAAAAGGCCTGAGGGCATTCACCATTCACCAAAATATTTGATGAGGCCGAGGCCTGTTCACCAAAAATGTATATGATTAGGCGACACCATGACTATGCACCATCACGCCAAAACAACACCAAAAATCATGCATAGAATGCTCACCATTAATTTATTTACTCACCAATCACCAAGAGAGGTCATAGACCCTCAATCACCCAAGTTATATACTCAAAGATTAATACACCTCACCATTAAAACAAATTTCACAAACGACTAAATACAACACTAGAAGGACTAAAAGAACACCTAGGACTATTTGCACACCAAAGGACTAAAGTCACACCAAAGGACTAAAGTCACACCGAAGAACTAAAGTCACACCAAAGGACTAAAGTCACACCAAAGGACTAAAAAGACCCCTAAGGACCAATTTGACACCTAAGGACCAATTTAACACCTAGGGACCAAATCCCGCCCTAGACAGAGGCGCCAAGTGGCGCCTTGGGCTGCCAAAGTTGGCGCCCTTGCGCAACACACACGCCACGCACTAGCACACAAGCGCGCAGGGCATGCCATGTTGGCGCTCTGCTGCGCAACTTAGCGCACCCACCAGCGCATTTGGGGCAGCCAGAATGGCGCCCCTGCGCAACACACCTTGCACGCACTAGGCGCATTTGGGGCAGCCAAATGGCGCCCCTGCGCAGCACCCCACACACCACAAGCCAACACTAGGCGCACTTGGGGCAGCCAAATGGCGCCTCGCACAAACACACCTCCACCTGCAATTCTTTTCACTTTCACTGCACACACACAGCGCCGGCTTCCTGCAAACTTGGCGCCTCTAACACTGTTCAAACACAACCCGATCCCAAAAACTCTCCTAAACGCCATGAAATTATTTTTCGTTCAAACAACCAATCCAACACCTATCACCCACCATCAATTCCCCTATTTTACTATATTAAATTGACTACAAATCACCTTGATGTAATTAACAATTACCAATACTTTCAACACCCAATCAAGAACACATCACATGTAACAACCACACCACCAAAAATTCATTCAAGCATACCACCAAACACCTAGCCATCATTCTAATTTCTTCCTATGATTTTTCATTCAAAACCATACTATTAACATGTCAACACTACTCATAATAGATTTGTCAATTCAATCTTCACAAAAATTCAACTCAATCATATATTCATTCCATTCATCACCAAATCAATCAACATAACATAGATTAATTCAATAAAACATCTCCTAACACTTAATCCTATGGTTTCAAGTTCTATAAGCTATTAGCCATGGAAGAGAGCCCTCTTACCTGATTGTGAGTTGATTCCAATAGGATTAGCGAAGATCAATGACGAACTCTCGAGCATGCTATAATTCCAATTGCATAGTCGTTGACTCAAAAGCATATAATAAAACAAAAACATTCAATCAAATATCTAAAAAGAATAATAGGAAAATAGTTCATAAAATAGTTCATAACACAAATACATATTAAAAGAACTGACACACGAAAATCGGGGTGTTACAGCTGGCCTTAGCAAAAGACAAACAAAATGCCTCTATGACTATATGAGAAGGATAAGAGGAGAAAAAGGGGTCGATTAGTCACCAAATCTTCTCCAAGAAAATATTAATGTTTTATATAGTAATATATTAACTCTCATTTATCAACAAATATTAACTATCAATTCTCTGAGTTTGGTAAGTTCTCAAGCTCTCTAGCTTTTTCTTTTCCATTTCATTATTCATCTATTTAATTAGTTCTTCAATTTACTAGTACATATTATTTTATGTATATATATGACTTGAAACTGCTAACACACTCTTTGCTACTTGTGAATAATTTGTTGTTTGCACACATACTCCACGCATAAATATTTATTCTATATCCTTTAACTCTTCTAATCATATACTTCATTTTATTCAATTTGTGTCTTCTCATTCATTTTCATTCAAGTAATTTAAAAAATATCCAACACACATAAAAATAGGTTGTTGCTAAATGGTCACTCTGAGTTTAACTTGTTTGATCGTTAGTAGCAACTTTAGTTTTCAAACGAGTTTATTAGTGGGGACCACTCTGAGTTTACTTGTTTGATTATTGCGAACGCCCATCCAATTTTCAAAAATAACATTTCAAATAAAAAACACCAACACATAAATATTTATACCAAGAACTACACAGCCTTTGATTCTCTACCCCGAGATACGTAGGAGAAGATGGGGGCCCACATCTGTCAAGTGCAATAATAAAAAACCTTTTTTTTAGTCTTTTCTAAAATGTTTCTTTGTTAGTTGCAAACGAGAACACAAAAATAAGTATTTTTTAAATCTTTTTATCTATTCATTTCATTATATGAGGGAACTAAATATTTTTGAAGTTAATATAGTTTGCACGGCTAATTAGAGGTTACCTTTTTCGAGAGGATGGTGTGTGGTGCTAATACATTCTCCACGTATAATCGACTCCCCCGAACTCAAAATCTGGTTTCGAGACCATTTTCTTTTTAAGGGATTTTTCAATGTTTTCCCTAAGAATTAAACATTGATGGCGACTTCATTGAATTGCACGAGAGATCCTTCGGATTTTTTCGGTGCAACACTTAGTTACCCATTTCTCATAACAATATTTCTACCAATGTCAAGATCATTCTAAAATTATTTGCAGAGTAAATTATTTAGTAATTAATGGATTTTATCTAAGTTAATGCAAAATATCACCTAAGATCTTGTAATTGATGACATAATTTGAACCGTTGATTTTACTCTAATGGTGTGTGTGTGTTTTTTTTTTCAAACAAGTAATGAATCACAAATTTCTCTAATATTTCAAAAATAAACAAATTCAATCGAGATACAATTTTTACGTGAATAACTTTCTAGTGGCAAAAAAACTAACTTTTCTAGTAGTGAATGCGACAAGATTTCATAATAGAGATCATCAAACAAGGTTTTGAATTAAAAATCTAGAATTATTCAGTACGTCTCTTTTATCCAAGTGGAAGTGGCGGATGGTAATGGATGGAAATACTAATTGGAGGTTTATTACTCCTACACAAGTATGGTGATTCCTCGTCGGTTTTTATTCATGGGTCTGTGGAAGCTATTAATAAGGGAGTTAGAGGCTCTATTTGGTGGCGTGAGTTGATTCTCTTGGATAGTGTTCATTCTTTAGCTGGTTGGTTTATGCAAATATATTTTCAATCCGTAAAACCTAGCTTAACTAATAAATACCAAAATTATTAGGCTGAATATCATATTCCGAATTCGAACTCAACAACACGCAGTTGTGTGTGTGAATTTCAAGTGGTATTTATCACCCTCTACAGATAAAAAAAATTATTTTTATTTATTTATATATTGATTTGTTTCAGGGTGTTGTTGGGCAGTGTAAGCAAGCATGTGGTGACAAATGCTTCTTGCCCCGTCACAGTGGTTAAGGAAATGCAACCATCCAAGTCAAGGCATTGATGGATTCTTAATACTTACTTCTATATATAAAGAAATTGTATGGCAGTTTGATTAATACTATATATAAAGAAATTGTATGAAAGTTTGATTAATACATATTATGGCTTTGGCTTATGTTGCTAAGAATATCTTTAGTAATAGTTAATAAATTTTTCGATGATCATTATACAATAATTCAATGATTAGTACATACTAACCAAATTTAGTTTTTGTGTGGTGAGTGATCGGGTAAATGAAAACACTGATTAGTACATGCTTGCCACAATATAACTTTGTGGTTACCGAATTTTTTCATTGATGGAGAAATTACTAATATTCCCATTTAGTAACAATTACTAAGGATATCCTCAGTATCATAAGTCGGACTCACATATTATATACGCGTTGACATGGAAAAGAATTGCTCAATCACTTTCTTTTTTGGTAGGAGAAATAATAATAATAATAATAATAATAATAATAATAATAATAGCAAACAATAAACAAACAAACAAACAAACTATTCTCTTCAAAAAGTAACTCTTCTAGCATCATCACTAAGCAACAAAGATGGAATAGGATGGTCTAGCCACACGAGCCCTTCAACATTTGAAGCGCCGAACTTAGTCAGGAAGTCTGCGCACACATTTCTTTCATGCAAAGAGCGAACAATCCAAATACGCAAACTCTTAGAAATAAGGTCTTTTTTTAGATTGAAAGGGGCTAAAATTAAAGCCGAAAACAATATTACACAAAAATCAGTCTAGGAGTAGAGACTCCCAATACATCAACATCAATATACAACTTAATATTTGGGGGAGGGTGAGACATAACAACAAGACCATCACTCATTAGCTAAACCATCAACTACTCTATTTGCTTCCCGAAATACATGAACTTTGCGGACCCGGGCGAAAAGAGAGAAATGCTGCATTCGACTAATACACAGAAGAGGAGCCACATGCCACTCATAATACAGATATTGGGATCCATTTGACCTCGCCAAAAACCATTGCCAAGACATTACGCATATCCCAAAGCAACCAAATGACTGTGTGCCAGATAAGGCTCAACCCCTTTTTCTCCCTACCACCACCACCGAACGCCCGAAACACGGAGAAGAGGACAAATTCGAGGGGAAAGGCATTTGCCAACCCAACCAACGAATAATGCCAAACCAGACTTTGATTGCGAAGGGGCATCTCAAAAAAAGATGAAGAGAAGTCTCCAAAGGATCCCCACAAATAGAACATAAAGCAAGAGAAGGGTCAATAATTACCTTCCTCCGAAGAAGATTATGACGGGTAGGGAGACGGTCTAAAAGAAGCTGCCACGAGAAAGCGATAACCTTTGGAGGCGCAAGACTCCTCCAAAGCCGACTCAAAGAAGACACCCTCTCCGTAAGCGCCATGTAAGCAGATTGGCCGTTCCCAAGCACCTAAAGACGACACCCTCTCCGTAAGCGCCATGTAAGCAGATTTAACCGAGAAGACCCCGGACTGATCACCACGCCAGACCCAAGAATCTTCCTCCAAATCCAGAGAAACAGTGCCAAGAATCCCCTGCAACTCCTCCACCAAGACCTCCTCCCACACAAAAAGCCGACGCCTCCACCGGAAATCCCAGCGCCACCCCCTTCCACCGAAAAGCCAAAGTCAGCGACACGCCCATCCTGGGAGGCCGAAACTAGGAAGAGCCTAGGAAATCTCGCCCTCAAAGGTTGAGACTCGAACCAAACATCCTTCCAAAAAGACGTCAATTGGCCATTCCCGACCTTCTTTACAAACCGGTCTCCAAACCAATCCCCATTGGAGCTAAGACCCGCCCCGATCAAGCACAAATCCCTCCACCAAATAGAGGCCGACCATATCGGAAGCTGAAGGGAGAGCGACGGATCCCTCCTAACCGAAGCCCCATACCTAGCCACAAGCACATCTGACCAAAGAGCAGAACCATCACCTAGTAATCTCCACCGCCACTTACCCAACAAGCTCAAGTTAAAGGCCCTCAGATCCTTAACCCCCAGACCACCAGCAGACTTAGGCCTACATACATCCGCCCAGCTAACCCAGGGAATTTTCCTCCTCTCCAAGCTACCGCCCCAAAGAAAACACATTAATACTTAATACAACAACATTTAGGAGGATCAAAATCAATACAGCTGCATGAATCAAATCCTTTGTTAATGCAAGCACTGTTGCAATCTCCAGTGCAAGGCTCAATGCAATTTGGCCCCTGTGGAGTAACCAATCCTGTACAAACAAATTTTAAGATTTTTATGCATACATTCAATTGGATTTTTTTCAATAAAAAATCAAGCAAATATTATTTAAACTTATGCACCAATTAACCACCTAAAAATATTTCACTTAAACAAATTATTAGTGATATTGGATTAGTGCATAATAAAAGTTTATGAAAATTACAACTTCAAAAAATGTGCTGTTGAGTCATACTCATGATCTAATAGCTTAAGTTTTTCTCTTCTGAATATATACGCTACGAATAGTATAACAAATAATAACAATTTTCAATTCAAATTTTGTAAATTAGTAAATTGTGTATTGAAAGTGCAACTCAAATGATAAAAATAACTTTTACTCTTACCTGAAAGCAGGACCAAAACAATGAATAAAACACCCAAAAGATAAGACTGGTAGATATATGAACAGACATTTTGTGATTTAAGGTCAGCAAGACACAAGAAACCACATCGATGCAGTTAAGATGAATGGTGAAAATTCATTTTAGGTATGTATAAATACCAAGTCAGATTAAAAAGAAGGGATGCATACACCATTTTTTAAAACGAGCTGAACTATAAAAGAAGAATATGATCGGGCACAGCTAAAACAACTTCAACAAGATAACAATATTCTACAGGAAAAATAACTTAAGGAAATGCAAGCAGCACTATTTCAATAGCTTCAAAACATTCTTAAAAAAATAGTAAATTTCAATCCATACATTGATCCCTTATCAAAATTTCATTTGAGAAAACAAAATTGCTGAAGTTAGCAATTTCTTCGAGCATAAACTAACTGCTTAGACTATTTTCAAATTTACAGAATGTTAGCTGCTGAAGTTTGAAATTTATGGCCACATTTTCCAGAGCCCCAAAATCAACAATATTTTTGTACATAACCCCCTTGACATTGCTACTCTTCAAGGTATAAACATAACAGTAACACATCCATCAACTAAAAATAAAATAAAATAAAAGTTCAAAAATACAATTTCACAAACCTTTGAACATAAGAGACTCCACTAACCCCAATAATCTTCCACCTTGAGCCATGAGAACTGGTGGAAAGTAACACAACAGATTTTGTCATTCTCTCTTCTCTCTCCCTCTTCTCTCTGTCTCTCTCTCTCGATCTGCACCCTCTCTCTTTCTCTTATCTCTCTTCTCGTTTTCCTTTCTCCCTCATTTGTGTTCTTTCTCTCTGCTCACCTCCCCCACAAACCAATAATATTTACTTTGGTAAGAGTTAAAGCAACAACTGTCAGAAACTTTTTTGTTTCATACATGATTACATCTATTTATATATTGTAGAAAAATTTGCTTAAAGAAAAACAGGTGGCATTCAGAGATAGAAACAAAACAATGGAAGAGCAACAATATACAAAGATCCTTCAAACTAATCAACCTAAGATTGTAGCAAGCAATAGTAAATCAATTAAAAAAAACAATAAAATAACTCACTGTTTGATCACCAGAAGCCGTGAGAATCTGTGTATCTTCCTGCAAGTAATTGTAAACCAATTTAAGACACCAACCAAGGAAATAAACAATTCAACTCAATAACAATCAATCAAATTACAAAAGAGTATGAATACCATTAGCGATACTAAACAAAGTAATATAGAGAGCGTTATGCAAAATCGATGGTACCAGATTAAGAGACTTTCTCTCATTCCATGACAAAATTACCTACGATGCAAAATTTAGAGCATTTAAAAGTACTCTTCTATCTCACAACCAATACAACACGCTTTGAAATTTAGAGCCTGCTTGTTTGTGTAAATCTTTTTAACAAAAGGATGTGTTGGTATTTTTATCATAAGCTTAAAGAGGAACCATGAAAAAGCCTTAGAAAAAGACACATCACAACAAAGACTGGTACCTTGCATCACCATAACCTCGAACCTTGAAACCACCACCATGCAGATCATAAAAGACAAGCTTTGCACCGTAAGAACGTTTGTGCATGATTCGGCCGAAATGTAGAAAAAACGATTATAATCATCGATATAAGCAACCACCAAATTAAAACAAATGAACAAAGATATCACGCTTGCTTGCCTACCGCCCAAAGACACGGAAACATCATCAAGATGTTGCCCATCACTTAAACCTCCATATTCCTTAATGTACTCATCAATAGACATAGTGACAAAGAACTTGTGTGGATATGGGTTTTTCCTTCGCTTTCTCGGTTGCAAGATGCTTTAGCCTATTCTCAAGGTATTGCTATAGTGAAAACACAAAAAGAAAAACCAAAGAAAGTTCATCAAACATCCTATTCCCCGAAATAACCACTTGAAAACATTGTAGCAATAAAAGTGAAGTTATACCGTTGGGTCCATATCTTCGTCATCGGCAAATGCAGCAGAAGCAGATTTGCTCTCTTTAGCACTTTGCATTTCAAAGAAATTTCTTGAAAGAAAATATATATTAAACATAAATATTCGTAAATTGAAATCAAAATGCAAAGAACAAAATCACACAAAAACTAAACAGATTTCACTCCTGATTGAACGTTACATAATCAATTGATCATATATCATAGAATGTTAGAAATGACGGAAATGAGAATTACCTTTTTGGCCTTCTCTTCCTCCTTACGCAATTTCTTAAAAATGCAATTTAATTCTTTAGAAGAAAACATTGATACCCCCAAATTACTGAAAACCAAACAAACCCCAATTCTCAAAAACCAAATAAACAAATTAACCCCCAAAACTAAAACCCAACAGCTACTGATACCCCCCAAATTCCCCAAATCAAATCTAAATTAAACCTCCCAAATTCAATATATTGTCATAGAATCCACAACAACAACTAATGAAACCTAAATCAAACCCTAACAACTCATCGATTCCAAGCCCAATCAACAATAAAACCCCAAAAATATGCTTGAATGCTTGCAAAATTACCTAGAAACTTCAAGCTACTTGTTTAGCCACCAATGCCAAAGGAAAACGATAGGAAGAAGAATGACAGAGTATTGGGGCTATAAAAAAATATGAAGAGGAGTTAGGGTTTTGATTCAACCAAAAATTGAGGTTTCTGTCAAATAGAAGCAGAGTAGAAGAAAACGACTTACCCTTTTAAGAAGAAGAGAGGAGAGGCGACCGAGAGAAGGAGAACAACAGTGGTTGGTGGCGATGGTTGTCGCAGGAGCTGTTGACAGGAGAGGGAGAAGGTAGGGATGACGACAGAGGTGAGGGTGGTGATGAGGGCTGAGAATGAGAGTGAGGGCGGAGATGGGAGTGAGATCGGCGGAGATGAGAGTGAGATCGGCGGAGATGAGAGAGTCAGAGCGTGAGAGGTGTGAAACGAAAGTGAGGTAGAGCGTTTTGTTTTTCACTAAGAGAAGAACGTTCTGATATTTAGGGATCGTGTGTGTTTTATTTTCATCATTGGGTTGCCACGGACTTGCCACGGCATTTCCGTCGCAAATTTTTGACCTTTCACATGTCCGTGACAAACCCCAACGGGAAATTTCGCTCTCTACCTTTTTACACATGTCGTCGCAAATCCGTGGCAAATTAGTGACGAAATAAGCTCCGTGGCAATTGCTGGTGGCTAAAACAAACTTTTCTTGTAGTAGCCATCAAACTCGAACTCCCTCGCTTCGATGTACCGACGCTTTGGGTTGGATCTTCAAGATCAAACAATTTTTTGATTTTTCAGCAGACACAGGAGCATCAGCGTCTCAGAATGGCGTCGTTCTACATGGACGGCGAGGCACTCATGGGTTCCAATGGATGCACGCCAACGATCAACTCCTCTCATGGGCTACCTTCATCCACGAGGCAAAATCATGAATGTAGAAATGGCAAAATGGGCTACCCGGTCCACATCGGGCCAGCCCACTACGGGCTCGGGCTTTTATAGGTTAGGCTAAAAAGCCCGAGTTGCAATTCGGGCTCAACATTTTCAGCTCAAGCCCAGCCCTATGCGGGCTCTTCGGGCTAGCCCACATTGTACGCAAATTTTTTCTTCTAATTTTTTTTAACGATACTATGTAGAAAAAATGAAATTAATCAGCATCATGTGATGCTCTTCTAAATTTTGACACGGCTGTTTTTGGAGTTAAACTTGATATCCACCCAAGGAAATCAATTTGGTGAACTCCTTTTAAGCCTTAACTGATGTTATTGTCCGCTGAGAAAATTACCCAGTACTACTAAAGTGATAAATCAATCAATATTAAATCTCCTAGCTTCTAAGTCTTGAGAATTACCGAATGCTAAACAATCTGCAACTGCACAAGCACATACATGCACTGGATTACTAATTTTATTTATGTGTAAAATTGGAATGGTCACTGGATTAATAGTTTTATTAGGTTTGGAATTGGAACCGTGACTGCAAAGCATCTTACTATTGTGTAATTGTGGTTTTTTTTTTGACTTTTCACATTGGTTTGGATTAATAATTTAGGTTCTTGTTAGCAATGCACATCCTATTTGCTTAATTTACGGGCTTGTGGGTTACCCATGACTCGACCGGGCTAGCCCAATACAGAACATGCTTTTTTGGGTTGGGCTAAAAAGCCCGTATATAAAAATAAGCTCAACTTCTCCGGCCCTAGCCCTATGCTTTTTCGGGCTAGCCCGGTCCGGTCCATTTTGCCAGCAGTAAATGTAGTATAGGTATAGCAGCACATAGACATAATTACGTTTACTGGACTTATTATTTAAGAGAAAAAAACAAATTAATCAATCTTGATATAAGACTTGGGGTGGGATTACATATTTGTATCAGGTAAAGGAAAGAAGACAAAACTAATTGGAATTTTGGAACGTGATGGTCAGGAAAATTTAGAGTGACGGGTAGTGGTAGTATTAAGTTTCAAGAATGAGTTTCAATTAAAAGAGATAAAATTGGAAAAATAAACTCTATCTATTTTGATTGATGGTACAATAGTATTAAGTGTTTAACTATAGTTAACTTTAGTTAACTCCAATAGAAAATTAACTATACATGTAACAACTTCTAAACTAATTTAGTTAAGTTAGTTAGGCACTAACTAACTTCTAAACTAATATAACTAAGTTAGTTAGACACTAACTAATTTTCTAATTCCTAATACTAACTATATCTAATAGTCCCCCGAAAGCTAGAAGTTATTCACAACACTTCTAGTTTGACATGAACTATACAAAAGTACATATCAACAAATCTAAAATAAAATTACATCAAAACAACTAACAAAGCCAATGAAGACACAACATAAGCAAAAGAAACAAGCCGTGAAGGGCTACAAAGAGAACAATCTTGTCTGCCACTAGCAAAGTGAAATTCACGGCAACATGCTAATGCTTTCTTGAATTGTTTGGTCAGCACAGAGAAAAAAATGTATAATTGTGCACTGTAGGCCAAAACGCTCCTCCAGTCTGGTGCTTGGTGTTGTGTTTTTATTAAATTAATAATATTTCAAATATTTCAAAAGTGGAGAACTTTTGTATTAAAGTAATTTCTATTATTAAAGTGAATGAAAGCTATGCATAACTAAATATATATTTATGAGTTTTCAATTGATTTAAGTTGAAAATTTTAAGTGAGTCGGTTCCGTTTCTTTTCCCTATGATTATACTATTTAGTTATAATACTATCATTACTTGCATCCGGTTTTTGTTCTTTTAAGAGTATAATTTTTTAACGGGAAAATAGTTTTATGGTCATATATGTTTAAAGTTGCTTTTAATATAATAACGTTGCTTCCGTTTTTTTTACGGTCATAATAATATGAATTTATGACTATAACTTTTGAAAAGCATGTGATATATCATATAACTGTTCAACGGAAAATTATTTTGAAACGTTAAAACGATAAATGGATTTTATCACCTATTCACTGTTCCCATTTATCATTATTTATATGTGTAACAGATATATTTTCAAATACTATGAGTTTGGATATATATAATAAGAGAGTTTTGGAATAAGGGAGTGCGTAATTAAAAAAAATCATTTCCTCTCTTCTTAATATATAGTATATATATACGTTGGTTTGATATATACAGAAAAAGAGATTGATGCGTGGGTTTTTTAACATCAGAAAAATCACTTCCTCTCTTTGAAAGATATAGTCCTGGGTCCATCTCCTGTCTGAATAAAACATTCATTTTTGCTAGTTCTGATTCCTCTTTCGTTACTTGTGATTGAGACAGACCGGTTGTATCTCGGGGAATTTGCGCTGTAGAGGCGGATAAATTCTTCAGGACAAGTCACCAGACGCCTCCGGTTATTTTTCCTAACGTGTTCTGTGTTCGCAGGTACTCACTGTTGTTGCTGTGTCAAAGCGCATATTACTACACTTGGCACGTAAATATATAACAGCTGGTTGCGGTAAATGATGTATCCCAGACAAAAGTAGACCAAGAGAAATGGTAGCGTAGCTGAGGAGCAAGGATGAAGTATATTACACCAAGAAGACCAAAGAAAATAATCCTGGGAATTTCACAGTGGTAAGGAATTGATGGTGCCTCAAAATCACTTTCTCCACCAAAAATTCTTTTTACATAATTGTAAAAAAGTGGAAACAGTTGAAAAAGTTCCGATGCTATATAAGTTCATCCGAATGTCACAACATATGCCATAAAGAACCAACACAAACGGCAAAAAGCCAAAATCGACTCGATCGAAAATCGAATCGAACTCGCTTGAATCACAAATATTGGAAATCAAAATGAAAGGAGGACAATGAAGCGAAATCGCAAAACTGATGTGCAAGAATCGCAAACGGAAATGATGTTTACCGATACAAGAATGACAAATTAACAATTTGTGTCAAACGAATTAGAAACGGAACAAACGAAAGCAAGTTGCACAAACAAAAACTCTCAAAGAAACGAGAGAGGAAGGAGAAAACGGTCAAGAATTTAAGAGATTTTGAACATGAATTGAAGAGCAAAACCAAAGACCACAATAGGAATGACTCAAAACTGAGAAAAAAAAGATAAGAAACTAATAAAATTAATATAAAAATAAAAAATTTCTTATCATACCGCAATGAGCCCCATTCTTCATGAATCGACAAACAGTAGAAGACATTCGCGTGAAAACAATGGAGGAATCATTGAGGAGAAAGGAACGCGGAAGCTATATCGCTCTTGATACCATATTAAGAGTTAAACTCTATCTAAGAATTGAAGATAAATTTTATTCAAATGAATGGTGAAGTAAAAACTTAATACAATATGAAGAGGTGATCACTATATATAGTGCACCTTCTAGTGAAAGTAAATACAAAAATCCAACTAACTAACTAAGAAAAGTAGTTACAATTGAAAACTAATTTAACTAACTTGTAAACTAACTTTCTAATACTCCCCCTCAAGTTGGAAGAGAGATGTCAAGATCTTCCAACTTGGAGATGAGATGCTAAAATAAAGCTTTCATGCATCTTGCACTATCAGTCAACCAAAAATTCAAATACACAAGCCACGTGAATATGAATTTCATTCAGCAACCATTGTAGACACTTTAGGAAATTTAGGAATTTGAAATCTCATTCTACAAGGCCAAACATTAGTGCTAGTATGTTGATGGCAATTGAAAACTTGCAAGAAACCACATGTCGACAAAAGATGATGAAGCGGGCTCGAGGGATGATCGAGGAAGAAGCTTCAAAGAACTTCTTGAATACGCGCAAGAAGTGACTGAATTTGTCCTTAGAGAGATGTCGAGATACCAACACAAGAGCGGAATTATCCGAAGGATGGAGGTATAATGCGTCATCATGGTTTTGTGGAGGATTTGTCATGGCAGAGATGAGTTGAACAACAACCAAGCAAGTCAAAGAACAAAGGAAGAATGATGAACGCAGAGAATCTCAAAGAACATATGGAAGAAAAAAATCAAGAAATTTCTTTTGATACCACGGTGAACACTATTGTTCATGAATCGCAAAGCAAAAGAAGAAATTTGCGAGAAGACAATGGAGGAATAACCGATGAGAGATGAACGCGGAAGATACATAATCGCTCCTGATACCATATTAAGTTTCAAGAATGAGTTTCAATTGAAAGGGATAAAATTGGAAAAATAAACTCTATCTATTTTGATTGATGGTACAATAGTATTAAGTGTTTAACTATAGTTAACTTTAGTTAACTCCAATAGAAAATTAACTACACATGTAACAACTTCTAAACTAATTTAGTTAAGTTAGTTAGGCACTAACTAACTTCTAAACTAATCTAACTAAGTTAGTTAGACACTAACTAATTTTCTAATTCTTAATACTAACTATATCTAATAGGTAGCGACGAGTAACAAGCGAGAGAGAAAAAAAAGAGGGTATTTTGTCGGGATATTTGAGGTTTGGTGTGAGTGTGATGCATTTGAATAGTTGTACTTAACTGTCCATGGTAAACCAATATAAATAGACTACACAGTAGAATATCTTAAATCTAGCTATTTAGTATTTTTAGTAGTATATATTTGTATAAAAAAAATTAAACAAGACCTGCGGGGATGGCCTGCCCTATAGTAAATCCGTCCCCGATTAGGATTTGGTGTTAGTTTTTCTTTGTTTTTCTGCCTGGGCATCCACCCTCTTTCTCTAAAAAAAAGAATAATGCAAATGAACTATTTCATTTTGAATTGCACTCTTAACATTAAGGTTTAGAGTTTCTTTGGTCGTACATAATTATTGTAAACTGTAAGTATCAAAGATATCTTTCGGTGCATTTTTTTATTTATTTCGACTGTGATGATACAACAAAACACATTAATACTTAACACAACAACATTTAGGAGGATCAAAATCAATACAGCTGCCCGAACTAAACCCTTTGTTAGTACAAGCACTGTTGCAATCTCCAATACAAGGCCCAATGCAATTTGCGCCCTGTGGCGTAACAAATCCTGTACAAACAAAATTTGAGATATTTATGCATACATTCACCTAATTTTTTTTTTAAAAAAACCAACCAAGTGTTATTTAAACTTATGCACCAAACCACCAAATATATTTCACTTAAACAAATTATTAGTGATCTTAGATTAATGCATAAAAGTTTATGAAAATTACAACTTCAAAAATGAGTGGTTGAGTCATACTCATCTAATAGCTTATAAGCTTTTCCCTTCTAATATATAAGCTATGAAGACTAGTATAACAAACAAGAAAAATTCTCAATTCAAAGTTTGTAAATTAATAAATTGTATTGAAAGCGCAACTTAAATGATAAAACTAACTTTTACCCTTACCTGAAAGCAAGACGAAAACAATGAATAAAACACCCAAAAGATAAGACTGGTAGATTTGAATAGACATTTTGTATGATTTAAACGTATGTTTTATTTCTTGCAAGAAGAAAGACTAATATCATTTTTATATATAGACTTTGAGAGTAGTTAGGACATGATAGAGATATGATAAGATATGAAGAACGATAAATATAGGATATGTTAGAGACAGAATAACACTATCATATCATATATTTGACGTGCAACACCTAATAAGAAATGTGAAAATATATTTTATTCCTTTTTTAGGTACAAAAATAATATATATTATTGTATTATATATTTTAGATCATAAACTAACAAATAAGAGATAAGATTTGTTGACACCAGATGTTCAAATGACTTACACCAAATCTTAACCATTTAAATCAATTGATTCAATGCTGATTATATTTAACTAAAAAATTAAGAAATGAAATAAAAAGGATCATGTGACCATATTTATTAGATATGCACAATCTGATTTTTACAATTCTGAGTTGATCTAGATGATCATGTAGTAGAATTTTCGGTATTACCTGCAAAGTTTCCTGCGGAAGAGTGCAACCGTCAGTACTTGGGCTCTTGTTTCCATTAGATGATGCAACCACACCCTCAATCTCATCCATGGTAAATTTTGCGGTGAGACGAGAATTCTCCAAAGGGGAGAGTTGAGGAAATTGGATCTCATCAATTGTGGGATGACACCAAGGCTCCTCTGAGAAGTGGGTGGAAAAATAGCGAACCACCTCAACATGAATGCTAGCCACACCCTCGATCCAACCATCCCCTAATCGTAAGGCACAAATGGCATTCCTCCCATCTCTGTATTTCACAGAAGCGTGGAAGTATGATCTTATATTAGCATCTACCTCTCTCAACCATATACCCGTTAATCTTTAAAACATGAGAGGATCCTTACTCTTTAGGAGAGACCACAATTTTGAGAAGGACAGTTCCCTCGCGTCAACCTCAAGTTGTGTCAGACTGACCTCTTCACAACAAGAGATCCGCCTCTTCCACTAAAGGTTGGATCAACACATCAGTATCTCTGTAAGCCTTCTTTTTCCACCCATTAAGTTCCCCTTTAAGGAGTTTGAGTTTCTCCTTAAGAATGAACCCCATCCATCCTGAGAGAGCACAAGAGGACCAACAATTTGTAACCACCTTATGGATGTCCTTATGTGCTAGCCAGTGATTGTTGAATATGAAAGGTTTCAGACCCCATCCTTGCTTAAGAACTAAATGGCAGTGGTCGGAGACCTATCTGGCCAATGCCCACTGAGCAACCTGGCCCAATGTGTCCACCCAGTCCTCTGATAAAAGAAGCCCATCCAAACGGCTAAACGAGTGACCACTCTACTAGAGCCATGTAAACTTGCTTTCGATGACCGGTAGATCAATGAGGCGCCCATCTCCTCAATAAAACTCCAAAACTCAAGCATCTTTGTCCTACTAATAGAGTTTTCGGCAGTTCCCACATCCCTCATCTTTGACGGTCTTAGGACCGCATTGACATCTTCGAGAACACACCAGAGATTTCCGCCAAACCCTTGTCGAGACATCAGGATCTGACCCTAGAGTTGGCGCTAATTTCCTTCTAATGTGCATTTGGAGTAGACATTGACGATGTAACATTGCATTCCTTCAGCCCCCACTCGAGACAGACTTCCAAAAACCCAAGCCCCTCGAAAGTAGAAACACGTTTTCCTTTTGATTTGCTCCAAATCGACAACATGCCATCACTACTCCCCACTGATAGGGAAAAATGCTAGTCATAGTCGTCACTGCCCCATATCCTTCTACATAAGGCCTCCTCAACAACCTCTATATTAATTTCCTATATAGCAAGGAATTCTCTAAGTTGTGGTCTCCCCCATGTGGCAAGGAAATGCCACGTCATGGACTAATGGGTGGCTGCCACGTGGCGTTTACGTGACACTATGATATAAAATCTGTGCATTGCCCCACATGGGAATAAAACCTCCCACCTTTGGATTTCAAGCAACAAATACCATTGAACCATGAGTTGTCTTTATATTAATATAATGTACTATAAACTCAAAATTATTAATTATAAGGAGTATTTTTCCAATTTTTTTTGTCTTTCCATTATCTTTAGATAACACTAAAATATTAAAAATTAATAATGTTATATATAGTGCTCATAGAAAATAAGAAGAAATCATAAAAAAGTGAGTAAAGTTTGTTTTGATTGTAAATTTATAATAAATTTTATAAAACCAGAATTATAAATATTAAATTTTATATAATAAACTTTATAGTAAATTTATTATATAAAATTATATTTATAAATAATAAATCTGAGTTTATATATAAAATTTACTATAAACTTTACTGTTTAATGGTTGTGATTTTATAAAATTAGTATAAAATAATTTATAGTTTATAATTTACTAATTATATTTATAAATTATTTTTCCAAATATAAATTATAATTTTTTGACAAGCCAATCGTGTATTTGCAAGAGCTAAACATATATTTAAACTAAATTATAGTAATAATAGTAATAATAATAACAATGCAATATATATATATATATATATATATATATATATATATATATATATATATATATATATGCGTGAATCCATCAATAATTAGAGTGATATAGTACTATCAATGATTTTCCGGACATAATATAAAATTATAAATGGTGAGAAAGAGAAAGTAGAGCGTTGAGGGATTAAACTCATACTATATCAACTTTCTACTACACTTTACCACTTGGTTTTCTCATCTCAAAAATAATATTGCTATGAGTATGAAAGCATCAATCTAGTTCTTATGCTGATGTGAGTGGTTTTGTGGGTGTCTAAGGCCATCTTCAATGAAAGAACATTTTATTCCTTTTGTGGATGTCTTTCTGTCAACTAATACATAAATGAAGCCAATTAATTAGAAGCTAAATACAAAAGATGACAGGAAATATATAGCATCCACAACAAACATGGTACACCTGTATCTATATTTTATTTCCATGTGTTTTTTGCTTTTCACCTTTATGCCAAATTCTATTTACACCAAATAGGTAACCAATTCAACTTACACAAACTTATCACTAAGGAACAAAGTAAAGTAAACTCCACTTGATTATTCCTTTCACTATTTAAAGTTTCTACTAGTGATTTCCCGAACATTCTCAACTTCTTTCTATGTTAAAACCAGCAACTATAAGAAGAATATAAGCCTTCAAACTATTGCAAACATATCAGTGAAATTAAGATGGAAAAGGCACACACAGTTGGAGTAGCTATGGACTTTTCTCCTACAAGCAAATTAGCACTTAAATGGGCAGTTGATAATCTCATCAACAAAAATGATCAAATCATCATCATCAATATTCAGCCTCCTTCAGCTGATCACACCAGAAAAGAGCTTTTTGAAGCCACTGGTTCACGTTAGTACCTTCCCTTTTCTTTTCTTTAGTACTCCTCACCATCGATCTGGTTCATAATATCAAGATTTTTGATGTTTTTGCGTTCGCAAGGCAACATCAATTTAGGTTGTATCAGTTGCATTTAACTGTGATTCTCTATAATATTAAAGACGATTAGACTATCTTATTTGTGATTTAAAACATTGATATGTTGTAGGTTTGTTTTGGATAAGATATGTTTTGCTTAAGCATTTTTTTTTTTGTGTTTTGTAGCTTTGGTGCCTTTGGAGGAATTGAAGGAGATAAACTTTACAAAGCAATATGGGATTGCTAGGGATCCTGTAGTCATAGATATCCTTGACACAGTCTCAAAGACCAAAGGGGTATTTATGCTGTTTCGTATTGTGTTATCTTCTTATATATGTTACCATAAGAAGAAAGAATGGTTATGTTACATTAGGGTAAAATTGTTTGGTGTTTTGGAATCAGGCAAAGGCAGTTGCAAAGGTGTATTGGGGTGATCCAAGAGAGAATTTGTGCAATGCTGTGGAAGATCTTCATCTGGATTCCTTGGTTGTTGGAAGCAGAGGTTTAGGTCCACTTAAAAGGTAACATTAATCTTTTAAAAGATTTTTTAAACCATGTTATTGGTGCGTATCATCTATTGATTCTGCGAGTAATTAATTTATGCTTGATCACATGTTTATTCAACTTTGTTATTGATCTGTATGGTTTTTCCAATTACCACTCAAATCAACTCTCGTTTTCAAAAGATTATTTTGATGACATTTAGAGAAGTTTTTCTGTTTAATGTGAATGGAGTAGATAGTTTAAAGATATTTATTTATTTATTTATTTATTTATTTATTTATTTCAGGGTGTTGTTGGGCAGTGTAAGCAAGCATGTAGTGACAAATGCGTCCTGCCCCGTCACAGTGGTTAAGGAAATGCAACCCTCCAAGTCAAGGCATTGATGGATTGCTAATACTTACTTTGTTTAATGCTTACTACTATATATAAAGATGTTGTATGGGTGTTTGATTAATACTACTTTGGACTTATTATAAGTAAAAAAACACTTTCTAAATTTATAATTGAATAACTTATTTATTTATTTAGTCTATATATAAACTAGATACATTAGTTATTCAATGAACCTAAAAGAAGGAAATGAGCTTGGACTCTCCCAATCAATGTACATTGATACCATCTTAAAGAGGTATAACATGGAAAATTCTAAACGAGGCTATTTACCAATAGGAGTTGGTATTACTCTTAGTAGGGAGAACGGTCCTAAAAGTCCCGAAGAGAGAGAACGCATGAATAGAGTGTCATACTCTAGTGCAGTGGGAGCTATCATGTACACGATGACTTGTACACGTCCTGATGTTGTCTATGCACTAGGTGTAACTAGTAGATATCAGGCAAACCCTGGCGAGGAACATTGGAAAGTGGTCAAGACCATTCTTAAGTACTTAAGAAGAACTAAAGACCAATTCCTCGTATACGGTGATTAAGAATTAAAACTGAAGAGTTATACTGATGCAAGTTTTGCGTCAGACAAAGATTATAGCAAATCTACCTCAGGTTATGTTTTCACTTTGAATGGCGGTGCAGTGAGTTGGAAAAGTTCCAAGCGATCTCTGATTCTGCATTCAACAAGCAAGAAGCGAGTATATAGCAGCAAGTGAGGCAGCTAAAGAAGCAGTTTGGATGAAGAAATTCATATTTGTGCTTGGTGTGGTCCCTTCAATAAAGGAATCCGTTCCATTATTATGTGACAATAATGGAGCTATTGCTCAAGCAAAAGAGCCAAGATCACATTAGAAATCTAAACATATTTTGCGAAGATATCACTTAATAAGAGAAATCATTGAACGTGGTGACGTCAAGATTGAAAAGGTAGATGGAAAAAAGAATGCAGCTGATCCATTTACCAAGTGGGAAGTAGGAATGAAATACATGACTGAAAAGGTAGACTATCATAGTAATTAACAAATAGTTTATTGTATTTTAATTCCGGACACCTAAGGCCTTAGGGCGCTAGTTGAATGGACATTGGATACGATTAAATATTTGTATAATGAATGATTAGTCAAGATGGAATCCATCAACTCTTGGTAATGAGTTTGAGCTCTACAGTAAAACTAATATCCTGGCCAGGAAAATCAAATAATAGAAGAAATGAGTTTTTTAAGGTCATATGTTAACTTATTAGAGTTTGACAAAAATACCATACTCTAGAGTTAATTAGAGCTGTAAGGATGGAAGAAAAATATTATAAGATTTTTTTAATGGTTCTTGTAAGTAAAATATTTTATTACTACTTCATACTATCCAGATGTTAAAGAGTATTGCTAGATGCCTACCGTGATTAGTGAATTAATTTGATTAAATTACTACCGGTTTAGTACTGACCTACGGAGTCACACACAAACGAGTGTCTCAATCTTTGCTAAAGAAATATTTTATTATTTGATAATTAAATTGTAGAATTTATTTAATCAAATGAATAAAAATTTTCTAAGTGGAATATTAGAAGGTTCTTTGCTAGCACTTAGAATATAATAATATAAAGAGAGAGTAAAATGTTTTAATCTCTCATATACGGATGATTGGCAAATATTGAATTGAATTGAAAATGGAATCTTAATGACCATTTGTTTCAATGAATGGCAATATGGGTCTGTCTTGCGTGAGCTGCTTCAAATTAAAGAGAGGAAGACATTCTGCAGCTGTTTTTCAGCGTTGCTTTAAATCTGTGGCGAGAAATTGACAGGTGGTGCGGTGGAGGCGATCTGCAGCAGTGCAGTAGCAGCTGGGAATTTTTCCTGCTGAATTCCCAGCTGTATGGACAATATGGTGCAACAGAAATAACATTGTATTCAAAGGGGGTCTCTACCAAGTGTAGATAAAATGATTAAGCAAGTTAAAAGGTCCTCTTGGGAATGGATAGGTAACAAGGTAGTTCCTAGGCCACAAATATTATGGGAGAATGGGTGTAATGGGCCTATCAATATCTTAGATCTTGGGGGATAATTGTAAATGGTTACATTTGTAATGGGTGAGGTACCCCTTGTACCCCTATGAATACATTTTTGACTTATCAAAAAAGAGATAGTGAAATTAAGAGAGAGATAGAGAGGAAGGAGGTAGATGTAGGGAGAGTAGAATGAGAGAATATTCTAAAGTGAGTCCTGAATTATCCATCATCTCTCCTGTTTAGAAAGTAATTGAGAGACTAAATTGATGGATATATTTTTATAGCTCAAGGGCCGAATAGAAGAAAAGATGACTCTTAATAATTAGTTTTTAGAAAAAATAGCCCAGTATTATTTGTCTTCTTTCTTAAGAAACCCGAGTTGGGTAAATTGAGTATTTTAATCATATCTATCAATTAAAGAAAACCTTTTCAGTTGCTTCTTGTTCTTCATGAAACTAACTCACTTCTCTACATCTTAGGCACAATTTTGACTGATTTCAGTCGAGTATTGATTTTTAAATTAAATGCACAAGTTGATAAATAGTGAACTTTCAATTTATTTTTTTTCGATAAACAATTTTATTGAAAGGAGCATAAGGGGTGCCCAATCCTTACGATGAGAGAACTTACAAAATTGAAACTTGCTTGTCTAATCTAATATCTATTTATACAAATAAACAACTTACAAAATTACAATTTTAGTCATCTTACTTTTTTGACACATCACCACTTTTATTTTATTTATCATTTTTTAAATCTACTTTCTCTTCCTTTCTCACTCACTCTCTTTCAATATCACATTTCCCAATATTTCTAACTTCTTACACATCTATTATTAGTGGCCCACACCCTTTATTTAAAAATATTTCTTTTCCCAATTTTTTTAATCCATTATATAATCTAATATAATTAAATTAATATTAACTAATCTTCAATTTACCCCTATTTACTACTATCTAACCTAATATCTATTTATCTATTTATACAAACAAACGACACTTAATCTATTTATACAAACAAACCACATTTAATTTACTCAAACAAGTCTCTCTATTTACTTGACAATTCATCTGACTGAGGACAACATTGTAATTTACTATATATCATACTTTTATCAAATTTCTTCTCTCAATGCATTTTCTTCTCAACCCCACTTTTTTCCTACTTTCTCTTTTTTTTTCTCAAAATTCAAAATTCAAATCAAACTCACCAACTTTATTTACCCACTATCTACTAATCTAATATCTATTTATATAAACAAACCATACTTAAATTAGTCAAACAAGTTTCCCTATTAATTTGACAATTATTCTAACTAAGGGCAACATTGTAATTTACTATCACATTCTTTTTCAAATTTCTTCTCCTAGTGCACTTTCTTCTCACTCCAATTTTTTTTTAAAGTTTGCCCTCTTTTTTTTTTCAAATTTAAAATAATCAATCTAAACTATGAGATAACTGCACTAATATATAAAAACACGGGATAACTTCACTGATATATAAAAAAACACGATATTAATATATCAAAAAAAAGGAAAACTTAACGACTATTTCAACTACTGATTAATATTTAAAACACGGGATAATTGTACTGATATATAAAAAAACCCGGGATAATAATCTTGATATATAAAAAAACACGGGATAACTGCATTGATATATTTGATAATCTTCTATCTATGTTTTACTATTTACTATAATCTACTAATCAACTAAAATAATCAATTGAAACTATGAGATAACTGCACTGATATATAAAAAAACATGGGATATTTATACTAATCTAATCTAATCTAATCTAATAGTATCTATTTATCTAATCTAATCTAATATCTTTTTATTTTTGAAACAACCTAATCTAATATCTATTTATACAAACAAACAACTTACCAAATTATAATTTTAGACATCTTACTTTTTTGACACATCACCACTTTTGTTTTATTTATCATTTTTAATTCTACTTTCTCTTCCTTTCTCACTCACTCTCTTTCAATCTCACATTTCCCAATATTTCTTACTTACACATCTATTATTAGTGGCTCCTACACCCTTTATTTAAAAATATTCCTTTTCCCAATTTTTTAATCCACTATATAATCTAATATAATTAAATTAATATTAAACAATCTACAATTTACTCCTATTTACTATCTAACCTAATATCTATTTATCTATTTATTATATAAACAAACCACACTTAATCTCTTTATACAAATAAACCACATTTAAATTACTCAAACAAGCCTCCCTATTTACTTGACAATTCATTTGACTAACACTACAAAAAAAACGCGAATTAGCGACGGAATTAGCGAGGGAATTTTTGTCCCTCGCAAAAAACTGACATTAGCGACGGAATTGTAGGTCCCTCGCTAATGGTCACATTAGCGAGGGAATTAGCGACGAAATTGGCACGTCCTGGCTGATTTGGCGTGCGCGATCTGCTCGACTATGCAGATGCGATTAGCTTAGCGACGGAATTGGCACGTCCCTCGCTAATTGGCACGTCTTTTTGACCGAATACCCCATTATCTCACTCTTCTCTCACTCTTCTCTCATTCTTTCACAATACCCACTCCTCTCCTCTTCCTCTTCCTTTTCCTCTTCCTCTACTCTCTCTCACCTACAAACTAACCCACCACCACCACCACCACCACCACCACTCACAATACCCATTCTTTCACAATACCCACTCCTCTTCCTCTTCCTCTTCCTCTTCCTCTACTCTCTCTCTTTCTTCACAAAACCACCACCACCACCACCACCACCACGCCCCCACCACACCACAACCACTCTCTCTCTCTCTCTCTCTCAACCACACAACCACAACCTCTCTCTCTCTCTCACTCTCTTTCTTCCACACCACCACCACACCACCACAACCACATACCTCTTTCTCTCACTGTCTTTCTTCCACCACCACCACCACCACCACCACCACGCCCCACCACACCACAAACCACTCTCCTCCTCTCTCTCTCCTCAACCACACAACCACAACCTCTCTCTCTCTCTCACTCTCTTTCTTCCACACCACCACCACACCACCACAACCACATACCTCTTTCTCTCACTGTCTTTCTTCCACCACCACCACCACCACCCTCTTTCTCCCTTACTCTTCTCCTTCTTCTTCTCTCTTTACACCACCACAACCACCACCACACCACCACCACCGCCACCACCACCACCACCACATCCAAACAACAACAACAACAACAACAATAATAATAATAATAATAATAATAATACTAATAATAATAATAATAACAGTAGTAGTAGTAATAATAATAATAATAATAATAATAATAATAATACTAATACTACTACTACTACTAATAATAATAATAATAATAATAATAATAAATTCAAATTGATAAGCGTGCCAATCGATCGGGGTTGCGTCTTTATCGGCGATTAGCGAGGAATTAGCGAGGGCGGTCCTCGCTAATTAGCGACTGACACATATTCCCTCGCTAAATGCCACTAGCGAGGAGGGAATTAGCGACCGAACTGGTCCCTCGCTAATTCCCTCGCTAATGGACATTAGCGACCGAAATGGGCCTGTTAGCGACAGATATTTCACTCGCTAATCCCCGTGTTTCTTGTAGTGTAAGGACAACATTGTAATTTACTATATATCATACTTTTATCAAATTTCTTCTCTCAATTCATTTTCTTCTCACTCCCACTTTTTTTCTACTTTCTCTTACTTTTTTTTACAAAATTCAAAATTCAAATCAATCTCACCAACTTTCTTTACCCACTATCTACTAATCTAATATCTATTTATACAAACAAACCATACTTAAATAACCAAAACAAGTTTCCCTATTTATTTGACAACTCATCTAACTAAGGGGGAACATTGTAATTTACTATCACATTTTTTTTCAAATTTCTTCTCCCAATGCACTTTCTTCTCACTCCAATTTTTTTTAACTTTCCCCTCTTTTTTTAAAAAAAAATTCAAAATTCAAATCAAATCTACTACTAAACTGAAATAATCAATCTAAACTACGAGATAACTTCACTAATATATAAAAACACGGGATAACTTCACTGATATATATAAAAAAAACATGATATTAATATATAAAAAAAGGAAAACTTAATGACTATTTCAACTTCTGATTAATATTTAAAACACGGGATAAGCAGATCTTGATATATAAAAACACGGATAAACTCATGATATATAAAAAAACACGGAATAACTGAACTGATAGTCATTATAGTAGATAACTGCTATATAAAAAAACTTTACTGATAGTCATTATAGTAGATAAGTCCAGTTATCCCGTGTTTTTTTACTATCTACTATAATGTACTAATCAACTAAAATAATCAATTGAAGCTATGAGATAACTGCACTAATATATAAAAAAAACATGGGATAACTATACTAATATGTTAAAAAACACACGAGATAACTGCAATGATATGAAAAAAAAAATACGAGATAATCGCAGCGATATATAAAAAACATTTCACTGAAATATTTGATAATCTACCATCTATCCGTTACAGTCTGCTATAATATATTAATCAACTAAAAATAATCAATTGAAACTATGAGATAACTTCAGTGATATATTAAAAAACACGTGATAACTTTATTGAAATATAAAAAAAAACGCGGGATAGTTGCAATGATGTATGTAATAAAACACGAGATAGCTGCACTGATATATAAAAAATACGAGATAACAACACAGACACTAATATATAAAAGAACACGGGATAAATGCACAGATTATTTTTAAATGATACTTTTACATTTTTAGATTTTAATATTTATCTAATTTTTTATTTGAGACTCCTTTTTAACTACTTTAAATTTGTCTTTTTTTCACGAGGTGTTTATCTAAGTTCGTTCATGAAAAGAATATGGTAGCACCCGTGTGTATGCACGGGTATCCTACTTGTTTATACTAATACCGAATGGCTTGTTAAATATCAAATTAAAAGTCACATTCAAAAACCAAGCATCCTATGTTATTGTGCCTCCCTCTCTTAGCCTAACACATTCAACACAAGCTAGTCTCAAGTCTTGCAAAGCTCAGCTCGATTCAACATATTCCCACTCCTAATCCTCTTTAATACTCGGTCTAACCTGTAGTGGGATTGAAAGGTCTAGCGATTTTTGTAAAAATTTCACTATCTATATGAATTACAGTGTTGGGATTAATCGACAACCAAGAAATCGTGATCTTAATTGTATTTCAAATATTGTCTATTTTTTATCAAACAATTTTTTTGACAACTATATTTCAAATATCTCAATGAATTTTCCGCTCAAATAATGAATCACTAATTTCTCTATACTAGTATAATTTACCCGTGCCAGCACGGGTCGAAATTCATTTGTTTAGACACCGTAAGATAATTACTTCAACTATTTAAATATTTATATAATAGTAGGAAATTAAATTTAGATTTATATATATATATATATATATGTCATACCCCAATTTTGTTCGACTCGTTGAAGATCAAATAAAATTGTGTTTTTGTAAATACCCAATTTTAGTAAGTATTTTTCTCGTCTTCAGAAAACCCCAAAATATATGCATTGTGTAGGCGTCGGCTACACGCATGTGTTCAAGTTGCGCTCGTCATCAATTGTCCATCTTGTTTTCTCATCGTGTGTGCGTATCATTTCAAATCGCGTGCTCGCTTTGATTTCTTTGTGCAAATTATTATGTCTAATCGTGTACACGTGATTCTCATTGCCCGGACGTGTTCGCTTCTCGTGCTGTTTTTTTTTCATTGCTCATTACCTTGTTATAATTGTTGTTATTAGTTCAATTAATTATTATTGTCAAGAAAAAAGGAAAATGTAAATAAACATAATCAAAATCGATTTTAAAATGTTTTTCTTTAAGCATAATATCAGTTTTTTTTTACAAGGCAATAGAAGTCAACTTCACTTTACACATAGGGACAAAATAGTACATAAAATCAAAACAAATAAAAAACACAAACAGGGAGCCGTTGCTGTCCATGCTTGCTGCCTCTGCCCATTGTGGCATTTTGAGAATGAGTTTCATTGTCATTTATCTACGTCTCCTAGCTTTGAACTATTTTAGAAAAATGTCCTTGTTGCTGCTGCTGTTGTTGGTCTCCCACCATCCACTGCTCTTCACCCACACCTACACCACACCAAAACCCCACTATAAGAACAGCAACGCAGAGCACATTGAAGGGGGGGGGGGGAACAGCAAAAAAAAAAACTCAGCCAAAGAGAACACAAACACAACAAACGCTGCACACATATACTAAGCCTTCATCATTCCCTCTTCACCATTGCACCTGTACAAGCACCACACCCACCTCATCCTTCTCAGTTACCACACCTTCAGCCAAAGATGAAGAGGAGGGGACATTGAGAACAAAAAAAAAAAACATAAACAGAACACAGCAACATATACGCAAAACAGAATACAACAACACAAGCTCTCCTCCATCTTCAACACGACAACCACCTCACCACCACCAAAGACCACCACCTTTCCTTCCACATAAACACCACCACGCCCTCCCTGGACCTCTGTCACCCTTCGCGCACCACTACACCATCAGAACCACCGCCGTCACCACCGCGAGCCATCCATCTCCCCGTTTGCAACCACCGTCGCGCGCCAACACGTCGTCGTCGTTCTCTCTTCGGACCTTCCTCTTCCCTCCTCCATCGTTCGCCGTTTCTCTCTCTCTCGTGGTACCTCTCTCTCTCTCTCTCTCTCTCTCGCTGAATCGCTGAATCGCTTCTCTGGGTTCTCTCTCTGAAAAATGAAATGGAACGGCGCAGGATTAGAGTTTAACTTTAGGTTTTGTTTCTCTGTTTGAATGTTGGTCTGGGCTTCCTTTCTTTTTTTGTTGTTGTTTTTTTGTTTGGCGTTTCACAGCCCAGTGGGCTGGAGTTGCTTTGTTTTTTTAAGTTCCTTCCTTTTTTTTGACACCTGTTTGTTAATCACACCCCCCCACGTTTTGATTACAGCCTGTGTTGTTTTTTTAAATAAAATGTAGACCTATGTTTCCTTTGGTTCACATACTTATGATTAAAATATTCTCAAGTTGATTTTGTTGTTGTTCTTTGCTTGATGATGTTTAATATTGTTGTTAGTATTCCATTTTAGTGTTTAAATGTTATTTTTGTTGATGATCTAGCAATATGATTCTCACTAGTGCCTAGTGCACTTTTCTCAAAGTGAGAGGATTGCTCTATGTGATTCAACCTAGTTTTTGTGTTTATTTAAATCTTGTTTTAGTTTGCTTGTTGTTAGTTGTTGATGATAGGCAAGTTGATTCTCACCGATGCCTAGTGCACTTTTCTCAAAGTGAGAGGATTGCTCTATGTGATTCAACCTTCCCCTTTTAATTTCTTGGTGAATAATAAATGAGGTTGTATGTTTAGGGTCTAGGGTTCGTGAGGTATTGCAAATGATAGACTTACTTTAGCCTTTATGCAATTTCTCTTAGTTCATGTTATTAAGAAATCGTTGCTCACATGTCATTAATTTAACTAAGATCATTCTATGCCTAGAATCAATTGTTTACTTGTTTTCGATGCTACTTAAATTGTCTTGACTTAACTGTGTGCCGTTCCCTCAACGTGTATGACCTCCTAATGAAGACGTAAGCCTGCATGCCTGTTGTAGCGTAGAGTCATTAGGGTAAATGCACTTCTCCTCACACACACACTTTTGTTTTGAGGAATCCACCTTGCATCCTTGACAATTAATTCTTTGATCATATCGGCGTGTTTAGTCTTAGTTGATGTGCGACATTTGCATGATTACTTGATGCGATAATAATTTCACCCTTTTCCCCCAAAATCTTTCAAACTATTTTCCAATTAACGCAAGTTATTAGTGACTATCACCCAAAGCCTTGGCTTGTTTGATTGTCATGAACGCTATCAAGAGTTATTAGTAATGATCACTCAAAGCTTTTGCTTGCTTAATCATTATGAAAGCTCTTCCTTTCTCTATAACCATTTCAAAACATTTTCATCTTCAAGTCAGAACTACGTCGCTTTGATTCCCATTTGGGATACGTAGGAGCGAGTTCCGTTCTCGTCAAGCGCAATAAACAAAAGTCATTTTCATAAAACAAACGAAAAGAATTATTTTCAAACCCATTGTTGCTAGTGGCTAATCAGAACCTTTGTTCGTCTAGGCATTGGTGGCAATGGCTTTTCCCGAAAGAACAATAAAGCGGTGATCACCCATAACCTTTGTTAGTTTGATCATTCGTCCCAATCAATTTTTTTCAAAAAATCATTTTCAAAAGAACAAATAAAAACGAGTCGCTACTAATAGTCAATCAGAACCTTTGTTCGTCTGACCAGTGGTAGTGACTCTCATTTTCAAGATTACTTAGCGGTGGTTACCCATAACCTTTGTTAGTTTAATCATTCGCTGAATACTCGTCCTATTTCGAAAACTCACTAAAAAGATAAAAAACAAAAACCCTTTTCATGACAACCAAGAACTACGTAGCTTTGAATTCTCCATCGCACTAGGAGATACGTAGGAGCGAGAGGCCAACTCTCGTCAAGCGCCAAAAATAAAATTTTTTTATTAAGTTTCCCCATTCGCTTCAAACAAGAAATAAATAGGCAAATCTAGGTATTTTTCAAATTAAACGTAAAACCACACACTTAATTAAAGGTTCCCTCTCAATAGAGAGGACGCGTGTAAGTGCTAACACCTTCCCCGCACGTAATCGACCCCCGAACCCATATCTCTAGTTTTCGAAAGACCATCCGCCTTGTTCAAAAGACATTTTTTCAATGTTTTGGTCTTAAAATTAAAATATTGGTGGCGGCTTCAAAATTTTTCCACGTTGTACATTGAGAAACCCAAATCGGATTTTTCGGGGTGCAACAATATATATATATATATATATATATATATATATATATATATATATATATATAATTTTGAGATCCCGTGAAATCAAATAATACTTTAGTAGTGACAACCCATATATAAAAATACTTTAACAACTACATAAGTACTAATCAAATAATACTTTAGTAGTGACAACTGCAGTGTATATAATTTTAGGGGTATTTTCATATTGAGATGTTATTACAACATGAATTACTTATAAGTATTATACGGTCCAAAATAGTATTAGTAAATAGTAACTTACAAATATATAGCAAATATACCTTTGCATAAGGACATGTAGCTTGCTTTTGACTAAGGCGATTGACATTGACAACCGTAGGGATCAATGTTCTCTCACATCTTGTTTATTCTCTCTACTTGTTTTCTAAGTGCAGCGTAGTGAATAGAAAAATATTAAGCACAAACATTGTAAACTACAAATATACTAATCGATCAAAGTTGTATATTGATTCTAATTGTATGTGCATCAAGCTGAATACAAAAATATGTGACAAACATTTTTAATATATAACATTATTTATAAGATGAGAATTAAAAAAGATTGAAATGGATAAAATTACTCATATTTAATATTGATCTTTTCTGTTGGCAAGGATTTTGGTCTAGTCTCCCATTCGCTTTTCTCTGTTTTTTTTTCCTTTTTTTATTAATAAATTCGGGCAATCTGTCTATTTGTTAAAAAAACTCATATTTAATAACATTCTATGTAGTAAATATATAGAATAAAATCTATGGAATGTGATACAGAATATTAGATGGTAAATAAATATAATATATAAATGTAATATATAATAACAAATATATATGTATCAAAATAAATAATAAATAGATATAAAAAGTAGGTAAAAAGTTTTGCAATAAAAGAAAGAATAGGATAAACATTATGTAATACGCTTTAATAACATGAAATTGTGGTAGCTCAAATGGTAAGCGTCAGGAGGTGGCAACGTGGGGGAATGAGTTCGATCCCCAGCTTCTGCTTTTTTGGTGATATATTTCGAAATAACATGCTGAGGTGGATTAAAATTGTGCTGATGTCATTATTGACATGGATGCCTAGGTGGACAATCCATGGCTTATTATAACTAGTATGTATCACCCGTGCTAGCACGGGTATACATCCTCTTTTTTTTAATTTAATTGTAATTATTATTTTGTTAAAATATTATGTATATCTATCATCGATATTTATGATTAGTAAAAAGGCGAGTCTTATTTGATTATGGTGGAAATTTAATTAAATACAACTGTTAAATTTGTATAAAACGTATATGTATTGCATTCACACCCCCTGATATATAAGTCGATCAATAGAAACGTAGTTTTGGTGTTATTTTTCTAATAATCACACGAAGCACCAACTCCATTCAGTATGCCAACCATATTTGCCAAGACACAACATAATTTAGAGATAATATGAACAATTAAATATCGAACTGAACATAAAAATTACAGATATGCCGTACAAATATCACATTACCTACTAAATAGTCAGAGTCAAATCATGGTTCGAAGCATTCTGATGGTGTAGTGAAACTGAATCCGATAAGGAACCACGTATGGTGATGCTGGCCGAATTTTTGCCGCTAATGCGAAGTTCAACCTGTACTTTTGTCGAGCTCGACATATAACATGAAAACAGACATGCGTAAATTTGTGAAGGTGATTAGGGACGACAATGATAAAATCGGCGGGTCGGTGAGTACTCCCGATCTCCTCCACATAGAGTTTTTCTCCCCGTCCCTCGTCCCCATAGTCCCCGTGGGGACCTCGTAAAATCATCAGGAATTTACTACGGATGTAAATTAAAATCTAATAAATTGGGAAAAATACAATTGCTAAACTAAAAAAAAATAGGTTAATATTTTAATATAAAATTTAGTCATTTTAATTATTGATATTTTTAAAAAAAATTAAGAATAAAAGATAACAGTTAGCACATTTTTATTTTTTATTTATATTTTTAATTAAAAAACACATATAATGTACTCGGACAGCAGAATTTAAGCTTGTTTTTAAAAGGTGGACACAGTGATAGTGAAAGAGGAAAGTAAAAAAATTGTTCTGATAGATTCGTGCTGATTTAAGCTTGTTTATTATGTAACTAAAAATTGTTCTGACAGATTCATGCTAATTGTTGTATAATACCAATAAAATTGTTGTATTGTTATAACTGCTGGCCGGTTCTAAAGCAATCGTTGCAATGAAGCGGGTGACATGGAGATGGAAAAGTTTGCTAAGGCTATGTTTGATGTATGGTTCAAAGAGAGGTCAGATTTTATTGGCAGGGGCATGTCCGGTGTGTTATGGCGTTCCAACCCAAATACATAAAAAGGTGAACTATGATTTACATAGCATCTCTGACTGAACTCAATATTCTGTTTGACATGTTTTCAATCCAATTTTTCCTGCCCTATATCCGGTTTGACAGATGGGGTATCTATAAATAGATGATCATTACAATAACATGATGACTACAAATAAACACGTAATCCATATTTGTCTACATCATATTCGTAAAACTTTATTATGATTATCTAACATCCTTATACTTTTTTATTTATGATGAAAAAATTGTTAACAATATTATAATAAAATATATAAGTATTATTTTTTAGAATTATAGAACTTATATTTTACGCCTTATTTACATATAAATGTACTATGTAGTAGTATTATTTATAATAGCGAATATTAAATACAAATATTATTAATGCAATAATTTAAAGAATACGTACTTTCGTTGCACTTTCACTTTTATTATTGCAATAATTTAAAGAATATGGTTCTATCCACACACACAGAAAAGTAGAATAAAGTTAGGATTTAAAATTAAATGAAATTAGGATTAGGACTTGAAAATATTTTCTAAAGAAGACTACAAAAAAATGAGATAGAGATGGAGGAACTCACCTTTAGGTTTACGCAAGTATCTTTGTGTGCTCTATTTTATCTCTCTATGGATGGATATCATGGATCAATATTGTAAACGGTTCTATCCACACATACAGAAAAGTAGAATAAAGTTAGGATATAAAATTAAATAAAATTAGGATTAGGACTTGAATTTGTTTTCTAAAGAAGACTACAAAAAATGAGATAGAGATGGAGGAACTCACCTTAGGTTTACGCAAGTATCTTTGTGTGCTCTATTTTATCTCTCTGATGGATGGATATCATGGATCGATATTATAAACGGTTCTATCCACACACACAGAAAAGTAGAATAAAGTTAGGATTTAAAATTAAATGAAATTAGGATTAGGACTTGAATATGTTTTCTAAATAAGACTACAAAAAAATGAGATAGAGATGGAGGAACTCATTTTAGGTTTATGCACGCATATTTGTGTGCTCTATTTTATCTCTCTGGTGGATGGATATCATAGATCGACATTGCAGGGTTTTTGATTTGACCACCAAACTCTGGAACTTCGGGTTAAAATTTCATAGATGGATCAGCGAAGAGCCTCTGAAATGGTTAAACGAAAATGGGTTTTGTTTGGATTGTAGGCGAGAAATCAGAAGAGATGAAAAAGATAAAGAATGAGTTTTTGGGAAGGTAACAAGAGAGAGAGAGAGAGAGAGAGAGAGAGAGAGAGAGAGAGAGAGTTTTGAATAGAATTTCAAAAATTTGATTTGAATTTTCCTATTTGAATTTTCAAATGAAAATTTGTTGATTTCAAAAGTTCAATTCAGATTTTGAAACAAATTTGAAATTTCGTTTGTATTAAAAAAATTGTGGATTTCCAAATTGCTATATTGCCATATTAATGCATATATCATTGTTGTTTTCCTATCCCAAGTATTAATTATTTTGTTAATCACAATCAATGGACATGTTTTCAATTGAATTATTTTTTTTACTATTAGTATCAAACAACAGTTACGCATAAAGCAAGGTGCAAAACACGAGTTTGCTGTTTTCAAATGTAAAATAATAATTTTGTCAAAAATATATATATGGAGTATATAAAATGGAGTAATGATGAAAATTAAATTTATTTTAATAATGACAATTAATGTAAGGAAATAGAGAGAGACGGTTAAAGGGTGTTGAAAAATAATCGAGAGTGTTGAAAAATAATCGACTTGATGGGCATTTATTATTTAAGTTTGACAGTTATTTTCAATTAATTCCAATTAACACATAATGGTATTCTCATTATGTCCTGAGTAATTTTTCATTTAATTTCAATTAACAACCCTGTTTATTTGTAGCCGAAATTTTACAGCATTGTAGCCGTCGGATCAGTTACTCATGAAGATGGCGCATTATGATCCATCCGATTTAATTATGTGATAGGGTTTAAGTTGATGTGTTGACCAGGTGGAGCAAAAAAAGCTGACGTGGAATGCCATGTAATTATTTGAAAATGTGTGTGGCATTTTTTGATTGGTCCTATGTGGACACTTAGGTGGACAAACTCCTGATTTAATATACTTATGATATAGATTTCAAAAATAAATAAAATAAATAAAGTAAGTATACAATGTTTACGTGAATAACTTTCTAGTGGCAAAAAAAATTAGCTTTCAAGCAGTGAATGTGATAGGATTTTATAATAGAGATCATAAAACAACTTTGAAAATTAATTGTAATAGAAGAATGCAAATGAAATGTTTCATTTTGAATTGCATTCGCTAATAATAAAGTTCAGAGCTTATTTGGTGTTACATAATATTATTGCAAACGGTAAGTATCAAAGATACCTTCCAGTGCATTTTTTATTTATTTCGACTTTGATGATACAACAAAACACATCAATACTTGATACAACAACATTTAGGAGGATTAAAATAAATACAGCTGCCTGAATCAAATCCTTTATTAATGCAAGCAATGTCGCAATCTCGAGTGCAAGGCCCAATGCAATTTGGGCTCTGTGGAGTAACGAATCCTGTTCAAACAAATGTTAAAAGGAAAACAAGCCAATGTTATTTAAACTTTTGCACAACTATAATATATTTTACCTAAACAAATTATTAGTGATCTTGGATTCATGCATAAAAGTTTATGAAAATTATAACTTCAAAAATTAGTTGTTGAGTCATACTCATCTAATAGCTAAAGCTTTTCTCTTATGAATATATAAGCTATTAAGATCAGTATAACAAACAATAAGTACAATTTTCAATTCAAAGTTAGTAAATTTGTAAATATTACTGCATAAAATACAACTCAAATGATAAAACTGACTTTTACCCTTACCTGAAAGCAAGACCAAAGCAATGAATAAAACACCCAAAAGATAAGACTGATAGATCTGAATAGCCATTTTGTATGATTTCGATGCAATATTTTATTTCTTGTAAGAAGAAGACTAATATCATTTTTTATATATAGACTTTGAAAGTATATGTTTTTCAAGCAACGACTTTGAAAGTATATTAATGTCATTAAATGTTAAAATTTGTTTTGACTAAATTAAATGCTAAAGTTAAGTGCAATAATTTTACAAAATATCATTAAATGTTATTAAATGTTGTTGGATTCATTTGCAATTTTAAAGTTGCGGTTATAAATTATAGACTTTTTAACATATAATAATACTTAAATAACCAACACCCTTGTTCAAGTGGCTTAATCTACTCGGGGATAGAGGGTCGACGCGGTGCTCTCAAGTTTGATTTCGCTGTTGACAAAGTCAGTGTTGGCCACTGTGAAATTTGATCTTAAGTACGAGCATAGATTAGTCTTTCGTTGAAAGCGTTGGGACACTTCATGGGCACGTAGACAACAATGTTCTGAATAAAAAAAAGCTTAAATATATGTTTTTTTCCTGTAAATATCTAGTTGATCTAGTTTCTTGCCTATAATTTAAAAAGTTTTAGTTTATCCCCTGCAAATACCAAACGCATTCAGTTACGTCTATGTCGTTAACTTTCCGTCCAAAAAGATGATATATGGCTAACAAAGACAACGCTAATAATGACATAAACGCCACGTGTCAACATCATACCGGACCTTTGTGTCACACCGTCTACCCCATGTTATTACGCCATGTGGCAATAACATGCCACGTCATGGAATTGAGGTGGCTGCCACTGGCGTTTACATGACACTAAGAAATAAAATGTAATGTGTGCATTGCCCCACACATGGAAATCAAAGCCCTCAACTTTGGATTGCAAACAACAACAAATACGATTGAACCACGAGTTGTCTTTGGAACTATTAATATAATGTGCTAAACTCAGAATTATTATTTACAATGAGTGGTTTTCCATTTTTCTGACTTTCCATTAACACTAAAATATTACAACACTAATAATTTTATGTATAGTCTAATATCTATTTATACAAACAAACCTCCTGTAAAATTACCAATTTAGATCTCTTATTAACGTGACACATATATAATTTAAGGGTAAAAGTGTGTCATTCTTCACTATTTCTCTCTTTTTCTTCTTACACTCTCTTTCTTACTTTTTTCACTTTTTCTCACACTCTCTTTCTTCCTTTTCACATTTCTCTTACACTCTCTTTCTTCCTTTTTTTCTCTTTCTTCTTACACTCTTTTTCCTCCTTTTCACTTTTGTCCTACACTCTTTTCTTCCTTTTTCATTTTACTTTTCTCATAAACAATTATTTTCTTTCTCTTATCACTTCACACAAAAAAAAATTTATCACCTTGAAATTTTATGTTTTTCTCTCCAAAATCGGTTTACACAATCTATCTTTTACTATCTATTATAATCTACTAATCAACTAAAATAATCAATTGAAACTACGAGATAGCCAGAATAATATATAAAAAAACACGGATAATCGCACTAATATATAAAAAAATTCGAGATTAATATTTGTCATTGATAATTAAATATTTTGAAGACTACTACTAGAAACCTACTATCTAAAAAATAAGAAGACTTAATGACTATTTAAACTACTTATTAATATTTTAAATAAATATTTCTTATTAATAATCTACTATCTAACTTTTACTATCTACTATAATCTACTAATCAACGAAAATAATCAAATGAAACTACGAGATAACTGCACTGATATATATAAAAAACACGAGATAACTGCACTAATATATAAAAAAATACGAGATTCATATTTGCCATTGATAATTATAATTTTTTAAGACTACATACTATAAACCCACTATCTAAAAAAACAAGAAGACTTATTGACTATTTAAACTGATTAATATTTAAAACACACAGGATAAATATTTTTCACTAATACTTAAAAAATGACAATTGTCACTGATATATAAAAAAACACATGATAAATATTTTTTATTGATAATCTATTATAATCTACCAATCTATCTAATCTAATCTAATCTAATCTAATCTAATCTAATATCTATTTATACAAAAACAATCTCTCTTATCTATTTATACAAACAAATCTCCTATGAAATTACCAATTTAGATCTCTTTAACATGACACATATATAATTTAAGGGTAAAAGTGTCATTACTCACTATTTCTCTCTTTTTCTTCTTACACTCTCTTTCTTACTTTTTTCACTTTTTCTCACACTCTCTTTCTTCCTTTTCACATTTCTCTTACACTCTCTTTCTTCCTTTTTTTCTCTTTCTTCTTACACTCTTTTTCCTCCTTTTCACTTTTGTCCTACACTCTTTTTCTTCCTTTTTTCATTTTACTTTTCTCATAAACAATTATTTTCTTTCTCTTATCACTTCACACAAAAAAAAATTTATCACCTTGAAATTTTATGTTTTTCTCTCCAAAATCGGTTTACACAATCTATCTTTTACTATCTATTATAATCTACTAATCAACTAAAATAATCAATTGAAACTACGAGATAGCTGTAATAATATATAAAAAAACACGGGATAACTGCACTAATATATAAAAAAATTCGAGATTAATATTTGTCATTGATAATTAAATATTTTGAAGACTACTACTAGAAACCTACTATCTAAAAAATAAGAAGACTTAATGACTATTTAAACTACTTATTAATATTTTAAATAAATATTTCTTATTAATAATCTACTATCTAACTTTTACTATCTACTATAATCTACTAATCAACGAAAATAATCAAATGAAACTACGAGATAACTGCACTGATATATATAAAAAACACGAGATAACTGCACTAATATATAAAAAAATACGAGATTCATATTTGCCATTGATAATTATAATTTTTTAAGACTACATACTATAAACCCACTATCTAAAAAAACAAGAAGACTTATTGACTATTTAAACTGATTAATATTTAAAACACACAGGATAAATATTTTTCACTAATACTTAAAAAATGACAATTGTCACTGATATATAAAAAAACACATGATAAATATTTTTTATTGATAATCTATTATAATCTACCAATCTATCTAATCTAATCTAATCTAATCTAATCTAATCTAATATCTATTTATACAAACAAATCTCTTATCTATTTATACAAACAAATCTCCTATGAAATTACCAATTTAGATCTCTTTAACATGACACATATATAATTTAAGGGTAAAAGTGTCATTACTCACTATTTCTCTCTTTTTCTTCTTACACTCTCTTTATTACTTTTTTCACTTTTTCTTACACTCTATTTCTTCCTTTTCACTTTTCTCTTATACTCTCTTTCTTCCTTTTTTCTCTTTCTTCTTACACTCTCTTTCCTCCTTTTCACTTTTCTCCTACACTCTTTTTCTTTCTTTTTTCATTTTACTTTTCCCATAAACAATTATTTTCTTTCTCTTATCACTTCACACTAAACAATTGCCACTGATATATAAAAAACACGGGATAAATATTTCTTATTGATAATTTAATATCTATCTTTTATTATCTACTAATAACCTCAAATAATCAATTGAGACTATGAGATAATTGCACTAATATATAAAAAATACGAGATAACTTTAATGATATATAAAAAAAATACGGGGATATATAATCTATGATTATATATATATATATATATATATATATATATATATATATATATATATATATTAGGATAATTGCAATCGATATATAAAAATAACGGGATAAATACATAGATTGTTTTTATATACGCACGGGATGATACTTTTGCATTTTTATATTTTTATATTTATCTATTTTTTATTTGAAACTTCTTTATTATCTACTTTAATTTTGTCTTTATTTTCACGATTCAGACTATTTAAATACTGTCTAAGTTCATTCATAAAAAAAAACACGACGACACCCCGTGCGTATGCACGGGTATCCTACAAGTGCTCATAGAAAATTAGAAGAAATCATAAAAAAGTGACCATAGTTCTTTTTCATAGTAAATTTGATAATAAATTTTATAAAGCCCAAATTATTAAATAGTAAATTTTATATAATATATTTTATGGTAAATTTATTATATAAATTTACTTTCAACTGTAATTATATTTATAAATGATAATTCTGAGTTTATATATAAAGTTTACGATAAAAATTACTATTTAATAATGCTAATTTTATAAAATCAGTATTAATCAACAACCAAGAAATCGTGATCTTAATTGTATTTCAAATATTGTCTATTTTTTATCAAACAATTTTTTTTGACAACTATATTTCAAATATCTCAATGAATTTTCCGCTCAAATAATGAATCACTAATTTCTCTATATTTCAAAAATAAATAAAGTAAGTATACAATTTCATAGATGGATCAAATGAAGAGCATCTGAAATGGTTAAACGAAAATGGGTTTTGTTTGGATTGTAGGCGAGAAACCAGAAGAGATGAAAAAGATAAAGAATGAGTTTTTGGGAAGGTAACAAAAGAGAGAGAGAGAGAGAGAGAGAGTTTTGAATAGAATTTCAAAAATTTGATTTGAATTTTCCTATTTGAATTTTCAAATGAAAATTTGTTGATTTCAAAAGTTCAATTCAGATTTTGAAACAAATTTGAAATTTCGTTTGTATTAAAAAAATTGTGGATTTCCAAATTGCTATATTGCCATATTAATGCATATATCATTGTTGTTTTCCTATCCCAAGTATTAATTATTTTGTTAATCACAATCAATGGACATGTTTTCAATTGAATTATTTTTTTTACTATTAGTATCAAACAACAGTTACGCATAAAGCAAGGTGCAAAACACGAGTTTGCTGTTTTCAAATGTAAAATAATAATTTTGTCAAAAATATATATATGGAGTATATAAAATGGAGTAATGATGAAAATTAAATTTATTTTAATAATGACAATTAATGTAAGGAAATAGAGAGAGACGGTTAAAGGGTGTTGAAAAATAATCGAGAGTGTTGAAAAATAATCGACTTGATGGGCATTTATTATTTAATTTTGATGATTATTTTCAATTAATTCCAATTAACACATAATGGTATTCTCATTATGTCCCGAGTAATTTTTCATTTAATTTCAATTAACAACCCTGTTTATTTGTAGCCGAAATTTTCTGACAAAGATTGTAGCCATCGGATCAGTTACTCATGAAGATGGCGCATTATGATCCATCCGATTTAATTATGTGATAGGGTTTAAGTTGGTGTGTTGACCAGGTGGAGCAAAAAAAGCTGACGTGGAATGCCATGTAATTATTTGAAAATGTGTGTGGCATTTTTTGATTGGTCCTATGTGGACACTTAGGTGGACAAACTCTCGATTTAATATACTTATGATATAGATTTCAAAAATAAATAAAATAAATAAAGTAAGTATACAATGTTTACGTGAATAACTTTCTAGTGGCAAAAAAAATTAGCTTTCAAGCAGTGAATGTGATAGGATTTTATAATAGAGATCATAAAACAACTTTGAAAATTAATTGTAATAGAAGAATGCAAATGAAATGTTTCATTTTGAATTGCATTCGCTAATAATAAAGTTCAGAGCTTATTTGGTGTTACATAATATTATTGCAAACGGTAAGTATCAAAGATACCTTCCAAAGCATTTTTATTTATTTCGACTTTGATGATACAACAAAACACATCAATACTTGATACAACAACATTTAGGAGGATTAAAATAAATACAAATTGCTGAATCAAATCCTTTATTAATGCAAGCAATGTCGCAATCTCGAGTGCAAGGCCCAATGCAATTTGGGCTCTGTGAGTAACGAATCCTGTTCAAACAAATGTTAAAAGGAAAACAAGCCAATGTTATTTAAACTTTTGCACAACTATAATATATTTTACCTAAACAAATTATTAGTGATCTTGGATTCATGCATAAAAGTTTATGAAAATTATAACTTCAAAAATTAGTTGTTGAGTCATACTCATCTAATAGCTAAAGCTTTTCTCTTATGAATATATAAGCTATTAAGATCAGTATAACAAACAATAAGTACAATTTTCAATTCAAAGTTAGTAAATTTGTAAATATTATCGCATAAAATACAACTCAAATGATAAACCGACTTTTACCCTTACCAAAGCAAGACCAAAGCAATGAATAAAACACCCAAAAGATAAGACTGATAGATCTGAATAGCCATTTTGTATGATTTCGATGCAATATTTTATTTCTTGTAAGAAGAAGACTAATATCATTTTTTATATATAGACTTTGAAAGTATATGTTTTTCAAGCAACGACTTTGAAAGTATATTAATGTCATTAAATGTTAAAATTTGTTTTGACTAAATTAAATGCTAAAGTTAAGTGCAATAATTTTACAAAATATCATTAAATGTTATTAAATGTTGTTGGATTCATTTGCAATTTTAAAGTTGCGGTTATAAATTATAGACTTTTTAACATATAATAATACTTAAATAACCAACACCCTTGTTCAAGTGGCTTAATCTACTCGGGGATAGAGGGTCGACGCGGTGCTCTCAAGTTTGATTTCGCTGTTGACAAAGTCAGTGTTGGCCACTGTGAAATTTGATCTTAAGTACGAGCATAGATTAGTCTTTCGTTGAAAGCGTTGGGACACTTCATGGGCACGTAGACAACAATGTTCTGAATAAAAAAAAGCTTAAATATATGTTTTTTTCCTGTAAATATCTAGTTGATCTAGTTTCTTGCCTATAATTTAAAAAGTTTTAGTTTATCCCCTGCAAATACCAAACGCATTCAGTTACGTCTATGTCGTTAACTTTCCGTCCAAAAAAGATGACATGGCTAACAAAGACAACGCTAATAATGACATAAACGTCACGTGTCAACATCATACTGGACCTTTGTGTCACACCGTCTACCCCATGTTATTACTGCCATGTGGCAATAACATGCCACGTCATGGAATTGAGGTGGCTGCCACTGGCGTTTACATGACACTAAGAAATAAAATGTAATGTGTGCATTGCCCCACACATGGAAATCAAAGCCCTCAACTTTGGATTGCAAACAACAACAAATACGATTGAACCACGAGTTGTCTTTGGAACTATTAATATAATGTGCTAAACTCAGAATTATTATTTACAATGAGTGGTTTTCCATTTTTCTGACTTTCCATTAACACTAAAATATTACAACACTAATAATTTTATGTATAGTCTAATATCTATTTATACAAACAAACCTCCTATGAAATTACCAATTTAGATCTCTTATTAACATGACACATATATAATTTAAGGGTAAAAGTGTCATTACTCACTATTTCTCTCTTTTTCTTCTTACACTCTCTTTCTTACTTTTTTCACTTTTTCTCACACTCTCTTTCTTCCTTTTCACATTTCTCTTACACTCTCTTTCTTCCTTTTTTTCTCTTTCTTCTTACACTCTTTTTCCTCCTTTTCATTTTTGTCCTACACTCTTTTTCTTCCTTTTTTCATTTTACTTTTCTCATAAACAATTATTTTCTTTCTCTTATCACTTCACACAAAAAAAAATTTATCACCTTGAAGTTTTATGTTTTTCTCTCCAAAATCGGTTTACACAATCTATCTTTTACTATCTATTATAATCTACTAATCAACTAAAATAATCAATTGAAACTACGAGATAGTCAGTAATAATATATAAAAAACACGGGATAACTGCACTAATATATAAAAAAATTCGAGATTAATATTTGTCATTGATAATTAAATATTTTGAAGACTACTACTAGAAACCTACTATCTAAAAAATAAGAAGACTTAATGACTATTTAAACTACTTATTAATATTTTAAATAAATATTTCTTATTAATAATCTACTATCTAACTTTTACTATCTACTATAATCTACTAATCAACTAAAATAATCAAATGAAACTACGAGATAATCAGATCGATATATATAAAAACACGAGATAAATCGCACTAATATATAAAAAATACGAGATTCATATTTGCCATTGATAATTATAATTTTTAAGACTACATACTATAAACCCACTATCTAAAAAAACAAGAAGACTTATTGACTATTTAAACTGATTAATATTTAAAACACACAGGATAAATATTTTTCACTAATACTTAAAAAATGACAATTGTCACTGATATATAAAAAAACACATGATAAATATTTTTTATTGATAATCTATTATAATCTACCAATCTATCTAATCTAATCTAATCTAATCTAATCTAATCTAATATCTATTTATACAAACAAATCTCTTATCTATTTATACAAACAAATCTCCTATGAAATTACCAATTTAGATCTCTTTAACATGACACATATATAATTTAAGGGTAAAAGTGTCATTACTCACTATTTCTCTCTTTTTCTTCTTACACTCTCTTTATTACTTTTTTCACTTTTTCTTACACTCTATTTCTTCCTTTTCACTTTTCTCTTATACTCTCTTTCTTCCTTTTTCTCTTTCTTCTTCTACACTCTCTTTCCTCCTTTTCACTTTTCTCCTACACTCTTTTTCTTTCTTTTTTCATTTTACTTTTCCCATAAACAATTATTTTCTTTCTCTTATCACTTCACACTAAACAATTGCCACTGATATATAAAAAACACGGGATAAATATTTCTTATTGATAATTTAATATCTATCTTTTATTATCTACTAATAACCTCAAATAATCAATTGAGACTATGAGATAATTGCACTAATATATAAAAAATACGAGATAACTTTAATGATATATAAAAAAATACGGGATATATAATCATGATTATATATATATATATATATATATATATATATATATATATTAGGATAATTGCACTGATATATAAAAAATACGGGATAAATACATAGATTGTTTTTATATACGCACGGGATGATACTTTTGCATTTTTATATTTTTATATTTATCTATTTTTTATTTGAAACTTCTTTATTATCTACTTTAATTTTGTCTTTATTTTCACGATTCGGACTATTTAAATACTTGTCTAAGTTCATTCATAAAAAAACACGACGACACCCCCGTGCGTATGCACAGTATCCTACAAGTGCTCATAGAAAATTAGAAGAAATCATAAAAAGTGACCATAGTTCTTTTCATAGTAAATTTGATAATAAATTTTATAAAGCCCAAATTATTAAATAGTAAATTTTATATAATATATTTTATGGTAAATTTATTATATAAATTTACTTTCAACTGTAATTATATTTATAAATGATAATTCTGAGTTTATATATAAAGTTTACGATAAAAATTACTATTTAATAATGCTAATTTTATAAAATCAGTATTAATCAACAACCAAGAAATCGTGATCTTAATTGTATTTCAAATATTGTCTATTTTTTATCAAACAATTTTTTTTGACAACTATATTTCAAATATCTCAATGAATTTTCCGCTCAAATAATGAATCACTAATTTCTCTATATTTCAAAAATAAATAAAGTAAGTATACAATTTCATAGATGGATCAGCGAAGAGCATCTGAAATGGTTAAACGAAAATGGGTTTTGTTTGGATTGTAGGCGAGAAACCAGAAGAGATGAAAAAGATAAAGAATGAGTTTTTGGGAAGGTAACAAAAGAGAGAGAGAGAGAGAGAGAGAGTTTTGAATAGAATTTCAAAAATTTGATTTGAATTTTCCTATTTGAATTTTCAAATGAAAATTTGTTGATTTCAAAAGTTCAATTCGATTTTGAAACAAATTTGAAATTTCGTTTGTATTAAAAAATTGTGGATTTCAAATTGCTATATTGCCATATTAATGCATATATCATTGTTGTTTTCCTATCCCAAGTATTAATTATTTTGTTAATCACAATCAATGGACATGTTTTCAATTGAATTATTTTTTTTACTATTAGTATCAAACAACAGTTACGCATAAAGCAAGGTGCAAAACACGAGTTTGCTGTTTTCAAATGTAAAATAATAATTTTGTCAAAAATATATATATGGAGTATATAAAATGGAGTAATGATGAAAATTAAATTTATTTTAATAATGACAATTAATGTAAGGAAATAGAGAGAGACGGTTAAAGGGTGTTGAAAAATAATCGAGAGTGTTGAAAAATAATCGACTTGATGGGCATTTATTATTTAATTTTGACAGTTATTTTCAATTAATTCCAATTAACACATAATGGTATTCTCATTATGTCCTCGAGTAATTTTTCATTTAATTTCAATTAACAACCCCGTTTATTTGTAGCCAAATTTTACTGACATTGTAGCCATCGGATCGATTACTCATGAAGATGGCGCATTATGATCCATCCGATTTAATTATGTGATAGGGTTTAAGTTGGTGTGTTGACCGGGTGGAGCAAAAAAGTCGACGTGGAATGCCATGTAATTATTTGAAAATGTGTGTGGCATTTTTTGATTGGTCCTATGTGGACACTTAGGTGGACAAACTCTGATTTAATATACTTATGATATAGATTTCAAAAATAAATAAAATAAATAAAGTAAGTATACAATGTTTACGTGAATAACTTTCTAGTGGCAAAAAAATTAGCTTTCAAGCAGTGAATGTGATAGGATTTTATAATAGAGATCATAAAACAACTTTGAAAATTAATTGTAATAGAAGAATGCAAATGAAATGTTTCATTTTGAATTGCATTCGCTAATAATAAAGTTCAGAGCTTATTTGGTGTTACATAATATTATTGCAAACGGTAAGTATCAAAGATACCTTCCAAAGCATTTTTATTTATTTCGACTTTGATGATACAACAAAACACATCAATACTTGATACAACAACATTTAGGAGGATTAAAATAAATACAAATTACTGAATCAAATCCTTTATTAATGCAAGCAATGTCGCAATCTCGAGTGCAAGGCCCAATGCAATTTGGGCTCTGTGGAGTAACGAATCCTGTTCAAACAAATGTTAAAAGGAAAACAAGCCAATGTTATTTAAACTTTTGCACAACTATAATATATTTTACCTAAACAAATTATTAGTGATCTTGGATTCATGCATAAAAGTTTATGAAAATTATAACTTCAAAAATTAGTTGTTGAGTCATACTCATCTAATAGCTAAAGCTTTTCTCTTATGAATATATAAGCTATTAAGATCAGTATAACAAACAATAAGTACAATTTTCAATTCAAAGTTAGTAAATTTGTAAATATTACTGCATAAAATACAACTCAAATGATAAAATCGACTTTTACCCTTACTCCAAAGCAAGACCAAAGCAATGAATAAAACACCCAAAAGATAAGACTGATAGATCTGAATAGTCATTTTGTATGATTTCGATGCAATATTTTATTTCTTGTAAGAAGAAGACTAATATCATTTTTTATATATAGACTTTGAAAGTATATGTTTTTCAAGCAACGACTTTGAAAGTATATTAATGTCATTAAATGTTAAAATTTGTTTTGACTAAATTAAATGCTAAAGTTAAGTGCAATAATTTTACAAAATATCATTAAATGTTATTAAATGTTGTTGGATTCATTTGCAATTTTAAAGTTGCGGTTATAAATTATAGACTTTTTAACATATAATAATACTTAAATAACCAACACCCTTGTTCAAGTGGCTTAATCTACTCGGGGATAGAGGGTCGACGCGGTGCTCTCAAGTTTGATTTCGCTGTTGACAAAGTCAGTGTTGGCCACTGTGAAATTTGATCTTAAGTACGAGCATAGATTAGTCTTTTCGTTGAAAGCGTTGGGACACTTTCACGCGCGTAGACAACAATGTTCGAATAAAAAAAGCTTAAATATATGTTTTTTCCTGTAAATATCTAGTTGATCTAGTTTCTTGCCTATAATTTAAAAAGTTTTAGTTTATCCTCGCAAATACCAAACGCATTCGATTCACGCTCTATGCCGTTAACTTTCCGTCCCAAAAAGATGGCATACTTAACAAAGACAACGCTAATAATGACATAAACGTCACGTGTCAACATCATACCGACCTTTGTGTCACACCGTCTACCCCATGTTATTACTGCCATGTGGCAATAACATGCCACGTCATGGAATTGAGGTGGCTGCCACTGGCGTTTACATGACACTAAGAAATAAAATGTAATGTGTGCATTGCCCCACACATGGAAATCAAAGCCCTCAACTTTGGATTGCAAACAACAACAAATACGATTGAACCACGAGTTGTCTTTGGAACTATTAATATAATGTGCTAAACTCAGAATTATTATTTACAATGAGTGGTTTTCCATTTTTCTGACTTTCCATTAACACTAAAATATTACAACACTAATAATTTTATGTATAGTCTAATATCTATTTATACAAACAAACCTCCTATGAAATTACCAATTTAGATCTCTTATTAACATGACACATATATATATTTAAGGGTAAAAGTGTCATTACTCACTATTTCTTTCTTTTTTCTTCTTACACTCTCTTTCTTACTTTTTCACTTTTTCTCACACTCTCTTTCTTCCTTTTCACATTTCTCTTACACTCTCTTTCTTCCTTTTTTTCTCTTTCTTCTTACACTCTTTTTCCTCCTTTTCACTTTTGTCCTACACTCTTTTTCTTCCTTTTTTCATTTTACTTTTCTCATAAACAATTATTTTCTTTCTCTTATCACTTCACACAAAAAAAAATTTATCACCTTGAAATTTTATGTTTTTCTCTCCAAAATCGGTTTACACAATCTATCTTTTACTATCTATTATAATCTACTAATCAACTAAAATAATCAATTGAAACTACGAGATAGCTGTAATAATATATAAAAAAACACGGGATAACTGCACTAATATATAAAAAAATTCGAGATTAATATTTGTCATTGATAATTAAATTTTTTGAAGACTACTACTACAAACCTACTATCTAAAAAATAAGAAGACTTAATGACTATTTAAACTACTTATTAATATTTTAAATAAATATTTCTTATTAATAATCTACTATCTAACTTTTACTATCTACTATAATCTACTAATCAACGAAAATAATCAAATGAAACTACGAGATAACTGCACTGATATATATAAAAAACACGAGATAACTGCACTAATATATAAAAAAATACGAGATTCATATTTGCCATTGATAATTATAATTTTTTAAGACTACATACTATAAACCCACTATCTAAAAAAACAAGAAGACTTATTGACTATTTAAACTGATTAATATTTAAAACACACAGGATAAATATTTTTCACTAATACTTAAAAAATGACAATTGTCACTGATATATAAAAAAACACATGATAAATATTTTTTATTGATAATCTATTATAATCTACCAATCTATCTAATCTAATCTAATCTAATCTAATCTAATATCTATTTATACAAACAAATCTCTTATCTATTTATACAAACAAATCTCCTATGAAATTACCAATTTAGATCTCTCTTTAACATGACACATATATAATTTAAGGGTAAAAGTGTCATTACTCACTATTTCTCTCTTTTTCTTCTTACACTCTCTTTATTACTTTTTTCACTTTTTCTTACACTCTATTTCTTCCTTTTCACTTTTCTCTTATACTCTCTTTCTTCCTTTTTTCTCTTTCTTCTTACACTCTCTTTTCTCCTTTTCACTTTTCTCCCACACTCTTTTTCTTTCTTTTTTCATTTTACTTTTCCCATAAACAATTATTTTCTTTCTCTTATCACTTCACACTAAACAATTGCCACTGATATATAAAAAAACACGGGATAAATATTTCTTATTGATAATTTAATATCTATCTTTTACTATCTACTAATAACCTCAAATAATCAATTGAGACTATGAGATAATTGCACTAATATATAAAAAATACGAGATAACTTTAATGATATATAAAAAAAATACGGGGATATATAACTGCGATTATATATATATATATATATATATTAGGATAATTGCACTGATATATAAAAAAATACGGGATAAATGCATAGATTGTTTTTATATACGCACGGGATGATACTTTTGCATTTTTATATTTTTATATTTATCTATTTTTTATTTGAAACTTCTTTATTATCTACTTTAATTTTGTCTTTATTTTCACTGTTCGGACTATTTAAATCTTGTCTAAGTTCATTCATAAAAAAACACGACGACACCCGCGCATGTATGCACAGTTATCCTACTAGTGCTCATAGAAAATTAGAAGAAATCATAAAAAGTGACCATAGTTCTTTTTCATAGTAAATTTGATAATAAATTTTATAAAGCCCAAATTATTAAATAGTAAATTTTATATAATATATTTTATGGTAAATTTATTATATAAATTTACTTTCAACTGTAATTATATTTATAAATGATAATTCTGAGTTTATATATAAAGTTTACGATAAAAATTACTATTTAATAATGCTAATTTTATAAAATCAGTATAAAATATTTTATAGTTTATTATTTATTTAGAAAAAGTATTTTATACTTTATAATTTATTTTCTATATTTATTAATTATATTTATAAATTATTTTTGCAAGGACGAAATATATATTTAAGCTAAATAATAATAATAATAATAATTCAATATTTATATTCACTAATTAATCAATCAACAATTAGAGTGATATAGTAGTACTATCAATGATTTTCCGTACATATTACAAATGGTCAAATGAGAAGGAGAAGGAGAAGGAGAAGGAGAAGGAGAAAGTAGAGCGTTTTGAGAGATCAAACTCACACTATCAACATTCTACTACACTTTATCACTTGGTTGTCTTATCTTAAAAATAATAGGCTAAATCACTGTTTTGGTCCTTTATCTTTGATCTTGGTTTCGTTTTGGTCCTTTATCTTTTTTTTTTCTCGTTTTGATCCCTTATGTTTCATTTTTGTGTCAATTTGGTCATTTTTTGTAATTTTCCATCCATTAACTTAATAGACGCCACGTTGGCAGTTAACTGCTGACGTGGCGTGTTAAGTGTAATGGCTGAGTTGGAATTTATTAAGTGATGTGGTAAGTGAGGGACCAAATTGAAACTAAAACAAAACATAAGGGACCAAATTGACGAAAATACAAAAACCTTCATCTTCATCTTCTTCACCCCCATTTGAACCCCAAATCACAGATCTGGAAAATTAACAAAAACACCCATCTCCATGTTAATCAACTGTGTTGATTAATTGTGCTAACAAAATTGCTTCAACATATTAATAAGTAAAAACAAACAAACGTGTAATTGAAACAAACATATTTTCCAGTAAACCAATCCCCTCTCAGAATATTCAACATCTTTGATTATCATACATATATTCAACATCTTTGATTTTCGAAGATTAAACCAATTTCCTGTTGTACCAATCTTTGATTATCATACATATATTCAACATCTTCCACACACACACAAATTTCCCATACTGAATGTCGAAGATTAAAGGAATTTCAGTAACCAATTCCCTCTCAGAATTTCTTGGCCAAGTGTGTTTTTCCCTTCACCTTCTTTTTTGCAACTGCGATTTAATTCTTTTTCTAACAAACTCAAAAATCAGCGAGTTGACTCAGTGAGTTCTTAGCAAAGTGGAGATGGGTGTTATTGTTAATTTTCCAGATCTGTGATTTAGGGTTCAAATGGGGGTGAAGAAGATGAAGATGGAGGTTATTGTGTTTTTGTCAATTTGGTCCCCTATGTTTTGTTTTAGTTTCAATTTGGTCCCTCACTTGCCACATCACTTAATAAATTCCAACTCAGCCATTACACTTAAGACGTCACGTCAGTAGTTAACTGCCAGTGTGGCGTCTGTTAAGTTAATGGATAGAAAATTACAAAAAAGGACCAAATTGACACAAAAATGAAACATGAGGGACCATAACGAGAAAAAAAAAAGATAAAGGACCAAAACGAAATCAAGGCCAAAGATAAAGGACCAAAACAGTAATTTAGCCAAAATAATATTACAATGAGTATGAAAGCATCAATCTAAATCCATATTCCATTTGAAAAACAATTGATAATCTTCTCAATATGGAATGTGGCACATGTCCTCCCTACAACACTCTAACATGAATTTGTATTCTTTATTTGTACGCTGACCTGTACCTTTTTTTAAAAAAATTAATTAGTCTGTATTCTAACTATGAGAAGACAGAAGCAAGTGCAGAACTGTACAAAGCCAAAACCAAGGTCTGACATGACAAGAAAATCCAAAAAAGAGAGCTAACAGAAGGGGGACAAGTTCTTCTGTTCAGCCCAAGGCTTAAATTGTTCCTTGGATAAAGCTCAAATCTAGATAGGCAGGACCTTTTAAGTTGGTGAAAGTGTACACTAAGTGTGGTGGATTTGTTTGATGAAGCCACTGGTTCCACATTCAAAGTCAATGGTCAGAGGGTTAAACAATATATCATGGCACTAGTGCAAATTTGACATTAAAAAGCACCATTTAGCATCGGTTGTTTGAACACCCGATGCTAAATGTAGACGCGGTGGAAATTTTGCAATTAAATGGAAGTTTTTAATTTCCGCGCCTACATTTAGCATCGGTTGTTTAAACAACCGATTTTAAAAGTATTTGCGTCAGACGTTCAACATTGGTTGTTTAGACAACCGATGTTAAAGGTGTATCTCAAACACATTTAGCATCGATTGTTAAAACATCCGTTACTAAAAGTCCCTTTTATTTTTTTCACAGCTACACTCTCGCTCGCTGAACCCCTCTGGCTCTCAAAACTCTCGACTCTCTGCTTTCTCTTCTCACTCTCTCAACTCTCTACTTCATAGACCAAAAAACCCAAACCCTAAACGCCTCTCTTTCGTTTAACCACCTCTCTTCCTTCTCAGTTCACCATCTTTTTCACTTCTTAGTTTGCTGAAATCGCACCAAGAAAAAAACCTAATCATCACTCTTTCGATTGGGCAGGCTCTCTTCCTCCCATCGTTGGGGTTCTTCCTCCGATTATACGCGTTTCTCCCGTCGTTTTGGATGAATCATCATGTTCAGGTACGTTTCTTGGATTGATTTTTTTTTGTTCTTCTTCTTCCATCATGATTCGTTTTAGTGATATTAGGGTTTTCGTGTTGTCTTCAGGTGCTTTAGGAAGGAGAGAAGTTTTTACAAGGACACGGCAGATGCTCGAGAGAAGGTTTCTCTTTTCATTTCATTTCACATGGTTAGCAAAGTTTATGTTAGGGTTTTTATCAGGCTCCTCTCCAGAAGCAAAGCAAAAGGAAATTAGGAATTCTGGCAACCCTAAGTTTTCCATCGCCGACTCCAATTATTGCTGACTAAAATCACATAGAATAATACCCTCCACTTCCCCAAATGTGTCTGTCTCGGAGTATTATTTTTATGCATACATTCAACTACATATATTTTATTTTTTAAATAAAATAAACCAGTATTATTTAAACTTAAGCACTAAACCACCTAATATATTTCACCTAAACAAATTATTAGTGATCTTGGAATTATGCATAAAAGTTTAGGAAAATTACAACTTAAAAAATGAGTTGTTGAGTCATACTCATCTAATAGCCTAACCTTTTCTCTTCTGAATTGAATATATAAGCTATGAAGATTAGTGTAACAAACAATAACAATTTTCAATTCAAAGTTAGTAAATTGTACTAAAAGTGCAACTCAAATGATAAAACTAACTTTTACCCTTACCTGAAAGCAACACCAAAACACTGAATAAAACACCCAAAAGATAAGACTGGTAGATGTGAATAGCCATTTTGTATGATTTCAACTTATGTTTTATTTCTTGTAAGGAGAAAGACTAATATCATTTCGAATATATAGACTTTGAAAGTATATTAATTTATGTCATTCAATGTTATAATTAAGTGCAATAATTTACAAAATATCATTAAATGTTATTAAATGTTACAATTTACAAATATTATTAAAAATCATTTGCAGTTTTATTTTTTTGGTGTTTGACTCATTTGTAATTTTATAATTGCCTATGTAAATTATAAACTTCTTAACAAATATATAAGACTTCTGTCAAAAAAAAAAAAACAAATAATAAGACTTAAATATATATTTAGTCCCTCTTAATATCTTGTTGATCCAATTTTGTCCCTTTAATTAGAAAAGTTTTAGTTTAGCCCCCGGAAATAGCAAATGCATCCAATTACGTCCCTGACGTTAACCTTCCGTCCAAAAAATATGATGCGGCTAAACGAGAGGATGTTAACATATTATTGGAACTTTGTGCCATGTGGCACTGATATACCACACAATCTCTCCCCATGTCATCACTACCACGTGGTCATAACATGCCACAACATTGACTAATGGGCAACTGCCACGCGGCGCTTACATGAAACTGTGAAATAAAATGCGCACATTTCCCCTCATGAGGGAAACAACAAATACTATTGAACCATGAGTTGTCTTTGAGATTATTAATAACTTCTTGCACCCAACAATTGAACCATAAGTTGTCTTTAGGCTTACTGGTTCTCGTTCAGATTCTGGAATTTGTTGTTTCCTTTGTTCTTAATTTTTTATTTTGTAACTAAATTTTAGTTTTAATATTTTATTAATTAAATAATGAGGTGGCATTCTTATGTGTCTCATTAATTGATGTGGCAGCCACGTGTAGTGCCTACACAGGTGCCATGTTAATTAATGAGGTCCACATCACCCTTTTTTGACATGCCTCCATATCACCTAAAAAAAATGAAAAAAAGCCCCTTTTGGACCAAAAGTCCAAGTTTATAAAAATCGAGGGACTAAATGTCAGAGCCTTAAATTATGAGGACCAAATGTTTGAATTTGTAAAATTAGGGGGACTAGCATGATGATGATGATGATGATTGTTCCAGGTCGAGTAACAACTCGAATTCGGATAAGAGAATGACTTCAGACACCGACCTCAACGGCGATCCATGCCCCACACTAAGCAAAGCAACGATCGAGATCCATTAAAGCTATGTGCAAGGTCCAAATCAACGCAGCGATCTAGCGCGCGACGTAAGGTTTGGATAGCTATCCGTGCGATTTGGCTTTCAAGGGTGGAGATCACGACTCTGTTAGGTAAAAAAAATAATGTATAACAGATCATAAGCTAGCGGATAGCGAATGAGTGGATAGCGGTTGACCTAGTGACCAACGGATAAGCTATTTGATAGAAAATTAAGTGTCTGGTAAAACTAGCGGTTAAAATAGCTAATAAATGTAAAATGACATAAAAGGATATTTAATTAGTGATTAAATTATTTAAGGATGATAAAATATTTAATGAGGAAAGAGAAGTAATTAAGAAAAATAATAAAGGTAAAAATGTTTAAAAAGTGAAACTCTACATACTATCTGCTAGCGTTTCAAAAAACACTACTTAGGCTCTGCTTGGTAAAAAGTAGCAGATAGTAGATACGCTAACAGATAGCGGATGCGCGGCGTTTGGCGGATAGCAATTAATTAAGCTAAGTGATAGCAAATTATGTGCTTGGTAAAACTAGCAGTTAAAATAGCTAATAAATGTAAAATGACGTAAAAGGATATTTTGATTAAATTATTTAAGGATGATAAAATATTTAATGAGGAAAGAGAAGTAATTTAAGAAAAAAAGTAACGGTAAAAATGTAAAAAAAGTGAAAACGCTTCAAAAAACGCTACTTGAAGTAACGTTTCAAAAAACACTACACGCTACTCAAAAAACACTAAACGCTAGTGTTTGTCAAACACCCGTACTCGCCATCCACCAATCAAATACGCTAGTCTCATCCGCTATCCACTAGCGGATGGGACGCGCCAAATAGAGCCTTAAAGTAGCGTTTCACAAAACCCTAAATGCTACTCGAAAAACGCTAAACGCTAGTGCTTGCCAAACACCTGTACTCGCCACCCGCAAGTCAAATACGCTAGTCTCATCCTCCACTATCCGCTAGCAGATGGGACGTTCCAATCAGAGGCCAATCGCTCTGATTCAACGACATGAGGCAACACGACTATCATCTGCGACTCTTATAAATGCCTCAGCGATCATCACCACAAGTAGGCATTCATCCTACCTTACACTAAACTCTATAAGCTAACTTGGGAATCAGAGTATATGTGTAGGTACACCCCACATAAGATCAACACGTGGAACTTCCTATCACGAAGGCGACGTCAATCCTTTAAAGTGACCTTCATCCGGTTCAATCTCTGAACATTAGCGACCAAAATGGGAGACCCTCTGAACAATTTGGTTGAGGGTTAAAATCACTCATCCCTATCGATTGCACCACCTGTATCAAGCGAACTAAACAAGTAACACACACCTCATACAATTTTTATCTAGTTAAATTTTTCAAATCACACATACCTCTCTAACCACCAAATTTATTTGTTGATTCAAGCAATGCAAAATCTCCCTTTTGATATAACTTTCTGCCGAATCTCCGCCTTATAGTTCTCTTGGAACTTTACTCGATATCCTCTTTGATTTTCTAAAGATCTAGAGATACCAGCTGACAAGGTCTATTCCTTAAACCATTTATGTAATCCTAGGTGAGCTTTGTCTTAAATTGGTTCCAAGGTTCCACCATATAACTCTGCATATTCTTCGTTACCTAGACAATGTTTTTATGCGTACAAGTAAAGGTTGAACCTCAACAGTATTAATCAATATATACAAGTATGGCTTGCGATGATCAAATAAAAATTAGGGGCCTAAGCCTTTTAAATTCCTGAACGGGTGGTTGGAACATAAGGAAGGCAAAGCATTCATGGAATCAAAGTGGAAAGAATGTAAGGTCATCGGTGGATGACACACATAGTAAAAGAAACATTGAAGTAGTTGAAGGAGGAGTTGAAGGTGTGGAATAGAGAGATTTATGGTGTTATGGATCTGAACACAGAGAATATTGTCAAAGAGATGAATAGGATGGAAGAATATACGGTGGAGGAAAGTGAGTGGGATGGGGAGAAGTGGAAATGTTTAAACACAGAATTTTGGTCATCCTTGCACCACAAAGAATGTCTACTTGTGCAAAAGGCTAGAGCTAATTGGATAAAACAAGGTGATGGGAATGCAATTTTTTTTCATAATTCGGTCAAGTATAGGCAAAGGAGGAACCAGATTGAGATGCTCAAGGTTGGGGAGAGATGGTTGAGTGAAGTAGTGGAGATCAAAGAGGAGGTGATAAGGTACTATATAGTAGTCAATTCAAAGAAGAAGAGTTTGTTAGACCGACTTTGGATGGTATCCATTTCAAGAGAATTTCAGCAGATGAGTCTAAGCATTTAACTGCTCCGTTATCTATGGAGGAGTTGGAGGAAGCGGTTTGGAGTTGTGAAGGAAGTAAGACCCAGGTCTGGATGGGTTTAACTTTAATTTCATCAAGTCTTGCTGGAGCACAATAAAAGCAAAGATCCTAGGTGTGTTGGTTCAGTTCCATCAGAATGGGAAACTCCCCAAAGCCTTTACGACATCTTTTGTGATGCTTATTGGTAAAATAAAGAATCCCTGAGGGCTAAATGAATTTTGACCTATTTTTCTTATAGGGTGCATGTATAAGATAATTGCAAAGATTCTAGCTACTAGGCTCAAAGGTCAGGGATTATTGCACCGTCCCAAACTGCTTTCCTTCAGGGTAGAAAAATTTGAGACAGTGTGCCAGAGTCTAATAAGGAGAGGGGATTAAGACATGGGGATCCTTTGGCCCCCTTCTTATTCCTTATCATAGCAGAAGGTCTATTCCGGCATGATTAACAAGAGTATAGAAGTTGGCTTCTTTAAGGTGTTCTCGGTGACAAATGAGTTATCATTTCCAATTCTCCAATATACTGATGATACTGTTATCATTAGTAAAAATACAAGAGAAATTTTTTGGTGCTTGAAGGATATTTTAAGGTTGTTTGAGATGGTATCGGGGCTCCGAGTTAATTTTCACAAAAGTTGCTTAATAGGGCTAAATGTTGATCAATAAGAGTTAAGGGTAGCTTCACAATTTCTTTATTGTAAGGTGGGTGAGATACTGTTCAACTTTCTTGGGATACCAGTTGAGGCGATCACGAGAGTTGGTTCGACTTGGCTTCTGATGATTAAGAAGCTAAGGGCTAGATTATCAACTTGGCATAGTAGACAACTTTTTATGGGTGGGCGGATTACTTTGATAAATTCTGTTCTTGTAAGCCTTCCGTTGTAGTATTTCTCCTTCTTTAAGGCCCCCAAAAAGGTTATAAGAGAGGTGGTTCAAATTCAACGATTTTTTTTTTGTGGGGAGGTACCGATAGTGTGAGAAAAATATGTTGGGTTCGTTGGAATAAAATATGTCTTCCGAAGGAATGTGGAGGTTTGGGCGTGAGAAACATGGAGATATTCAATGTGGCTTTACTAGGTAAGTGGAAGAGGAGATTGTTGACCTATTCTAGCAGTGTGTGGTTCGGACTAATGAAGGAATTATATGGCGAGAATAAGTTGCTGAATAGGAATCAGTTCTCGGTGTGGTGGAAAGATATTAGCACATTGGGCAACAACCTGGGTTTTGCTCAAGGCTGGTTCCAAGACTTTTTAAGCAAAGAAGGGATTATGGGCGTCGTTAAAACCTTCTCGATGGAAAGCCCTCCTTAGGGAGAAACCATCAAGAAGGAAAGACTACCCCCCCTACAATTTATTAATAAAAAGTGGAAAATATACAAGAGACATGGGGGACTAGGCCAAAACCCATGAGTAAAGTACCATTACAACCAAAAGGAAAATACAACAATCCTATTGTAAGGAAAATAGTCCAAATAAAATTACAATTGGCATGCAGCACACCAAAAACTGAAAGCGAGAAGAAGTCTGAAGCCATTGAGCAGCAACTCAATTGAACCGATAGTTAGGCAAACCTAGCCTATTTCTCTAGAAATCCTCGACGATGAAAGTAGGAGGAAGGTCCCACCAGACAAAACCATTTGTGTTGATACCATACCCCGAAAGGCTTATCAGCACATGTGTTCCCTTCTCTATAGATGTGATCACAGATGAAGAAGGCCATTTGTCTCACAAATATAAGCAATTATCCCATCGAGTTCTAAGCTTCCAAGGAACTATATTACAATTCTTGAATGCGAAAACCACTAATCGAGAGTCGCATTCCAACCACAAATGATGCCACCTTTATCAAAAGCAATTTCAATAGCCAACATGGCCCCAATAAGTTTCGCATGAAGAAGAGCATAATCAAGCTGCCACAGATGTGGAAAAGCAACCAATAATAGCAAAGACTTACGTCTCTAAAAATACCTCCACAAGCGGCAGGTCCTGGGCAACCCTTGGCAGCACCATCAGTATTACAATTGATCATATAGGGCGCAGGGGGGATCCAAATAACCTCTTTAATGTTGGCAGAGCTTTGATAATTGTCGGAAATATTGAAGGTCTTGATTACATAAACTTCGGCAACAGAGGCGGACATCGGAGATTTAGAAGCATTCCCGACTAGAGCAACATTAGAAACAATTAAACTAATATCCGATTGTAAGGGGACCACATGGTTCTTAAATCTCACTTGATTCCGGCAATAACAAATGGTCCAAAAGACATTAACAATCGCGGAGCGACAATATCATGCAATTGAGGGCTCTCTAGCCATGAGAAGTCAAGGCTAAAATGTTCTGAAAAGAAGCAGTATCAATATGGAGACTCAAAATTCCTCCAAGTCAACTCCAAATACGTTGGGCAAAAGGGCAAGCTAGGAAAAGATGTTGAGAAGCCTCAGAGGCATTACCACATAAGCTACAGACAGAGACGACTGTGCAACCTCTAAGCCAGAGTTGGTCGTCCATAGGAATTTTATTATGAAGGGCTCGCCAAAGAATAAAAGATTTAGAAGGCGGGATGAAACGCTTCCAAATGCTTTTGGTCCAAGTAACCGTTTGTCCAGGGGGTTATAGAAGAGGAAAGACTCCCTAAAAGTCAAGTTTCTGATGATTAAGAAGCTAAGGGCTAGATTATCAACTTGGCATAGTAGACAACTTTTTATGGGTGGGCGGATTACTTTGATAAATTCTGTTCTTGTAAGCCTTCCGTTGTAGTATTTCTCCTTCTTTAAGGCCCCCAAAAAGGTTATAAGAGAGGTGGTTCAAATTCAACGATTTTTTTTTTGTGGGGAGGTACCGATAGTGTGAGAAAAATATGTTGGGTTCGTTGGAATAAAATATGTCTTCCGAAGGAATGTGGAGGTTTGGGCGTGAGAAACATGGAGATATTCAATGTGGCTTTACTAGGTAAGTGGAAGAGGAGATTGTTGACCTATTCTAGCAGTGTGTGGTTCGGACTAATGAAGGAATTATATGGCGAGAATAAGTTGCTGAATAGGAATCAGTTCTCGGTGTGGTGGAAAGATATTAGCACATTGGGCAACAACCTGGGTTTTGCTCAAGGCTGGTTCCAAGACTTTTTTTAAGCAAAAGAAGGGATTATGGAGCGTCGTTAAAACCTTCTGATGGAAAGCCCTCCTTAGGGAGAAACCATCAAGAAGGAAAGACTACCCCCCCTACAATTTATTAATAAAAAGTGGAAAATATACAAGAGACATGGGGGACTAGGCCAAAACCCATGAGTAAAGTACCATTACAACCAAAAGGAAAATACAACAATCCTATTGTAAGGAAAATAGTCCAAATAAAATTACAATTGGCATGCAGCACACCAAAAACTGAAAGCCAGAAGAAGTCTGAAGCCATTGAGCAGCAACTCAATTGAACCGATAGTTAGGCAAACCTAGCCTATTTCTGTAGAAATCCTCGACGATGAAAGTAGGAGGAAGGTCCCACCAGACAAAACCATTTGTGTTGATACCATACCCCGAAAGGCTTATCAGCACATGTGTTCCCTTCTCTATAGATGTGACTGCAGATGAAGGCCATTTGTCTCGTCAAATATAAGCAATTATCCCATCGAGTTCTAAGCTTCCAAGGAACTATATTACAATTCTTGAATGCGAAAACCACTAACTGAGAGTCGCATTCCAACCACAAATGATGCCAGCCTTTATCAAAAGCAATTTCAATAGCCAACATGGCCCCAATAAGTTTCGCATGAAGAGCATAACTGTTGCCAACAGATGTGGAAAAGCAACCAATAATAGCAGCACTTCTGTCTCTAAAAATACCTCCACAAGCGGCAGGTCCTGGGCAACCCTTGGCAGCACCATCAGTATTACAATTGATCATATAGGGCGCAGGGGGATCCAAATAACCTCTTTAATGTTGGCAGAGCTTTGATAATTGTCGGAAATATTGAAGGTCTTGATTACCGCAAACTCGGCAACAGAGGCAGACATCGGAGATTTAGAAGCATTCCCGACTAGAGCAACATTAGAAACAATTAAACTAATATCCGATTGTAAGGGGACCACATGGTTCTTAAATCTCACTTGATTCCGGCAATAACAAATGGTCCAAAAGACATTAACAATCGCGGAGGCGACAATATCATGCAATTGAGGGCTCTCTAGCCATGAGAAGTCAAGGCTAAAATGTTCTGAAAAGAAGCAGTATCAATATGGAGACTCAAAATTCCTCCAAGTCAACTCCAAATACGTTGGGCAAAAGGGCAAGCTAGGAAAAGATGTTGAGAAGCCTCAGAGGCATTACCACATAAGCTACAGACAGAGACGACTGTGCAACCTCTAAGCCAGAGTTGGTCGTCCATAGGAATTTTATTATGAAGGGCTCGCCAAAGAATAAAAGATTTAGAAGGCGGGATGAAACGCTTCCAAATGCTTTTGGTCCAAGTAACCGTTTGTCCAGGGGGTTATAGAAGAGGAAAGACTCCCTAAAAGTCAAGTCCCCAGAAACATAGTGATTCAGCTGGTTCCAAGACTCAATGAGGCGTAAGCTCAGTAATGGTACAGAGAGGATTTTTCAAAAAGGGGGAAAACCCAATAGTACCCCTCCCTCTAACTAGTAATAACTACTAAACTTTGAAACAAATACAATCACAACCATTTATACAAATCCAATCATCTAATAAATTAGAAATTCTATCATAAGCACTCAATTAGAATGAGAAAATTAATAATCAAGCAACAATTAAAGGAATGTGAATTACTTTGGGGCGTTACACATCCATTTTAGATAAACATGGTTACATGGTCTAATCTCTCTCACCAGATGAAAGTTTAAGTGAACCATTATGTAGAAAAATGAGGACGAAAAGAACATCTCCGATTGACACAAGATAATAACAAACAACAAACTCGTTTTCTAACTCTTCTAGCTTCTTATGTTCAATCATTTTGCTACATACGTCATTTAAAAATAAGCACAATCTAGTTATGGCATGTCAAACATTCTTAGAAAATGACAGGAATAGTCAATAGTAATAGTTGTTGCATCAAGTCGTGACAATTGAGATTTTAAGCCAATACGTCTAAGGTCCTCCATTGACACAAAGACTCTTGACATTTGAAGAGTATTCCGATGGAACTTTTACACCATGTAGACGGTTTACTTGTGATTTATTGGGGAAGGAATTATACGTAAATAATTTCTATCACATTTTGTGTTGTGTGTGTGTGTGATGAATCATTAACACATGCGAACACATTAGAGCAAAGATGAACCTGCAGTAGTTGGGAAAACGATAAACGAAAAGTGGATATTAGATGTTATCCACATCTTACTCCTTCCTCTCTATCTCTTTCTTAGTTTCATTATCTCTCGTCATTTATTTATAATTTTTTAATGATGAGAGATAGAGAGTTTTGTCAAAAAAAAACAGAGCGCGAGATAGAGAGTATGGAAGGAGATGTAGGGAGAGTGGAGGGAGATGATCCAAATCCGGACTCACTAAATTAAATAGCGCTACATCTCCTTCCACTCACCCTCCTCCACTCTCCCTACATCTCCCTACCGAGTGGAGGGATAGAGGAACTTGTTAGTGCTATTTTAGAAACTTGTTTGTTTATACTAATATTGAATGGCTTGTTAAATGTTAAAATAAATGTCACATTTGAAAACCAAGCATCCTATGTTATTGCGCCTCCTCCCTTAGTCTAACACTTTCAACACAGGTTAATCCCAGGTCTTGCAAAGCTCAGTTCGATCCAGCCTATTTCAACTTCTAATCCTCTTTAAGACTCGGTCTAACTTGTTTGGGATTGAAAGGTCTAGCAATTCTTGTAAAATTTTCACTGTCTATAGGAATTTCAGTGTTGGGATTAGTCGACAACCAAGAAATCGTAATCTTAATTGTATTTCAAATATTGTCTATTTTTTATCAAATAATTTTTTTTGACAACTATATTTCAAATATCTCAATGAATTTTCCACTCAAATAATGAATCACAAACTTCTCTGTATTCCAAAAATAAATAGAATCAGTGGGGATACAATTTTTACGTGAATAACCTTCTAGTGGCAAAATAACTAGTTTTTTTTTTTGTTGATAAAATAACTAGCTTTCTAGCGTTTTTTTTTTAGATAAGAACTAGCTTTCTAGCGGTGAATGTGATAGGATTTTATAATTGAGATCATAAAACAATTTTGAAAATTAATTGTAATAGAAGAATGCAAATGAACTATTTCATTTTAAATTGCATTCGTTAATAATAAAGTTCAGAGCTCTCTTTAGTGTTGCATAAAATTATTGCAAGCTATAAGTATCAAAGATACCATCCAATGCATTTTATTATTTATTTCGACATTGATGATACAACAAAATACATTAATACTTGATACAACAACATTTGGGAGGATTAAAATCAATACAGCTGCCTGAATCAAATCCTTTATTAATGCAAGCAATGTCGCAATCTCGAGTGCAAGGCCCAATGCAATTTGGGCTCTGTGGGAATAACGAATCCTGTTCAAACAAAAGTTAAGATTTTTATGCATACATTGAACTGGATATTTTTTTAAAAAGAAAACAAGCCAATGTTTTTTAAACTTATGCACTAAATCAACTAACATATTTTACCTAAACGAATTATTTTTACAAAAACAAATTATTAGTGATATTGGATTCATGCATAAATAAAAGTTTATGAAAATTACAACTTCAAAAATGAGTTGTTGAGTCATACTTATCTAATAGCTTAAACTTTTTTCTTCTGAATATATAAGCTATTAAGATTAGAATAACAAACAATAACGATTTTCAATTCAAAGATAGCAAATTAGTAAAAGTTCAACTCAAATGATAAAATCGACTTTTACCCCTTACACCGAAGTAAGACCAAAGCAATGAATAAAACACCCAAGAGATAAGACTGGTAGATCTGAATAGTCATTTTGTACGATTTCAACGTAATATTTTATTTCTTGTAAGAAGAAAGACTAATATCACTTTTTATATATAGACTTTGAAAGTATATTAATGTCATTAAATGTTAAAATTTGTTTTGACTAAATTAAATGCTAAAAATAAGTGAAATAATTTTACAAAATATCATTAAATGTTATTAAATGTTGTTGGACTCATTTGCAATTTTATTTATTTCGACTATGCTGATATAACAAAACACGTTAATACTTAACACAACAACATTTGGGAGGATCAAAATCAATACAACTGCCCGAATCAAATCCTTTTTTAATGCAAGAATTGTTGCATTTTCGAGTGCAAGGCCCAATGCAATTTGCGCCTTGTGGAGTAACGAATCTGTACAAACAAAAGTTTAGATTTTTATGGATATATACATCCAACTAGATAATTAAAAAAATCGGGTGTTATTTAAACTTATGTATATATTTCACCTAAACAAATTATTATTGATCTTGGATTCATGCATAATATTTAATGAAAATTACAACTTAAAAAAAGAGTTGGTGAGTCGTTCTCATCTAATAGCTTAAGCTTTTCTCTTCTGATTATATAAGCTATGGAGACTATTATAACAAACAATAACAATTTTCAATTCAAAGTTTGTAAATTGTACCAAAAGAGCAACTCAGATGATAATTTTTTTTTCCACTTACCTGAAAGCAAGACCAAAACAATGAATAAAACACCCAACATATAAGATTGGTAGATCTGAGTAGCCATGTTGTACGATTTCAACTTATGTTTATTTCTTGTAAGAAGAAAGACTAATATAATTTTTTATATATAGACTTTGAAAGTATATTTATCTCATTAAATTTTATTAAATGTTTGACTCATTTGAAATTTTATAATTTTTTTATACAAGAAGTCGTAGAAAAAAAAGCAACAAAAAGAAAAGAAGCAACTATCTACTAAAAGCAACCCTCAACGTCAAAAAAAAAAACTAAAAGCAACCTCACTTGCATCAGCTAGCAAGTGAGGGAGAAGACCAACAGAAGGATTTGCGAAAGTGTTCCACACAGCAGAGCCACCAGCACCAATACAAATCTTTATCTTTGTCTTTATCTTTATCTTTATTATTTTTCTTTTGAAGGATTATTCTTTTTTAATCTTTATCGTTGTCTTTTCTTTACTTTATCTTTATTTCTATCTTTATCTTTACCTACCACTCACTCTCTCTCTCTCTCCTTGTATAGTGAAAAATGGTTTTTGGTTTTATAAAACCAAATACTTGAGGTTGAAGATAATTAGGGACAAACTATTTCCAAAATGTAGAGGGAATGATTTTTTTTTTTAAAAAGTATGATTTGTAACGCCGAGGACTAATGTTGCCTAAAATAATTACGTGAAATTTAACGTGACATCGTGACACTTAATGTGCCACATATGAGGCGTTGAGTGAAGCTGTCACTGGCTGAAGAGATGGAGGGACTAATATGTCCTGTTTTGAAAATGTCAGAGACTAATGTGTCCAAAAAATTGTTAGGGACGAATTTGTCTCATGAAGAAATTTCCAGGGACTATTTCGGGTCTTTACTCCAACTTTTGTTTAATCAAAATATCACCATCACCAAATAAGACTCGTGTTTTTTTTTTACAAAAAAAAGACACATCTTTAACATGCCAATATGTGAATGTATACTCGTGCATGACACATTTTACTCACACAAGATATACACTTTTTAACAAATAATAAGGCTTAAATAACCAACACCATTGGCCTAGTGGCTTAATCAACCCTGGGACACGAGGGGTCGACTTGGTGCTCCCGGGTTCGATTCTTGCAATTGACAAACTCAGTGTTGGCCAGTTCAAAATTTGATCATAAACACGAGCGGAGATTAGTCTTTCGTTGAAAGCGTTGGGAAGCTCATTGAGTATCTAGGAATGATTCGAAGGAGAGGAAGAATTAACAATTTCTCTCTCTACTTCTACACCATTTCTTATTGTTGTTTTCATTGTTGTGAGGTGATTGTCTCAACTTCACTAGGCAGATTACAAAGGAACTCCACTTGTGTAATATTATTTTGCTTTGTTTCCTTTGTAGTTTCAATCATATGAACATGATCACTTTTGTGTATATGTGCTTAGTTATGTTAAGCATGAGCTAAATATTTTGTAGTTGGGATGTCTTAACTTTGTAATGAATCTTTGAATAGTTATTATGTTATATTGATTTTGCAATTTAGTTCTTATGTTATAATTCTTTCAAGCTTATTTTAAGGTTGATCACTTAGAGTAAGTAGGGTCATAAACACATAAATGGTTTATGATTTGAAATCAAGAACTAGTATGGATAAGTGTTTAACTAAAGGAAATTTTGTTAATTCCATGCTAAAACCTAGGCCTAGGATAGCATAGTCCATAGGATGATACTATGGGTGCTTAATAAGTTAATATACAAGGGTGAACTTATTTAGGGCTTAGACATAAGACTTGTAATGAAATTCTGAAGTTAGTGCTGCAAGGCACGCATCAATTGGTGCAGAATCCATTGCAAGAGCATCATGTATAACATAATGCTATCAAAGTGAATTACTTAGAATGAGTGCATTCCAACTATCTTTCTAAACTTGTTTTACAATCCATCTCACTTTGCTATTTTAAACCTTGTTTTTACAACCTCAATTGTTATTTATTTGTTTTCTCTTTCACTAAGCTTATTACTAAACTACATCTCTTGAAAATTAATCCAATCCCTGTGGGTACGATCTCTACTTCTTACTATATTACTTGTTTTTAGACAGTGTACACTTGCACATCTTTTTGCACAACAAGTTTTGGGCGTCGTTGCCGGGGATTGCTATTAATTTTTAATTGTTTAAACTTAGTAATAGAATAGTGATAATTTTACTCTGGTATTTGCTTGTTTCTTGTGCATCAGTAACAATTTCTCCAGCAATAGTTGTATGCCCAGGTTCAACTCACCAGAATATAAGTTGGATCCTGAGATAGAAAGGAAATTCAGAAGGTTGCTTAGACTCCGAAGAATTCAAAGAAGGGCCAGTGGTGTACTAACTATGTCTGTACAAGGAGAAGGCAGAGGTTTTGTTCAAGGTTCAGGTAGTGGCACAGGCAGAGGAGTTAGAGGTGCAACACTTGGAGGAAGAGGAACTAATCCTCCATGTTCACATACAGACTCTGATGATGAACACAGACAAGATTTCATAAACATGGGACCCACAGGTATGATAAATGATAGAGATAGGCCAATGAGGGACTATGCTATGTTTGATCCTCAAAACATGCAAACTAGCATAGTCAGACCTCAAATTAATGCAACTCATTTGGAGTTCAAACCAATGATGTTTAAGACAATTTTTGGAAGTATGTAGTAATTTCATCATTCCTGGTGTACCAGAAAACTCTTTTAGGTTAAAACTTTTTCCATATTCCTTGAAAGATAGAGCTAAGGCTTGGTTAAATTCTTTAGAAAACTCTATCACTAATTGGAATGATTTTGTTGAAAACTTCTTGGCAAAATATTTTCCACCCATTATAAATGCTAGGATGAGAAATGACATTACTTCCTTTAGACAAAAGGAATTTGAATCACTATATGAAGTATGGGAAAGATGAAAAAAACTTTTGAGAAAATGTCCTCATCATGGCATACCTGCTATAATTCAAATGGAAACATTTTATAATGGTTTGGAACCCCAAACCAGACTCAGCTTAGATGCATCATTTGGGGGTGTGTTATTAAATTCATCTTATAATGGAGCTTGTGAACTAATGGAGAGAATAGCCACCAATAGCTATAGTTGATCTACTGAAAGGTTAAGTGCTCAAAAGAAACCATTTGGAGTGCATGAACTTAGTGAAGTATCAGCTTTATTAGCTCAAGTAGCCTCCCTCACTAACATGATCAAAACCCTGAATTCCACCAATGCTCCAGCATCCAATGCTGTAGCATCACAAGAACCCACTGTAGCAGCCATATAACAAGCCTCTCCAAGAACAACTAGTTGTGTATATTGTGGAGGATAAAACAAAAACAACAATCCTTACTCAAACACCTATAATCTTGGGAGGAGAAACCACCCTAATTTTAGATGGGGTAACAACAATGCCACAACATCTAATGCTTTGCAAAGCACCTCCACCCCACCAGGATTCCAATCTCAAAACTATCCAAGTTCCTCACAAAACTACCAAAGACCCAATACACAGGCAAATGATAACTCCTTACTATGTTCAAAGCATACATGGGCAAAACAGATACATTCATGTAAAAAGATGATTAAAGTTTTAAAACACCACCTTTTTAAATACGCATTTTTCAATTATTTTAACAAGTTTAAAAATTACTGCTTTGCAAGTGAATAAAACAGTTTTTGGACGTAGAGTAACAGAATGATAATAACAATGGGGTGTAATCAAGGTTGTCAGACCCGAGATTCTACATAGACTCGTGAGTCGCATGACCCTTGGCTTATAGGAAATGGAAAAATTAATGGTGGAAAAAAGTTGTGTTTTGTTTTTTTTCCCTTCAAATTTTACAGCAAACTGGTAAACTCGTGATTTTGGACTGAGTCTGGAGCGCTTTCACACCACGGACAAGTGTCCTCAACCTCAACATGTCTGTTATTCAAGTTAGATCTTGTGGGTAAGGCATCTCTGCACAATCGCCCAAGGAAGTGGTTCACATTGGGAGGTATCTTCAATTTCTAGAGAGCATGACAATTACTTTCAGCATGCAAATGAGCAGTGTCCAACACCCTTTAGATGCTTACCATTTATTAATTGATATTAACAGAGTCAGTGCTCGAATTTCAAAGTCAATTTATTTTTTCAAAAGAAGAAAGGAAGTCTCGTTATACCTTCTTATGAATAGAATTATCAAGAAGGAAAAGAAAAATTCCTCTGATTTTATTTTAAAATATAGACAAAAGATAGATGCCATAAAAGAGCTAAAAGAGGACAAGACCAATACCCTTAGAAAAAATGTCAAAGAAATAATAGGAAGCTCTAACAAAGCCCCGTAAAACACTTAATCCTAGAGACAAAGAACTAACTTACAATAGTCGGATCAAAATGAGATGAGATAGAAGTTTTCCTTGAACAGTATAATAACCTACAAGAATCTAAATCAAGTTCTATTTTTTCTCCGATCAAAAGAGAGACAGAGATAGAATTTGTCTTTGAGCAGTATTATAGCTGCAGTTTTCTGGACCAAATTTTTTTCCTTATGGGTCTTGGACACCACCGGTATCGACTTGTCATACAATGCAACGGTTCCTTAGGTATTGGTAGCCATAGGATCAGTGACATCATCTAACACATCACCCTTAAAGCTTGCTTACTATTCTCATGTCAGATGCTGCCGCTAGATTAGAGGTAGCATCAAAGTCTGAGGCATTTAAATCTAGCCTGGCAGTGGGTTGAGTGGAGGATGAGTCAATAGAGTCATTCTAAGCACTATTCATATCAGTGACTGCATTGGCGTTAGAGTGCACGACAAGATCTTCAATATACAACCACTAATAGCATCACAGGTGATCTGAACGGTGTTGTCTTGAGTTGTTGATTGTGTGCTAGAGGTAGGAGTATTAGCCAACTTTTGAATAGAGTTCAAAGATGTTTCTTGTATCTGCACAACCGCAGGCGACATTTTCTTACCGTCGTCCAAGTCATGGAGATATGATTCTTCGTTGGATAGCGTGACCTCTTCTCTAATCGCATTAATAGGTAAAGATTCCCCTTGTTTTCTATACAAAATTAAATGTTGCTGCACCTTTATAATTAGTGTTTGTTGGGTATTATACTGCGCAACATGTCCCAGTAAAGGATTCTGATCCAAGCCATCTCTAGGATCATCGTTGTCACCTTGAAGTGCTTCCTTATTCATGTAGGTTTTAGCACGTACAATTTAAGTTTTTGCTTGTAAACGTTATTAGTAACCTGTACCTTGCGAACTTAGTTAGAAACCTGTTTTGCCTGAGCAACATATTCCTTTGGTTCCTTGTTCTTTTCCGCACCAGAGTGAATCCTTCTATTGCAATCACTAGTAGTATAACCAATAGTCTTGCAATTCATACAGAAGGAAGACAAGTTTTCTTACTTAACACCCATAGTTGTACCCTAATTTTGTTCAGCTAATTCAAAATTTATTAAAAAATCAAAAGTACTGTAAATAAATCTGTTTTTGGTTTTCTTTGTTTTCTAATATATTTTAATTTTGTAATATAATAATGAATAAAATTAAATACTAGTAACATATTTTTTTAAATTAAGTTTTTCTAGCAATAAAAAGAAAACAAGTTCTTCTAATGACAATAGAAATGATGTCGAATCGATTTGTGAGCACCAAATAACGCGCGGAAACGACAAAAATCTCACAAAAATACAAAATAAAAAGAAAAAACAAAAATATATAAAAAAAATATTATTACAATCCGCCGAAAAATGCAAAAATCCGTCGGAAAATTTCCGGCGGACTAAAATCCACTGGAAAGTCTTGCCCGAAAATTCCAATTATTCTTGTACAGTAAGTTACAACAATTTCAAATGAAAGAAGAGTCAATATCACTATGGATAGTCTTCGTGAGGCTACAATAAGATCTCCAATTTAGAGCTGGTGTCCAATTTTTTTTCTAATCATCTCAAAAAATTTCTATCCAAAAGCAGCTTGGTCTTCATACTGTATACATCAATGACACACAAAAACAATGACTAGCTACAATTTTCTCTAGCATCTGCATCAATGGGCATTACAACAGAGTCAAATTTGTGTAACATCTGAAATTTGGGGAAGTTAAAACATATAGATCAGAACAATAAAATTTGGGGAAGTTAGAAAAAGAGAAAATTAACACCCACAGTTGAACCATTTTTTTTTCAAAATCAATTCCTCAATCTCTATATAAAGTGACCTGCTTGTTCAGCCAAGGGAGGAAGGGAAGCGAAATCGATTTGCAAAAAATGTAAGAGAGGATATAATGTAGAAAAAAATAGAAGAGCATAAGAGGGAAGGGAAAAATCAATTAGGTTAGAACCAAATATTAGACGGAGAGAAACTGTGAGACAAAAGATCTTGAAACCACAAAAATCATTTATCAATCAAAATCCAAATGTAGACAAACCGAAAAATAATATAAAGTGAAAGAAGCAAAAATACCTCTGTACATAAGGCAACACCATTACCTTCACCACTGTAACCATTGCCACCGCGAGCAGCACCATCAACGGCGATATTTGCCGCTTGACCCACGGATCTCCATGATAACTCTTTTTTATATAGAGTTATCCATATATTCTAGACTTAAATCAATGTGAGTTTCTAAGTAATATTGTTGTTAAAGAAGTTAATATGTGTTGTTTAGATTAAAAGAGGGTTAGGAACTTATTTGGGATCATTTGACACTTTTGGTGCCTCATGTTGTATTTTGATGTGTTTGTTCAATACACTTGCATGTAATGCTCTTGCACTAGCAATTCAGCAATGCACCTGCATTGGATGCACCTGCGCTGGAAACAGACTACAATGCTTGAAGACCATCAAAATGCTCCAGCACTCAATGCACCAGCATTAGTGGCAGACTGATGCACCTGCATTACGAGTGGGAAATTACTCCAACCTTAGGAAACCCATCCGCACCTGCATTACGAGTGGGAAATTACTCCAACCTTAGGAAACCCATCCATGAAGTAGCCTCACTCAAAGGAGCCACCTTTTGAGGACATTTGTCAAATCTATATAGGACATCTTCTCTTTAATAAAGCAAATGTCCAATCTACTTTTGGAGGCACATGGATTCAAAAGGGGTCAAAGTTTTCTCCAAAGAAACCCAACCATGAAGAAAGCTCACTCAAAGGAGCCACCTTTCAGGGACACTTGCCAATTCTCTATAGGACCTATTTTCTTTATTCTTTAATAAAGCAAATGTCAAATCTAATTCAAATCAACTTTTGATGCAAATTGGACTTAAAAAGTAAATCAAACTTCTTCTCCAAGCAAACCCAACTATGAACAAACCTCTCTCAAGAAGCCTATAAATACCCTTCACCCTCTCATTTAAAAGATAGACCAAAATTTACTCACTTAAATCATATTAGAGCTGGTTTCGTTGGAAGAGGAAGAACTTGACAACTTCTTCCTTCGCCTTCATGCAACTGCACTCTGTGCAAAGACATGCTTCCTGCACAGTGCAAATAGAAGCGATGCTCCTGCATTACGGGACTGCTTTACACAAAGGGAACTAAACTGTGTATCTTCTACTCTATTTCTTTTCCTTTGTGTTTTTCAGTAATATGAACATGTTATTTACATCAGTTTGTATGTCTTTAGTTCAGTTAAGCATGAGCTAAACTCTCTTGTAGTTTGATGCCATAAATTTGTAATGAACCTTTAACTAGTTTTAAGTTAAATATATTGATGTTTGAATTTTAGTTCTTGCATGATGACTCTTTCATATTCATCTATAGAATTTGCCAACTAAAAGTAAATGCAAATCTTAAATACAGATATGGTTTATGATTAGAACTCAATAACTAATATAGATAAGTGTTTAATAAAAGAAACTTTGTTAATTCCATGCTAAAATCTAGACATAGGATAGCATAGTCCATAGGGTGATATTGTGGGCACTTCAAATATAAGAGTGAACTTATTTAGCATCTTAGACATAAGAGCTTGTAATGAAACTCTGAAGACTGTGACTGAAAAGCACATTTCCAATGCAACAACATTCAATGCACCTGCATCATATATAACATAATACAGCTAAAAGTTATTTACTTAGTGGGCAGCATTCCAACTACTTTCTCATCATATTTTACATCTCAATTTTATTTAGTTTTTGTTTGTTTACATTCTTGCACTCCTACCATATTGTTTATTGGTTACCTTTCACTATTGAACTATTGATTTAAACTTGTAATATATATCCAATCCCCGTGGGAACGATACTCTACTTTCACTTTATTACTTGTTACGATTGTATATATACTTGCACATTTGTGTGTATATTAAGCGCACCACTCAACCATTGTCGTCGTACTTCATCTCCTCCCCGTTGTCTCTCCCTTACCCAAAATATCTCTCTCTCTCTCTCTCTCGCCCTTGGCTCCTTTAGGTTCATTTCTATTTATAAGCTTGGTTTACTTGTTATTAATTTTTCTACATGGCTCATCTCTCTCTCTCTCTCTGGCCCATGGCTCCTTTAGGCTCGTACTCTTTCCCTCTCTCTCAATATAATATTTTCAAAAATTAAACTCATGATAAAAAATAGGTGGTTAATGACAGTCACTTTGAGTTTAACTCGTTTGATCATTGTGAAAACCTTTAATTTCAAATAAGTTATAAGTTATTTGACAACTTTTGATTTATTCGTTGGTCACTATGAGCCCTCTTCAATTTCAAAAACCATTCAAATAATACAAAAAGCAACTCGCAAATACTTTCTACCCAATAAGTACGTAGCCTTTGAATTCTCCATCGCACCGAGAGATACGTAGAAGCGGGGGCGCACTACCATGAAGCGCAAAAATAAACAATTTTCACTAAGTATTTCTTAATTCATTTAATGCAAACTTAGAAAAATAATAATAGGGGATTAAATTGAATGTACTGTTGGATTAATCTGCATTCTAAGAGGAACGAGCTGTACAACACACGAGTCTTAAAATCCCTATAACCAATTCATAAGACATTAATTAAAAAATACAAATAAACAAACTTTTTCTATTGAGGTCCCAAGTAGGTACTAGCTCAGTTGGCGAACTAAGGGATACCGAAGGAGTGCACCAAATGAGTGCAAGAAGGAGGTCTCGGGTTCATGTCCCGGAAACTAACATTTCCCCCACCCCGACTAACAATTGCCTATCAAAAAAAACTTTTTCTATTGAGAACTATGTTTCCTTTGAATTCTCCATTACACCGGAAGATACGTAGGAGCGTGGGCACACTCCCGTCAAGTGCAAAAATAAATCATTTTTATTAAGTCTTTTTCAATTCATTTAATAATAAAAGGGAAATAAATATTTTTAAAGTTAATATAGTTTTGCACAATTAGTTAGAGTTAATATAGTCTTTTTCAATTCATTTAATAATATAGTTTTGACTTCAAATCTTATATCTACCAAGATGCAAGCAAAATGACCAAATGATCTGTAAAGGAGCTTTTACTTATTGTATCATCTAGACTAATTGGTGTGGCAACACAGCTAGCAATTGCAAAAAGAATTTTAGGATGCCAATATTAAATGTTATAATTAGATTGTAGTAATTTTACAAAATATATACCATCAAATGTTATTAATTGCTATTGAGTCAAAAATATGTTATTAAGTGCTATAAATATCATTAAACTCATTTGTAATTTTAAAATTGCTTATAAAGATTATAAACTTTTTAATAAATAATACTAATAATAATAATAATAATAATAATAATAATAATATAAATGTAGTAATTATAAGCTTGAATTCGTCAATGATTAGAGTGATCTTACTATCAGTGATTTTTTGTGCATAATAAAAATGGTCGGATGCGAAGGGATGAGAAGGAGAAAGTGGTGGGTTGAGAGATTAAACTCACACTATTGATATCCTACTACATTTTACCACTTGGTTGTATAATCTAGTATTACTATGAATATGAAAACATTAATCTAAATCCACCAATGTGATTATCAATTGAGAATCTGCCCAAAATGGAATTCCACACATGTCCATCTTACAGTGCTCCAACACAAGTAACTTACTATATATTACACAATTCAAACTTAAAAAACTAGTCAATACAATCATGCAAACACAATGGAAAGCCTAAACTCAGAGACGCCCTTACATTGGACGTTTTACTTCCCTCTATCTAACTTTCACTTGCGCACAAGTTTCTCTGTGGCAACTTAACAACCTTCACACGTAAGATTGTATAAGTCAAGGTTCTATTCAGGGCCTAACTCTTTCCGTTAAGTCCTATATATGATCTCGCTTCAACCCCAAAGTCCAGGAGTGTGGCATGCGTTCTTCACTTAGATCCTAGTGTGAATCAGAATTTAAACAGCCATGATGAAGTCGTGGAATCGTCTACGGATTCAACCTTTCGTAAGGTAAGGCGTATGGAGGTGGCTCGCGCAGCTTTCATGATCAGCTCCGCAAAGGAGTCAAAGGGTCAAACTGACTCTCAAGCTTCGTCCAAGAGTTGTGAGGGTCCTATTTTGATTGGTGGTTCTATCGACACGATTCCTGTATTCAGGATAGTAATAATTGTTTATGAGTTCTTCATCGAAAGGATACACATTTCGGAAGGTGCGAATTCTCGCATCCACTTTTAGGGTGGAGGGATAAGCATTGATTCTGTTTATATTGACTTAATTGTCGCAGGGGAAGCTAAGGATCAAGCATCAAAGGATTTGAGGGAGAAAGAAAAGTGTATTCCATGAATAATGTATCCTTAAATATTAGAGGGTTGGGTGATAGCGCCAAGAGAACACAAATGGCTGCACTCATCGAAAGAGGAAATTTTGATATAGTCTTTATCCAAGAAACTAAGAGGGAGTTGATAGATGATGTTTTGTTTTGTAGTTTTTGGGGACATTATGGTTTTGATTGGATAGTGAAGCCTTTTGTGGGTCTTTCTTGGGGTATTCTTTTAATGAGGAAAACTGATTGTTTGACGTTAAGAGTTCCTTTCTTGGTGTTGGGTTCATGGGTTTGTCTTGTTTGTGGTAGAACTCTTTAGTATATGTGGTGAATGTGGCGCCCCAGGTTCGACTGCGGGGAAAAGAGATGTGTGGGAGGCCATTATTGCTTTGAAAACTCAGGGTGACCATGGCGATCGATGTTTTTGAGGATTTTAATGTTGTTTCTTCTCTAGAATAACGTCAAGGTAATAATGCGCATTTGCGTTGGGGGACATGCCAGAGTTTAATTCGTTTATTACTTATATGGAGCTTGTGGATGTCCTTTGTATGTGAAGCGGTTCACTTGGTTTTGTTCGATGGTTTATCTAGAAGTAGATTGGACCATTTTTAGTCTCTGATGGTTTAGTTTCTTCTTGGAAGATAAATGGTCGATGGGTGGGTATAGACACATATCGAATCATTGTCCTATCTGGTTGCTTCGGTCCTCTAAGGATCGGGGTCTGAAGCCTCTTCGTTTGTTTAATGGTTGGTTAGATCATCCTGAGTTCTGTGGCTTAGTGGAGAAGTGGTGGAAAGAGTTTTCGGTTAAGAACAAAAGAGGTGTGTGATTAAAGAAAAACTCGAGGTTTGGAATAACGAAATGTTTGGTCAGATGGACCTCAGTATTATTAATGTTGTCTCTGAGATGAATGATCTTGATTGGGTTATTTTAGAGGGGGTGCAATGGAAGATGTGGCTAAGTTGAAGGAAGTATCTTCGTCCTTTTGGAAGCATCTTCATATCAAAGAAAGTATGATCAAACAGAAATCTTGATCCAAATGGATAAGAGAAGGGGATCTCAACACTAAGATTTTCCATCCTTGCCTTAATAATTGTAGTAGAGCTAATGTTGTGTCTTTGAGCAGGGGAAAGGATGAGATTGGAGGAGGTGGAGGAGGTGAAAAGCTGGAAGTGAAAATATTTTTGAAGCTAGCTATGTTGAACCGCTTTTTAAAGACCTATTCTCGGTGGTATTGAGTTTGGTAAGATCGGTGAAGAAGAGTATCGTCATCTCTTTGCCTCGTTCTGAGAGGAGGAGGTGAAAGAAGAGAAGCTAGTGTGGGGTTGCGATGGGAGTTTAAAAGAGTATCGCTTTGATTTGTCGCATTGGGTGCATATATAAAATTTTGGCTAAAGTGTTAGCTAGTAGGTTGAAAAAGGTGTTACCTAGGATTGTTTCACCTTGTCAATCGTTTCTTTTAGTCGGCAGATTTTGGATGGGGTGTTGGTGGTCAATGAACCTAGTAGATCTAGCAAAGAGAAGGAAGGAAGACTGCATGCTTTTTAAGGTCGACTTTGGAAAGGCGTATGATTTTGTTTCTTGATTACATGTTGGGTCGGATGGGCTTTGGTGCAGTGTGGATTAACTGGATTACATCTTGCTTGCACAAATCTACGATGTTTGTTCTTGTCAACGGGATTCCAACTGAGGACTTTCAGATTCTTAGGGGTCTTAAGCAAGGGGACCCCTAATCTTTCCTTTTCTTTATAGTTGCCGAGGGTTTAACCGGGATGGTTTAAAATGCAGCACGTGATGGTTATTTCTCTGAGTTCAAGGTTTAACAACCTTAGTTTTTTGTTGTTACAATTCGCGGATGGCACAACTTTGGTTGGTAAGGGCTCCTGGATAATTTATGGAGTATTAAGATGATCTTCAGAATCTTCAGACTTCTATCTGGGCTGAAGATGAATTTCCTCAAGAGTTGTCTGTATGGCATTAATTTAAAAGATGATTTTTTTTAAGTGGGAGCAACTTTCTTGTCCTGCACTCCGGTCTACTCCTTTCAAATTTACGGTATTCGGTGGGAGCACATCCCAAAAGAAGACATACTTGGGCGCCAATTATTGATAAGGTGAGAAAGAGACTTTCATTGTGGGCGTATTTTTGTCAATTGGAAATAGAGTGACTCTAATAAACTCTGTCCTCAATAGTATTCCACTCAATATTTTCTCTTTCTTCAAAGTCCCCAAGATTGTTATCCAAGAGCTTATTAAGATTCAGAGGGATATCCTGGGGGGTAATAGAGAGGGGTACCCAGTTTATGGGGTGTATTGGGACAAAGTCTCTAGACTCAAGAAGGATAGAGGTTGGGGGTGAAGAACCTGGAAGCTTTCAATTTGACTCTTTTGAGCAAGTGGAATGGAGATGAATTAATGATATTAATGCTAGTTGGTGGCAGCTTATCTCTCACCGATACAAAGATTTTAGGTATGTCTTCACAGGGGATCTTACATCTATAGGAGGCACTAAGGATTCTTTATAGTGGAGGAACTTATTACTTTTGGAAGACGAAAAACCTTTGTGGCAGGGAGCTTTTGTTTCCGCGCTTAGGCCAATGTTGGGTATAATTTGATATCCATTTGGTTGCACAAGTAGGATAACAATGAGACTTTTAAGGACTTGTTCCCTAGTCTTTTCCAATTGGCAAAGTTTAAAAATGGTGGTATTATGGAGCATGGGTATTGGATTGATAACACCTAGTGATAAAATCTCAATTGGGGTCGCGCTTTGACTGCCGAGGAGAGGGATGAATGGGACTAGCTTTTGGATATTTTTATATCCTTTTCAACCTGATGATTCCGAGCAAGACCGGTGGCAGTGGAGGCTAGATAAACTCCATTCTTTTACGGTTAAATCTTGTTATGGGATTTTGCTGAGTTTGATGCAGCAAGATAGGTTGGATAGCGATACTCAAAGTGCTTTAGATGATATGTGACAACTTTCAATTCCCACAAATGTGGGAGTCTTTAACTGGAGATTGTTGTTGGGAAAGCTTACAATCCGTGACGCTCTTATTTCTAAGGGTATTATTAAGGACCCTCATAGGTCTTGTTGTCCCTTTTATTTGAGCAAGATGAGTCTATTTTGCATTTATCTTTTTGAGTAGGTGTTCTCGGGCAGTTTGGAATACTATTCACAATTGGGTGGGTATTGTGGTGTGGATTCTCTTGTTGGTGTCACACATTTCGGGGCTCATGGTTTGCGGTTGGATTTCAAGAAGGCTGGTATATTGAAGTACCAATTTTGGATGACTGTCACGTGTATATGGGTTCATCGGAACCATATTCTCTTCAGAGATCAAGTCTTTAATCTTCAAGTGGTTGTCAACCATGTTAAAGACTATAACTTGGAGCTGGTTTATAAGTAGAGAAAGCCACAATTCAGCTTTAAAGATTTCTGATTAGTGGAGAATCCTCTTGTTTATTTAAACTCAGTGTAATTTGGCTTTTTGCCTCATTCCTAGGGTACTCTTTCCTCCTTGGGTATTTTTTCCACGAGGTTTTGGCCCAGGGAGGTTTTAATGAGGCCTTGTATCTGTAAGGATTGGGGTACCCCTAGTACTCATTTTTATTAATGTATATTTTGCTTATAAAAAAACTCTTTTAATCACTAACCTTTACAAAACTTAGGGTTTTGTGAAATTAGCTCACAAATTACTCTAGTGTTTTTAGGGGATTGAGTTTCTTTATTCTTCTTATGCTTATATTGTCGTAGAAAATTTAAAATATTATCTGAAACATAAGTTTACAACCATTTTGCAAAACTTTGGTTTTGTTTGAAAATCTTTTTCTAAATATAAAGTTGCAAAACCTAACAAATAAGTAATGTTTTTCATGGCCCTTCCTCAGTTCGTTGCCCTAAGGCTCCCGACTCATCATATCTCAAATTAGGGAAATTTTTGCTTTGAATACAACTTGTTTGTAATATTGGATTGAGAAATTTGTATTGAAACAATTTGATAGGTGGGGTACTCTTTTTCCCTCCCTGCGTCTTTTTCTCACTGGGTTTTGGCCCTCGGAGTTTTTAATGAGACCCCTAAGTGTAAGGGGTTGGTGCACTCCTTGTGCGCCCCGTAGTAACACAATTGCTTATCTAAAAATATCTTGTTGGTGGTGAAAACTTAAAAAACCGTTTAGGTAAATTCATGTAAAAAGATGATCGAAGTTTAAAAAACACATCCTTTTTCAAATACAGATTTTTTCAATTATTTTAACAAGTTTAAACATTACTGTTTTACAAGTGATTAAAACATTTTTTGGACGTAGAGTGACAGAATGATAATAATGTGTAAGGGCTGGGGAGTTGAAGGAGATATGAATGAGGGAGAACAGAATGTTACTCTGCTTTGAGGTTAGAGAAGCCTCCTAAGAAAATAGAGAAGAGAAATAGACCACAATATTCTTCGTTGATGATTCTTACTAAGGGCCTACTATGCTTATATAAAACTAGTGCTTACCCATAATATAAATGCTACACCCTAACATACTGAATAATACTTCCTAACAGAATTACTAATTATTAAAACAACAATTATAACAACTAATATATCCTTCTAGATTAAGTTGAGTCATACTTAATTCTAGAATCATAACATAACGATGAGGTGTAATTAAAGGATTCATGTTAGTGACGATAATATACTAGTGAGGATTGGTCTAACTAAGCGGTATAACTTCATACATGTTTGGTTTGTTTCTGACGAGACTAGTTTTGAGATGCCCTTTTTGTAGGTCGGTGTGAGTTATACTATTTTCTTATTTTACAGGGTCCTTTATATTTTAAAATCATTGCACCATTGTCATCTTTTGATATTTTTCTTGGAACTTTGTTACAAAAAAGGACAACGATGTAATGCTTTTAAAACATAAGAGACCTATTGGTTAAAAAAAACATAAACGACCTAATTGAAATCTGAAAAAAGGACAACAGTGTAATAATTTTAAAACATATTTGACCTATTCGTTAAAAAAAATAAGGGATCAATCAATTACAAAAAAAATATATATATAATGGTCGTTACTAAAAAGAAAAAAGAGGCCTATTCAAAACATGAAAATAAGTTAATCAAACTTTGGAATATATTCAAAAGTTGCATCTTTTATTTATTTTGATTGTAATGATACAACGAAACACATTACATATAGCAACAACAACCAGACACGATTCCAAAATCATGACAAGTGCCATTTGTATATCCCATGCTAATACAACTCAAATTGCAGTCTGTGGTGCAAGGTACTTTGCATTTGTTGATATCTAGAAGCTCATAGCTAGTAACAAATCCTGTTCAAAAAAAAGTTAAAACTTTTATTCACATGTTCAAGAGCATCGATCATTTAAAAACAATCAAGCCAATGTTATTTGAATTTATTCAGTAAACAACTTTTTTTATAAGCATAGATTATGCAGTAAACCACTTAGCATGTTACACCTAAACAAATTATATTTGATCATACATTCATGCATATATATAAATTTATGAAAAATACCAATTCAGAGACGAGTTGTTGATTTCTTAGAATGTGGTTTAGGCCTAACTCAACCCCACAAAACCGGCTTGTAAGGTGAGGGTTGCCTCTTCATTATAAACTCTTTTGAGACCTTATCACTAGTAGATGAATGACTATGGGATTTTCCCTAATACACCCCATCACGCGCAACACTTTTTTTTTTGGGCTTGTAGCATGGTTTTTTTAATGGTAGGTGGCCCGATAGATCTAGGATAGACTCTGATACCATCTTAGATTATGGTTTAGGCCTAACTCAACCCCACAAAACCGGCTTGTAAGGTGAGGGTTGTCTCTTCATTATAAACCCTTTTGAGACCTTATCACTAGTCAATGTGAGACTTGAGATTTTCTCTAATAAGATTTAACAACTTAAAGCTTTTTCTTTTGAATATGTATGAAGAATAATATAACAAATAAAAATATAAAAAAACAACAACAACAACAACAATAATAAAACGCATCCCAAAGAAAAAACCAATTTTTAGCCATACCTGAAATCAAGACCAAAACAATGAACAAAACACTGAAAAGATAAATTTGGTAGATGTGAAAAGTCATTTTTTAGTATTTTTCCTTATGTTGTGTTTCTAGTAAGAAATAAGGCTAACATCATTTTCATTATATAGACTTAGAAAACATATTTTATTAATAAATGTTAACAGTTTTATTTTATAAAAATTCATTTTTACTTATTAAAAAAACTCATTTTCACTAATTTTCCTATTTGAATAACGATTTTTAATTTTTTTAACAAATAATAAAATAAAAAATTTAAATACATTAATTACATGCATGAATCCTTCAATAATTAAAGTAAACATAGTATTACTATCAATATCTTTTTATTAGTAATAGAATAAATTATAAATATTGATATTTAGTTATTTGGGTGTTTAAAATTCATATATATATATATATATATATATATATATATATATATATATATATATATATATTAAGTTTTAAAATTAAATTTGCTTACACATATAAATCTATAAGGCACCCAAATAAAAATGTATAGTTTCATAGATAAAACTCACCGTGTATACTTTTTTTTTACACAAACTTACTGTGCAATCTACATACATACATACAAATTTTGTACCCAAAAAAAAATATACATACAAATTGTGTTCTGTGTGTGTTTAAATATTCTCTTTAAATAAAAATATTCTTCAAATATATTCAACAGATAAGATAAGATAAATATAAAAAATATGCAAATATGTAAACTAAGCTAACTCAATTTAATATATAAGTGCAATTCTACGACAATGTCGAATTAATCACATAAATCATATAATATATTCTTAAATGTTTATAATTATTTAAAAATTAAGATGATAATTTTTTTGTATTCAAATCTCTCTCTCTCTCTCTCTCTATATATATATATATATATATATATATATATATATATATATATATATATATATATAGTATTGATTTACTTTTGTTTATAGTTAAGACTTTTCAACAAATCTTAATTACTAATCAATTTGTCATTTTATTACTCTATCTAGAAATTCTAATCAAACTTTTTTTATATTTATACCTTATAGCTTATTGGTTGTATTGACTACTGAGTATAAAATTTTGTTGACTGACACATTTAAATATAAAGCTTATTTTATCATTCTATATATCAAATATTAAATTTCTTAACAGTCATAATTTGTTGTATTATTAAAAAAAAAAGTATCATTGTTGTAGTTTTCTTAACAGTCATAATTCAATTTTTTTTTAACACAAAAAAGTTCAAAAACTACAACAATGATACTTTAAGAAAAGCATAAATTTGTGTTCAAAAAAAAAGTATCATTGTTGTAGTTTTCTTAACAGTCATAATTTCTTAACAGTCATAATTTGTTGTTTTACGAAAATTATTAACATTCTGAATTCAATTTTGTGAACACAAATTTATGCTTTTCTTAATTAAATTTTTAGAATGCATAATTCTATGTTTTAATAAAATGAACTTCTAGAAAGTTAAAAAAATATAAAATTTAATTTCCAAAACACGAAATCCATATACGCATCTTTCCAAAAATATTGGAAATTTAATTTACCTCAACTTCCCATTAGTACCCTTGGGGTGAGGTAAATGTAATTACCTTTGTAAGTGCTCAAAGAACCTGAAGGTCTTCTCTACCTTAGATTGGGGCGCCATCTCCTCACCCTAAAATTTTCGATACCAAATAAAAACTAGTCATAACTGGTTCTCGATGTTTTCTCAAAGGGGTATTTTGAGAAAAAAAAGGTGAGTGTCAATAGCAAATCCTGTCTCATAGAGAAAAGAAAATATCAAACAAAACAAAAAAGCCCATCTTAATTAGCGGACAAAAGGTGAAGGCCTTCTCTTTTTCTACTCCCCTTTTACTCTTCCACCCCCCTAACCAAGTATATTACTAAAATACTACTAATATCCAAAACCTTCTTCCCCCCTCTTCTACACCTTTCTCCATACTCTCCCTAACATCCATCTCTTAACCACCCACCTTCAACTCATACTCTTTTTCACCCACACTATCCTCCACCTTCACAAGTTGACAATACATTATTTTAGTAAGTTTGTTTTCTTTAATATATACCATTATGCAAGTTCAGTACTTTACATAATACTTTAATTGTTTTCAATTGCTAAATACAGCAAGTGATTGCCAAATATTTACTTATTTTATTTAAATATTACCTATGACAATGCTTCTTTGAAGAAGTGTTGTTACAGCCAACGTATGACATCACTTCCTTTAAAAAAACATTGTAGACAAACTTATAACAACACTTATACAAAGGCGCTGTCATATGGGGCTTCTGACGAAACTTTTTATGGAAAAGTGTTGCTAGAAGTCACCAATAACAACACTTTTAAAGCATCAAAAGCACTGTTATAGCATATAACAACACTGTAATATACAACACTTAAAAACGTTGTTATAGTCCAAAAAAATCGTTGCTAAAACTCTTTTTTGGCGTAGTGACAAATTTTGTAAGCTAATATTTTTTATTCCCTAACAATTAACTATTAACGTTTGCGGGTGCATTTAGGGTGAGGGAGCAAGCCAAATTCCTCACAGGTGAACCATTAAATATGACCGTAGTCATCAACGATTGAGATTTAATATAGGTTGATTCAATCTTAAGCACTTAAATCATTTTACATCCAGTCAATTTTAGTGGTTCACCAGTGAGAGATTCAAATTATTCCCTAATCCTAGAAGCACCCGACATTTGCCAAAAATGATTGTGACCAAAAAAAGTTTAGCAAAAAGAAAACACCCAACAATAGTTGTAAAAATTGTCTGCACGACTCATCTTATCAGATGGTGGAGGTGGGTGCAAAACAAAATCAGTATGTGAAGAGGGTTTTTAGATGAATGACTATGTTATTTGGACAAAAATTTCCAAACAAAGATAGCTAAATAATCACTTTACAACACAAATTAGCTAAGTTTTTTAGGTTACTAACCAATTAACATGTATTTTCGCATGTTTTTCTATTGATTAAAAAAAATGCAAAAAGACATGTTGGCTAATGACCTAAAAATTTGGTTAACTAGTATTGTAAGGTGGTTATTTGGCTAAATCTGACTAGAATTTTTTTGTCCAAGTATCATTATTGTTAGATGAAGTAACCTAATTGTCAAAAGGGCATAGAAGAGTTTTAGTAGAAACTTGCTAAAGTTAGAGTACCTTTATGAGTTGTTGCGGTGGGAAGAGCATCTTATTCTCAAGGCACATACCTGGCAGCATGCAGGCAGTCTTCTTCTGCATGCGCTGCGCCCAATGTCAATTTCATAGGGCCCCAAAATAACAACAGACAAACTATATAGCTATATTTGTCCGACTTTTTACCAAGTTAATGTTGCGTCGCAGTGGCAAGTGAGAGTTTACCGAAACAATACATTCGGCAGGAACTGTAGTTTGATCCCCATTATTTGCATTTTTCACTTGCTTTCCTTTTTTTTAACCAAGAGAATGGGATCATGCGCGTGTTTTATTTTGGACCAAGTTTGTTTTTGATAACTTGCACTTGTTTTTGATAACTTGGGCTTGTTTTTTTTTGACCAAGTTTGTTACTTTTTTTCTTTGACAACTTGTTATGCATATGTTGTTTCTATTTTTTTACCAAGTTAATTTTTTATTATAGCTACATTTTATTTTATTTATGATGCTTTGACAAAATGATTAAAATTGCTTTTGTAACGTATTCAACCAAAAAACTATTGTATTTAGCAAATGTTTTTTTTTTTGAATAAATATTTGAAATTTTCAAAAATATAATTCCAGCAATTTAAAATCAAAAGTAATCAAATTTACATTTGTATTTTAAGAATATTGTGATTTTGAGTTCTTAACGGAATTTTCATTGTAATCGAAATAGTTTTGTTTAGATTTTTTTTGTTTTAGCTATATAGTATTATTTTTTTTAAAAAATTATTTACTTCTTTTTATATTTGATTATTGGATATATTCGTTGATGATTATGACCCCCGCAATAAATTATATTAAACTCTATTACCGAGGAATAAATTTGATAAAAGTAGGGGCGGAAATTTTAATATTTGCAGACGCCTCCCAATTGACGACTACCGCTTATTCTTATCTATCTATGTACTACTGTATCATAAACAATGATATCGACATTGAAAAATAGCCTTTTGATTATTCTAACACCAATTATTTATTCTAACGGATCATTTGTCTCATGTGTTATTATGAAATTGTTTGAAATAACGTTGTGTGCACATAAATTCTCAATATAGTATTTACATTGGTGTGTATCTTTTCATTTGTCCTCCTTCAAATCAGCACTTTTTGAGCAACATTTTTCGGTTGTTGTTTTGTTCTAAACTTTTTTCACTTGTCAATTTTTTAGTGTTAAAGCATCCCTAACTTTCCTGTTAGTGTAAAATAATAACATTATCTTAATTTAAAATGATGACTCATTTCCATCGAAAGGGAATAATCAAAGAACGAAAAGGTAACACAAAACAAAAGGAAAATTCGTAAATGTAAAAGCGATAAAAATGAAGTCTTTTTTTCTTACTTTATTCCTTTTTACTTAGACGTACTTGATAAGAATCTGGGAAACAAACAAATGCAAGCTATACTGCAATAAAAGTTAGGAAATAATACTGAGTGGGATCCAAGTCCTATTACCACTCGAATCAACTCTTGTTAGTTCTCTCACCCCTCAATTGATTGTAAATGTTTGAGGCATTTCATTTTCGATGTTGTTAATTTTTGTCGACAATTCATTGAATGACACAAGTATGACTTTTTTTGTTGACAAAGACACAAGTATGACTTGATTGTGAGATTTCATAGAACTATAGAATGTTATTCTTAAATTATCTGAAGTGAAGGTGTTATTATTAACCAGGTCGTGGCGGAGCTAGCATAAATTTAATCACTACAAGAAAAGCTTGTTTTAGCCATCAGCAATTGCCACGGAGCTTATTCCGTCAGTAATTTGCCACGGATTTGCGACGACATGAGTAAAAAATAAGGGCGCGAAATTTCCCGCTGGTGTTTGCCACGGACATGTGAAAAGACAGAAATTTGCCACGGAGATGCCGTGACAAATCCGTGGCAACCCATTGATCAAAATAAAAAGAGCCCGATCCCTAAAATCAGAACGTCTCTCCCTTAAACAATTAAACGCTCTCTCCTCCTCAGTCTCCTCTCCGATCGTTCTCACTCTCCACCCACACACCTCCAGCGCAGTCGCCCTACACCACACGCCTCACCATCGCCCTCGGCCCTCCACCCACACGCCTCACCATCGCCCTCGGCCCTCCACCATCGCCCTCCTCACGCCTCTTTGTTTTGAAGCACAAATCCGAAACCCAACATTTCCCCAAACCCTAACCCACCTCCTCAGCATCCACCTCGGTCTACAACCACCGCTCAGTCAACCACTCCATTTCTTCGGCAACTGAAAGGTTAGTCCAGTTGTTTCATTTCAGAACCATTTTGTATTTCATTTTCATGATTTGTCATTTTGATTTTTCTCTATTATTGATGTATGAATTAAAGAAGTGGAGGGATTCAAATCAAAGAGAAAGGAAGAGATTCTGGTCTGTTTAATCATTATATCAGGTAACACATCTCATTTTCTCATTGATTTTATTTTATTTTTGATTTAAACAATTTTTGATTGATTTATGGGTTAGTTTGTGATTTCTGGGTTAGTTTGTGATTTAATGCATTTGTTGTATTTTGATGTAAGATTGTTGTTATTGTTGTCTTTGTAATGGAACTTGCAGGATTGGCTTTGTTGGAATTTCGGGCAAGAATAACTTCCGATCCTTCTGGTGCTCTGGCAAATTGGAACCCAAATGATTCCGACCCATGCAAGTCGTTGGGCATTCGTTGTGTTGACGGTAAAGTGCAAATGCTGTAAGTTCGTTCCTCTTGTTTCCTCCGTTTAAGTTTTCTGTTATTATTTTTAGTGAAAACTAATACATGCAGTGGTTCTTGATGTTTAAAGAAAGATTGCATTTGCATTGAGGTGAATACAATGCTGAACTTTATGCACTTATAGGATTTTGTGTCTTCCTGTTGTTTCTTGTAGGGACCTTAATGGGCTATCATTGGAAGGGACATTAACTCCTCATCTTCGGAAACTTAATCACTTAAAATCTCTGTAAGGGTTCTCGCAATGTTCCCTGTTTCATACCAATCTTACCCCGATTGTTAAGTTATCTGTTTAATTAGAGGTTATTTCCTTTATTACTTTGAAATAGTGTGTTATGCAAGAACAATTTTTCTGGTACCATTCCCAAAGAACTTGGAGATCTAGACAAGCTGGAGTTATTGGATTTAAGGAAGAATAATTTGACTGGAAGTATCCCAGCAGAAATTGGTAGGATGTTGCTTTTAAAACAATTGTAAGTTAACTCTATATTTAACTTACCTATTTTGTTAAATTTTTTGGGTATACCTTAAATGAAGTTCAATTTTTCTCTAGGCTAATTCATGACAATAAAATTGAAGGCAGTGACTCTCAAGAGCTCAGAAACACTGGATTGCCCTCTAAATCACTATTTGTTGACAATTATTCATCATCTCTGACAAATTTATTTCATTCAGACGATGATCGATGAAACTTTTTCATGTTTATCATTTTTCCAACCTAATATTGGTGAAAGCCAAAACTATTGATCATTTCATAATAGTTCTTGAAAGTTCTTGGAGTACTTTAGCCATAACTCAAATGGGCTTGCAAAAGTATGGGTGTGCAGTGTTAGCCAAAACTGTTGATTTATAATTCGAATTAAGGAAATAATGTTAGATTTTGAAGTATATTTCTTTTAACAATATCATCTACCTGGATTGTATACTTGTCTGTTTTTTCTCTTTTTATGTGATTAACAATAATAGTTATGCTTCCAATTTTTTGACCTTTTGGTGTGAACAGTGTGTGGTATAGAGATCTCAAGCAATGGAACAAGGAAGATTCATCGACTGATCCAATTAAAGTAGCACCAGCTGTTAATCTCAGTTGTAATGTGTTTGTTTTCATCTATTGAATGAAGACATTTACCTTTCAAAAAAAGATGTGGCTAACTGAGTTGTATGCTATAAACAATGTTTGTGAATTTCAATTTATTTTGTTTGTATTTTTTATTCAGGTGTTGGTGAACTTAAAAGGAATCAAAACCATATTGGTTCTCTGGTAGATGGTGAACTTAAAAGGAATCAAAACCATATTGGTTGGAAATGGCAACAGGTCAGTTCTCTATAATTTATTATACAAACTAAATCTGTAACCATTTTACATAGAGAAATGATCAAGAGTAGGAAACACTACGCCAGATTTGTTTAAAAAAGGTGCCCCTATGAGCAGCGCTTTGCCAAAAAACGCCACGGATATAAAAAAATAGGTAACCAATGAGCAAATAACCATAAAAACGCCACCCATTGCGTTGCATGTTCTACCAAATAACCAGCGTTTTTAAAAAACGCCGCCCATCGCGTGAAACGCGCGTGAGCCTTACCAGCGCTTTATTAAAAACGCCACCCATTTCTAGACCGTTCTACCAAATAACCAGCGTTTTATTAAAAACGCCACCCATTTCCTAGACCGTTCTACCAAATAACTAGCGTTTTATTAAAAACGCCACCCATTTCCTAGGTCGTTCTAACAAATACCCAGCGTTTTATTAAAAACACCACTCATTGCCTTAAATTTTTCTACCTAACACTGTACCAAATTAACTCTCCCTCTCAACTGCACTCTCACGTTCCTCTTCCCTCACTCTCACTCTCTCTCACGCACGTTCCTCTCTCTCGCTCACGTCTCTCTCTCTCTCTCACCACCTCTCGGTTCTCTTCTCTCCTCACTCTCATCACTCAATCCTCTCATTCTCGCTCTCCTCACTCTCGTTCTCTCGTTCTCCCTCACTCTCAGCTCTCCCTCACTCTCGTTCTCTCTAGCACCACCCCAAACCCACAAACCCCCAAACCCACAATAACCCCCAAAATCTTTCGTCTTTTAACCTAATCTTCAATTCATCTAAGTTTTGGTTACTTCTGCGCTTATTCGATTTGTTTTCCGTAGATCGGTAACATAGTGGGACTTCACTCAATGTCTTGGATTTGTTCGCTTAATTGATTTCGAATTTGAAATTTGAATTTGTTGGTTTTATTTAGGTATTTTTTGAGGAAGCTGAAGAAGGTTAAGAAGAGCAATGGTCAGGTCCTTGCTATCAATGAGGTAAAATCTCACTCGCCATTCATTTTATTTTATTTTATTTGAGTCTCTAGATTTTACTCTTTTTTGCTGATGATTGATATATGTGTTGAAATGTTTAAAACAATTACAAAATATTATGATTACACTAATAGTCGTTCTCGTACTTTGCTGTTTTTGTTAAGGAAAATGTTGACTTTGTATTGCAAATATTGGTCCTCCGATTTAATTTTCAATTTTTTCTCGCTTGAAACTAATGTAGACAGTTCTAGGTCATTCAAAATATGCTAGTGTGCTTATTTCGTGGGATCTCTCTGATAGAATAGGTGAAGGAATTTTAGAGTAATATTTAATTTGTATTCACTAAGGAGATTTTGTGGTCATTCTTAATAGAATAATGAGTAGTGTAGTTGTTGTTTGTTGTAAACAATGACAATTTGGCATACCCTAGTTGTGCAATTTATTTTGAGAATGTTCTCTGTTGTCTGACTTGTGTGTCGTGTTTTTCACCTTTCATCTTAGAAATGATTGAAAATGGAATGCAATTTGGTTGGCCTTTGTAAATGATGATAAAATTATTTATGCAGTCCTTGTTACGTATTTTCCTACCATGATAGGTATTTATATTTAGGTTGCATCTCACTATTCCTTGATTTCATGTTTTGCTTCTGCGCACTGTATCTTCATGGTTGCCAACTTCATCAAAGTTAGCTCATACTGATTTAATCCACTTTAAGTTATGTTGTTTTCTGGTGCACTACTCTGTATTTGTAATTTTCATATATGTTGTGGGTATTATCTTGAAATAATATGATGTATCAGTTTGTTTCAACATTTTTAGCGGTCATTCGTGTATCTTATTTGATATGCACTATATTTAAATTGGCTTGAAATATATTCAGTTAATGACTTTGTGTAATTGTGTTATTGTTTTTCAGATTTTTGAGAAGAGCCCAACCAAGATCAAGAACTATGGGATATGGTTGAGGTACCAGAGTAGAACTGGCTATCACAACATGTACAAGGAGTTTTTGTATTAAAGTCCTTGGCCCTTGAGGAACAGTTACTAACTGTAAATTATAGTTGGTTTTGACTTATGTTGTTGTTTGTTATATATTACATTCATTTGCAAAACCATAACTAGTTATTGTGTTGCATTGAATTTGGTAATCTTCTTATTTATTACTTAATCAATATCTAGTTTGGTTTCTTTGCTTGAGAGTTTCTTTTCAATATCCATATTCTCTCACTTTGTAAACAATTCTGCTCAAATTTACTAATGCTAGACTCACATCTATTTTGCTAATCATCCGTAAAAACTTTCAGTTTGAGAATTTGGTTGAGGTGAAGAGTTAGTTACACTTGGCTACTAGAAGTATTGCTAACACTTGGATATCCTGAAGTTAAAGCTAAAGTAGTTTTAGGTCAGTATCTGCTAAATTGGTCTTATTTGGTGACAGATGCCAGTGAGTGACTAACATGGATAATGTACATATTGAGTTGTAGTTCAATTGTATCAAGTAAACTAGCTTAGTATTCTTGTACCAAGAGATTATAACTTATTATTTTGGATGTATGATTTAATTTTTGGATGTATGATTTAATTTTGGATGTATGATTTAATTTTTTGGATGTATTTTGGATGTATGATTTAATTTTTTTATGATGTATGATTTAATTCAGGTTTAAATACAATAAATTCATAGATATCACTATTAAAAAATATTTTGGATGTATGATTTAATTTTTTTTGTTGCAAATATAAAATAGAAAATACACAAAAACGGAAAAAAAAATTAAAAAAATTAAACAATGGGCAGCGCTTTTAAGGAAGTGCTGCCTATAGGGGGCAAGTTTGGGCAATGGGCAGCGCTTTTTAGGAAGCGCTGCCTATTTGAGGACGTGTTTGGGCAATGGACAGCGCTTTTTAGGAAAGCCTATTTGAGGACGTGTTTGGGCAATGGGCAGCGCTTTTTAGGAAGCGCTGCCTATTTGAGGACGTGTTTGGGCAATGGGTGGCGCTTTTTAGGAAGCGCTGCCCATTGTTGGAGTGGAATACCCAGCGCCACGTTCAGCAGCGCTCAAAAGCGCTGCCCATGGATGAAAAAAAGCGCTGCCTATATACTAATTTTGTTGTAGTGAAACTAATTGGTCTTATAAGTACTCTAATACTGCCAACAATTGTGATTTGACTCTGGCCTATAACCAAAATTTACATCAAGGGGTTCAGAGGGGTCTTTTGTCCTTGATTGTGTTCTACAATCAATTTTTGAATATATAGATAGAAATGAAATGTAGACTATTCCCTTTCCCTTAGTTTAGGCCTTAGAGATCAGATTTTTGCTCTTGAGCTTGAGCCTTCTAATTTTTCCTAATTGCTGCAGAGGAGACTAGTCACAAGTCACAAGATGTCTACAGGTATTATGACTTTTGAATGTGTTTCATTGCATCCTCATCAATCTAATTAAACATTCTTCTTGGTTCAAAAAAAAAAAAATTAAACATTCTTCTAATATGTCACTATGCTGTATTTAATTGGTTAGTGATAGGTTTTTTACTTTACCATTGAAATTTAGTGTGGCTGTGAATGCAAATTCAGAATCCCTATTGGTCCTTCTTAGTTTAGTGTATGCATAATGATGGATTTACAATCAGCAAAGCAGCAGGTGAAATTGAAGGCACCCATGATGAGTTGATAAATTGAATTGAATAAGTTAAATATATTGAATTTTAAGAAAAGAAAAATTGAATATCTGTTCTTGTTATATAATAGATAATTTGGTTTCTATCTTTTCTTTTAGATTTGAATGATCCGTCGTTAGATCCTAATTGATGACAATATATTATGGTAACTGCTATATTATAATGTTACAATACAATTATTTAAAACTAACTAAACTTAGTTTTTGTAATGTGCAGGAGGCTTTATAACTCTCTTGGGCATGTTTGCTGCAGTGGAATTGAAACTGGGCATGTTCGCTGCAATTGAAGGCCCACTCTTATCAATGTGTTCACGCTCTTGAGGAGATAGGGTAGATGAAACTTTTTATATAACCATGTCAAAGTTATGCAATTAACTCATGTTAGTGTGTCTTAGACTAGCATCTCCATAGTGTCCTATATAGTCGGTAATGTCAATATCTAATTGGTGTGTATTTATGTTGTTTGAGATCTGTCTAATTTGAAAGTATGATTCAGTACATGGGGGTTTCTATGTATTAGTTTGAATGGATGTTGCAGGGGCTGTCTTGAAGTTCAATACTAACAAATTGCTGGATTTATTTATTTTTTTAAATTTTTTAAAAAAAATTTGCGACGGAAGGTGTCAGAATTGCCACGACTTTGCGACGAAAATTTGCGATGGATTTGCCACGGGTTTGTGACGGAAAAATTTGCCACGGAAAAGTCCGTGGCAAACGATTTGCGACGAGCGTTTTTGCCACCATTTTTGGTCCGTGGCTAATCCGTGGCAAATGTTGTTTTACCACAGAAATTTGTACATTTCCGACAGGAAATGTCCGTGACAAATCAACGATTTTCTTGTAGTGTATGGGGTGGCAAAATATAAAAGTTCAGTTGTATTTTTTATCCCTCAACTCTCTTCAATTGACGAGTTTGGTCATTCTATTTTACTTTTGATAATTTTGCTCCTTAATTTGACAATTTTAATCCTTGTGATTTTTTCATTACACTCTTGGTCCCTAAAAATATTAGATTGTGCAATTTTGATCCCCAATTTCCTAAAATTTAAGACTTTTGGGTACCAAAAAGTACAAATAATTCATCAATTTGGGGGTAAAAATTGTCAAATTAAGAATATTGATACCAAAAATTGTCAAAAGTAAAATAGCTAGAGCGACCAAAATCACCAACTTAACAAAAGACACCATATTTGTTGGGATGAGAAAGAAGCTCCCACTTCTCTCTAAAACCATCCTCTCTCCTCCCAACCCTAGGGTTAGTGGAGGCTTTCCCCTCCTTCACGGAGGCTTGCCCCTCTTTCATAGAGGCTCTGCCCCTCTTTTTGGAATAGGTTATTTTGTGTAGGCGGGCATCTCATTGAGAGGGTTGAAGATTATGTGGCAGACAACTATATATCGCACTGCTCTCTCCTACTATCAACCAATTCTGAGACATGGGGAAAAATTGGCTAATCTAAAGACCAACAATAGTCGAAATGTGCTTCCAAGGGTAAAAAAGTCATTCGTAATTAGATTGAGAGAAAGACTGTGGACTCTCACTCATCGATTGCCAATGTCTATGTCGGAAGTTGGTGATAATCTGGTTGTTAGATTTTTGTGATTGGTTTATTTCTGTTCCCATAGTTTCTGATCTTTCTAAGTGGAGTGCCCATAATGCTTGGGTGGTCTTATCTTTTAGATATTTCTGGTTCTATTAGCTAATGAATGAAGTTGTTTACCTTCAAAAAAATATGATAGACTAATAAACTTAAACTAATGGAATTGTTGTTAATCTTTTACCTCTTTAGACAAATAAACTTGATTTGGATAGCTAATAATATATTATTGGGGTAGCTAAATATAAAATACACTTATTTATTCAAATACATATATTACTTTTTGGGTAGCCGGGACTACCCCCATTGTTACACTAGGAGTCGCCCCTGTAACCATGATGATGATGATGTTGAATAAAGATTGTTACGTGGTTAATTGATGACCACATCTCAAGAGTCATGAATATGGATCAATCCACCGAAGAAAGTACTGAGTTGCGGACTAGGCCGCTCTCTTTAAGACGTTTCGCGGCGCTGCTCAAATTGTGCAAGCTGGCTATCAACCACGACGGCCACAGGGTAAAACAACTTAGTCAAAACTGTTACGAAAGATCATTGCACAATGAAATTTCGCTCTAGAAATACACCCTCATATTATGGTCCGAAGACCACTCGAATATGGCACAAAGACCACTCTTATTTATGAAGAAACGAAATTGGGGAGGGAGAAGAGAAGAAAACTCAGAGTGCTTGCTTGAGTTTTCAAGTCTGTTAGAAAAACTGAGTGAAGGTCTCTATTTATAAGAGAGTTTAGTTACTTGGTGAGCAAGCAGCTGTTGGATAAAAATTCACAACAACCAAAAAAAGTCTTCCACTGTTCAATGTATTTGGTCACTACTTATTACGCAAGTCAAAGATGTGACCATTGGCTGCCTGGTCACTCTTTTATTTTATATAAAATGATACTCTCTTTTTTTTTACTGATGAAAGAGGTGCATTACAATTAAAAAATATAAGTTTTTATTTTTGTATCTCTCTCTCTCTCTCTCTATATATATATATATAGACACACACTACTATTAATATATTTAGTTTAATATTTAGATTTAATTGAATTTAGGCAAAATTACACCCGAAGTCCTTTAAGTTATTTAATTGTAACAAGTTTGTCCTTTAAGTTTTTTTCATAACACTTAAGTCCTTTAAGTTACATAATGTGTACACCGTTATTCCTTTTTTTATTTTTCATTACAAAAAAGCTCAATTCACACTAATAGTGTTGATGTAGCCGTGACGGAGGCTACCTATCATCTATCTTGTAAGAATTTGGTCCTTTAAGACTATTGTCATGTAATAATTTGGAACTTTCAACTTAAATTTTTTTAAGAAAGGATGGTTCATCTTCTTTTTCATTTAAGTTGAAAGGACTAAATTGTTACAAGACGGTAGTCTTAAATAACAAAATTTTTACTAGACAGATGACATGTAGGCTCTGTCACAGCCACGTCAGCTCTGTTAGTGCAAATTGGGTTTTTTTTTGTAACAGAAAATGAAAAAAGGACTAATAATGTACAGATTATGTAACTTAAAGGACCAACTTGTTACAATTGAATAACTTAAAGGACCTAAGTGATATGAAAAAAATCTTAAAGCACCAACTTGTTACAATTAAATAACTTAAAGGACCCCTGGTGTAATTTTGCCTTGAATTTAATATATAATTTTGTGATATGATCATTTATGTTATTTTTTGACTAAAAAATATAAAATTTAATTTTTTTTTGACTAAAAAATGATCATTTATGTTATGAATGTTTGTTCTTTTAATTAAATTTATATATAAATTTAGTTCTACGACCATGTGAAATTAATTAGCTAAATCATATAATGTAACTTAAATGTTTATAAAATTTAAGAGGAAAATTAAATTTTTATATCAAATATTTTTGTATTTATAAATTTATTTTATTATTGGTTGCACCAACTACTGAATGTAAAAGTTTTTGACTCACTCAATAAAATATAAAAGTTATTTTAAGATTTTCTATAACATCTTAAATTTACTAACAATTATTTTATAATTGTTACAGTCAAATTGCAGACTCGAAATTAGCTGTAAGACATGTCAGCAAAACATTTAAAGTTAATCCGGGAAATAACAAGAAGAGAAACATTCGATGATAATGTGGCTCAGGATTCTATACTTATCCTCAACGAGATATTAGAAGCCAATCTCGAAGGAATTCCAGAATGCAAAGCTTCAAAAATTAAAACAACACATAAGATCGAGCGACTAAGGCAAGAGCTTCAGATAAATCTGATTTGACAAAGATAGGTGTGGAACATCCAGACACCAGAAGACCCTTGGCACCGATCATTGATAACTCTATTTTATATAGAGTTATTCATACAATTAAACTTATATTATTGTTTGTTTTCAAGTAAATTAGATATGTAAATATAATTTATAAAGAAAGAAACAACATTTCAAGGATTCAAGAGGATTAAAACAATGAACTAAGCAAATTGCATAGGTCTTGGTATGTTTGATGTTTTTGCTTAGTGCAGCTACACTAGGAGTACCTGCACATGGTGTACCTGCACTGCCTGCATCCGATGCTGCTACACCAGCAATATGCACCAAATCATCCAAGGACCAATTTGATGCACCAACACTTGACATGTGACGTCATGCTTAGTTGTGGAGCAGACCCACTTGCATATTTCGACACCTACTTGGAGACAAGTTTAGAAGGTCACTCACTCAAGGACATGTGGCACTTCTTTATTGGACCACCCCATGTGAACTTCATGAGAAGAGCAACTTGCTTGATGGGAGGTCTGCAAAGTAATTATGGTTAGCTGGTCTTGATTAAATCTTATCTCCCAAGCAAACCCTCCATTGAAGGAAAGCTCATTGCCTATATAAAGGACCACTTCTCCTCACTTAAAGATCATCCAAGGATCCAAGCATCTAAGGATCACATATCTTCCTTATATTTGTAATTTAGGTTTAGTTTTTATTTTAGTTTCTGAATTGTAAGAAGGTAAGGAAGAACTTGACGCCTTCTTCCTTCACTTCTACTTAGAGGAAGCTAGTACAAGGAATTGGTGAACAACTTTATCTCATGCAAAGGATCTCCTACTTGTGTAATCTTTATCTTATTGAGTTCTTTTGCAACATTACTCATTTTATCATGTTCCTTATAGATTCTCTTTATTATACAATGAGTAATATTAGCTAAATTCTTTTAGTTGAGATGTTGTAGCCTTATAATGATCTTTTAAGTAAGTTATTGTGTTCGTATGTGATGTTTGCATTTTAGTTATTGTATGATAACTCTTTCATATTCATCTTTAGAATTGGCCAACTAAAAGTGAATGTAAATCATAAATACAGACATAGTTTATGATTAGAACTCAAGAACTAATAGAGATAAGTGTTTAATAAAGGAAATTTTGTTAATTACATGCTAAAACCTAGACATAGGATAGCATAGTCCTTAGGATGATGCAAATACAAGAGTGAACTTATTTAGCACCTTGGATCATTGCTAGGAGGCAAGAGAGGAATTGACAACTCTTTCCTTTACTGCAAAAAACAAAGATCATAAGAGCTTGTATTGAAACTCTAAAGAAAGTGACTGAAAAGCACAAACTGATGCATGCATCAGATCCAAAGCACCTCCACCACATAAAAACACAAAACTCTTAAAAGTGACTTATTTGGTGAATACATCTCAACTATCATTTCTCACTGATTCCTTACACATTTTATTGCTTATTTACATTCTGTTTGTGTATCAAAAAGCACCTATTTGTGAGTAGGATAGTGGTTACCTTTCACTAGTAAACTATTTAATTTAAACTTGTAAATTAATTCAATCCATGTGAGAACGATACTCTAATTTCACTTTATTACTTGATATGATTGTGTATACTTGCACATTTGTGTGTATATCAAGCGCACCAATCATCATCGACCATTAGTTAGTTTATTTTTATCTCGCTTTGGTAAGGACATGTGTCCATAGCGCTTTAGTTTCTTAGTTCTATAAATAGGAGTTCGCATTTAAGAACAATTATGTCCGATTTCAAACCTTTTGTATTTTCAAACTTATTTCAATTCAATGCAACTTATTTTCGAGAAACGAGTGCGTCTTTCTTGTCTCTTTATCCTTTAAACAATTTATTTTGCCTCTTTTTTCCCTCTTCACTCAAGGGACTTGTGATGTTCTCTCCCTCCCGAGATTGATTTCTGTGGGTTGCTCGTGTTTTGTTTGTTTTTTAATTTTTTGAAAACCCTCGGTGCAAGGCGTTTGGAGGATTCGCGATATTCTCCCCAGTCTAGGCGTGATTTCCGTGTTTAGTCCTACCGCTTGGGGTCTCAAATTTGATTGGGCGATCACCTTGAATCCCTGATTTTTTTGATCCTGCAATTAAATTCTATTGCTTTTCCATCACCCGTCTCGAAGAACACACAAATTAGGGCTTGCAGTGTAAGTATGTCAACTGGTAAACTCAATATCTAATTCATGTTATTTTATCTCACACATCTCGAATTTATTTGTTTGACGGAATTTATTTATTTGTTCGATAGAATCTCGAATTTATGCTGCTAGAGATTTGAAATACATATTTAGAAACAATGGAAAAAAATCCTAAACCCTCTAGACTGTAGACTATGACTCTGTTTGGTAAGCCAAATTCGTTAGCTTATAGCGGATAGTTTATAGTTGATGAGCTAATTATAGGTGTTTGACATCAGTAGCTTATAACGATTTTTTCACTAGCTTATACGTTTTTTGAATAGCTACTTTAGGTAGCGTTTAAGGTTAGCTTATAGGGTTTCATTTTTTCTCCCATTTTTACTTTTATTGTTTTAATTAAATTCCTCATTTAACCTCCACTAAATGATATTCTCTCTCGTTGGGGAAATGTGAGGTTAGGGTTTCGCCGGAGTTAAGGAGAACGAGGGTGTAGGTGAAAGAGGAGGTGAACACGATGGAGGGGAGTGTGGGTGGAGGCGATGTGTTGTGAGTGAGAGTGAGGGAGGCAGATCACATGTGAGAATAGTGAAAGTGAGAGCTGAGTGAGACTCTCTAAATTTTAATCTCGTTTTTAACGTTTTCAACAGATTTGCGACCAATAGTATGTCGCAAACCTACTGACCGATTTAATTTCCGTCGCAAAGGGAAGTGGGAAAAAATTACACATCTATTCAAATCTTAGCAACGGCTGGAATGGTTGGAATCACAATACTTTCTGACAAAAAACAAGTTTGTTGCAAATATTGGAAATTGTTTAGCAATATTCTTGTAGTGCGAAGTAGAAAAAAGGAATTCACTCACATCACCAATCATATGGTGAAACCAACTCAAGATTGATGAAATGACCAAATTCAAAGATAAAATTGTAATAGTGGGGCTTAAAAGGTGGATCTTTTAAGTAGTAAAAACATAAAGAAAATAAAAGGAAAAAACATGAAAGAAAATACTGGAATTGAAATGATTGGTTGGGAATGTTGTAGTGACCTGTCGATCAGTCGTGAGCGTCGGCGGGGACTTAGAACATATAGGGTGTTTACAAATTCCAACAGCTTTGATTACAATGATCTTACAAGTATATATAAGCAAAGAAACATACCTTCCTAATTACAAAGATCATGACAAGTGTCTTCTAGAATAACTTTCCTAATCTATGATTGACACTTGTCTTGCTTGACAAGTGTCTTATTTTACATGAAAAATAAAACATTAAAAAACTTCTATTATGATTTGAATTTTATGATTAGGTTTCGATTAGATTATCAAATTAAGTTATGAAATAAAATTAAAATCGAACATTTCCTTCCTTGTTTCAAGCCATGGATATTTGGTTAAGTGGTCAGAACCATAATACACGTGTCGTCATCATATAACAAAATACCTTTAATTTAATTTAGTTTATAAAATTATAATAAAGGTATTACCTGCGGATTGGATTGGCATCAACCTAGTAAACTAAATCAAATTAAAGGTAGTCAAGTGTAACAACAAAATACAACAAAATTAAAATGTCAAGTCTGGCTTTAGTGGATACTCCCTCTGTTCATAATCTTTCGTTAATTTTAGCTTGTTACACACAGATTAATGTACGATTATGGTGAAAAGTCTAGTGATCATCGTCAATTTTTCCCCCTTATTGGGAACTTCTGTGTTGCGATTCAACAACCAAGCAATCATATTAATGTTAATTATATTTAAAATAATTACTTTTTCAAATATTTTTACACTCAAACAATTAATCATAAATTTCTCCATTCAAAAATAATTAGAATCAATAGAGACACAATTTTTACATGACTTTAATTTATATATAACTAAATATATCTAAAAGTTCTGATAACTTTCGAGAGGCAAAAAATTAACTTTTCCAGTTATGAGTTTGATAAGATTTCAAATTTTAAATCATAAACAATTTAGGAAATAAATTGTAATACAAGACAGTGCAAATGAACTAGTACTATTTTGTATTGCATTCGTTAATAATAAAGTTTGGAGCTTTATTGATTTTACACAAAATTATTTCAAATTGTAAGTCCCAAATTGTAAGTACGATATCAACTACTGATTAATATTTAAAACACGGGATAACTGTACTGATATATAAAAAACACGGGATAACTATACTGAAATATAAAAGAACACAGGATAACTGCACTGATATATTTGATAATCTACTATCTATCTTTTATTATCTACTATAATGTACTAATCAACTAAAATAATCAATTGAAATAATGAGATAACTGCACTGATATATAAAAAACATGAGATAACTATACTAATATGTAAAAGAAAAAAAAAACGAAATAACTACAATGATATGTATAAAAACACGGGATAACAGCACTGATATATAAAAAACACTTTATAGAAATATTTGATAATCTACCATTTATCCGTTACTGTCTACTATAATCTATTAATCAACTAAAAATAATCAATTGAAACTATAAGATAACTTCAATGATATATTAAAAACCGCGTGATAACTTTATTGAAATATAAAAAAAACACGGGATAATTGCAATGATGTATGTAAAAATACGATATAACTGCACTGATATATAAAAAAACACGGGATAACAACACTGACACTAATATATAAAAGAACACAGGATAAATGCACAGATTGTTTTTAAATAATACTTTTACATTTTAAGATTTTTATATTTATCTAATTTTTTATTTGAGACTTATTTTTTAACTACTTTAAATTTGTTTTTTTTTCACGATGTGCTATCCAGACTATTTTAATTATGTCTAAGTTCGTTCAAGAAAAGAATACGGCAGCACCCGTGCGTATGCACGGGTATGCTACTAGTTATTAATAAATTGAAATCTTAAAGTAAAAGCTGATACATTGACAAATTCAAAAAGTCTAAAGGTACATACAGCAAATATTTATTTTCTATCTATATATAAATAAATATTTTTATATTTATGTATAAATATATACATATATGCTTCAAAAAAAAAATAAATATATACATATATTTGTATTTACTAGAATATTGTATTGACTGAGTTTATATATATATATATATATATATATATATATATATATATATATATATATATATATATATATATTTGTATTTACTATTATATAAATAGTTTTTTTGTATTTATCAATATATGCATCTCGGTGTGTGTGTCTATATTATATTATATATTACATTTATCAATTATATGGTTACCCTGTTATTGTGCGCAGTATTCACCGGCTTTGCCAGTTACTAATTTACCCTGAAGAACCTGGTTGGCCACGTGTACACCCAGTTATACATATATATATATATATATATATATATATATATATAAGGAGTGTATCAAGTCATAATTAGTACTTACTGTGAACGATGAGAATTTTTAATTATAACCGTTAGATTAAATCAACGATTCAGATTATGTTATTAATTTCAAGATCTTGTTTGATATTTAATTAATAAGGAAACAATCGTACGAGATCTTTTAATTAATAATGTAATCTAAACCGATTAAAATCAATGAATCGGATTATGTCATTAGTTTCAAGATCTTGTTTGATCTTTAATTAATAAGGAAACTATCGTGTGAGATCTTTTAATTAATAATGTAATCTACCGTTGATTTTAATCTATCCACCGAATTTAACAGTGACTAATCTATGCCGAAGAACCTAGCTGACAATTTGTACATCGGGTTTTGCCGGTCCATGTGGTTCTCTCATTCCAACGAAGTTTTTATCAAACCCAAGATTCGAACCCAAGACCTTCTTCGGGTGGGATCCGAGCCTATAGCTACCACACAGACCAACTCTTGTCGGTAGTATTTTGGTATTCTATAATTATTAAATCTACTAACAATAATTTTATCTACTAAATTGCATTATTAAATAATAAATTTCATCTCATTTTAAAATTGCTATGCATTTTATTTTTAAACTAACTCGAAGGATGTTTAAAAGGTTTCCTATTTCAATTTTAAGTTGCTTCTTGACTTGGAAACCAGAATCCAATGACATCTTCAATTTATTTTTGAGATTCAAAGGGGCTTAGAGCCCGGGTGAGAATTACACGGTGATCAATCTAGGAGTAGAGACTCCTAATACATCAGCATCAACTAACAACTTAGTAGTTAGGGGGGGTAATTAAAAACAACAAAATTATCACCCATGTTACACCCAACATTGGCTAGATTATCTGCAACCTGATTCGCCTCACGATAACTGTGAACTATGATGTGGTTATCAAAATGTGCGAGAGACTGCTTTATTTTGTTCACAAGATTGCGCCCCAGGAAACTGCCGTGTCTACCAGAATTGAGACACTCAACAATAACAAGTGAATCCATTCGAAGTTCAATGTTGGAGAGTCCCATACTACGCGCCAAATTGAGTCCTTCAAGAGCCCCCCATAACTCGACCATGTATACACTGGTAACACACAAACCTCTTCGCAAAATCAATCATCCACTGACCTTCATCGTCGCGAATGACACCACCACAAGCTGCCACCGTTGTATCAGTCTTAACGGTGCCATCCATGTTAACTGGTAAACTCAATATCTAATTCGAGTTATTTGATCTCACACATCTCGAATTTATTTGTTTGACAGAATTTATTTATTTGTTTGACAGAATCTCGAATTTATGCTGCTAGAGATTTGAATTACATATTTAGAAACAATGGAAAAAAATCCTAAACCCTGATGCCTCTAGAATGTAGACTATGACTCTGTTTGGTAAGCCAAATGCGTTAGCTTATCGCGGATAGTTTATAGTTGATGAGCTAACTATAGGTGTTTGACATCAGTAGATTATAGCGTTTTTTCACTAGCTTATATAGGCACTGTTTGGCAAAAAAGGAGCGGTTAGTGGATAAGCTAGCTTATAGCGGATGAGCTGATAGCGGATAAGCTAGCGGATTGAACTAGCTTGTAAATATAAACTGACATGAATGGACATTTGTAATCTTTGTTAATTTTGGCTTGTTACACACAAATTAAGGTATGATTATGGTTAAAAGTCTAGTGATCATTGTCAAATTTTCCCCCTTATTGGGAACTTCTGTGTTGCGATTCGACAACCAAGTAGTCATATTAATGTTAATTATATTTAAAATAATTACTTTGTCAAATATTTTTCCTCTCAAACAATTAATCCTAAATTTCTCTATAATTCAAAAATAATTAAAATCAAAAGACTGACTTTTAATTATAACTAAACATATCTAAAAGTTCTGCCTATACCTGATAACGTAACTTTCGAGAGGCGAAAAATTAACTTTTCCAGTTCTGAGTTTCGATAGGATTTCAAATTTTAGATCATTAAACAATGAGTAGTGATGTTCAAGATGAAACGCTTTTTTAAAATGTCGAATTACACACATTTATATAAAGTGTCCACCTGCATAACACTACACCAGCAAGTTCCCCATATTAGTATACTTGTTTCTTATGTTTCGTTTCACACTATAAAATATTTCTCCTAAACAATTTAGGAAATAAGTTGTAATACAAGACAGTGCAAATGAACTAGTACTATTTTGTATTGCATTCGTTAATAATAAAGTTTGGAGCTTTATTGATTTTACACAAAATTATTTCAAATTGTAAGTCCCAATGCCACGTTTAAGTGTATCTTTTATTTATTTCGATTTCCCCGAACAACAAGAAAAAAAAATTTCGTCATTTCTGACAACAACAAGAAGTCTCAGTTCGAAAAGAAGTACAACTACCGCCCGGAAATCCCTGTTTAATGCAATCATCATTACAGCTCGGACGGCAAGCCCCGATGCATTTGCCATGTATCACAATGCTAGTAACCGTTCCTGTACCAACCACAAGTAAAAAAACATTATTATTAATCTTGGAATCATGCATAAAATTTTATGAAAAAGATACAAATTCATAAATTAGTTGTTGTGTTATACTCATCTAACTACATAAACTTAATTTGTTCTTTTGAATATGTAGGAAGACTAATATAACAAACAACAACAACAATTTTCAATTCATGGTTAGTAAATTGTATATCAAAAATGCAATCAATGGGTAAAACTAACTTTTACCCTTACCTGGAAGTGGAACCAACACCAAGGCAATGACCAAAACACCCAAAAGAAAAGATTGGTTGAAGTGAAAGGCCATTTTGTAAGATTTCAGTTTTATTTCTTGTAAGAAGTAAGGCTAACATCGTTTTCATTATATAGACTCAAAAAGATACTTATATTATTAAATGTTAATATTTGTATTTTATAAAATATCATTAAAATTCATTTTGACTTAATAATAATTCTTTATTTTGACTAGAAAACATCATTAAAATTCATTTTGACTTAAAAATAAATCTTTGTTGTGACTTAATAATATCATTAAAATTCAATTTGACTAAATAATAAATCTTATTTTCTAGAAATATTAGTAATTATTAATAAATTGAAATCTTAAAGTAAAAGCTGATACATTGACAAATTCAAAAAGTCTAAAGGTACATACAGCAAATATTTATTTTCTATCTATATATAAATAAATATTTTTATATTTATCTATAAATATATACATATATGCTTCAAAAAATAAATAAATATATACATATATTTGTATTTACTAGAATATTGTATTGACTGAGTTTATATATATATATATATATATATATATATATATATATATATATATATATATATATATATATATATATATATATATATTTGTATTTACTATTATCTATATAAATAATTTTTTTGTATTTATCAATATATGCATCTTGGTGTGTGTGTCTATATTATATTATATATTACATTTATCAATTATATGGTTACCATGTCATTGTGCGTAGTATTCACCTGCTGGCTAAGGCTTACATCACTAAGCTTTTTACTTAGTGATGATCACTAAATCTATATTAACCGTTGGATGATAAATATATTACTTAAATTGTATCCAATGGTTGTTATTATATGAGGGTAATTTAGTACAATCAAATATTCTTTATAATAATTAATTAAATATAAATAACTAATAAAACCATTATCTCCTATGTTTAAGGCCATTAATTCCGACGGTTACATAATTCCGACGGTTACACAATCCCACATAAAAGCTAATATTAAATTATTCTTTTTTTGTTAATTGTTAAATTACATTTATATCCCTTTAGTGACTATCACTAAATGTCTCATTTAGTAAAGTAAACCAGACTCGTATCAAGTCATAATTAGTACTTACTGTGAAAGATGAGAATTTTTAATTATAACTGTTAGATTAAATCAACGATTCAGATTATGTCATTAATTTCAAGATCTTGTTTGATCTTTAATGAATAAGGAAACAATCGTACGAGATCTTTTAATTAATAATGTAATCTAAACCGATTAAAATCAATGAATCAGATTATGTCATTAGTTTCAAGATCTTGTTTGATCTTTAATTAATAAGGAAATTATCGTGTGAGATCTTTTAATTAATAATGTAATCTACCGTTGATTTTAATCAATCCACCGAATTTAACAGTGACTAATCTACGCCGAAGAACCTAGCTGACAATTTGTATAGCGGGTTTTGCCGGTCCATGTGGTTCTCTCATTCCAACGAAGTTTTTATCAAACCCAAGATTCGAACCTAAGACCTTCTTCGGGTGGGATCCGAGCCTATAGCTACCACACGGACCAACTCTTGTCGGTAGTATTTTGGTATTCTATAATTATTAAATCTACTAACAATAATTTTATCTACTAAATTGCGTTATTAAATAATAAATTTCATCTCATTTTAAAATTGCTATGCATTTTATTTTTAGAGGATGTTTAAAAGGTTTCCTATTTCAATTTTAAGTTGCTTCTTGACTTGGAAACCAGAATCCAATGACATCTTCAATTTAGTTTTGGGATTCAAAGGGGCTTAGAGCCCGGGAGAGAATTACACGGTGATCAATCTAGGAGTAGAGACTCCTAATACATCAGCATCAATTAACAAACTTAGTAGTTAGGGGGGTAATTAAAAACAACAAAATTATCACCCATGTTACACCCAGCATTGGCTAGATTATCTGCAACCTGATTCGCCTCACGATAACTGTGAACTATGATGTAGTTATCAAAATGTGCGAGAGACTGCTTTATTTTGTTCACAAGATTGCGCCCCAGGAAACTGCCGTGTCTACCAGAATTGAGACACTCAACAATAACAAGTGAATCCATTCGTAGTTCAATGTTGGAGAGTCCCATACTACGCGCCAAATTGAGTCCTTCAAGAGCCCCCTATAACTAGACCATGTATGCACTGGTAACGCACAAACCTCTTCGCAAAACCAATCATCCACTGACCTTCATCGTCGCGAATCACACCACCACAAGCTACCACCGTTGTATCAGTCTTAACGGTGCCATCCGTGTTAACTGGTAAACTCAATATCTAATTCGAGTTATTTTATCTCAAACTCGAATTTATTTGTTTGACAGAATTTATTTATTTGTTTGACAGAATCTCGAATTTATGCTGCTAGAGATTTGAATTACATATTTAGAAACAATGGAAAAAATCCTAAACCCCGATGCCTCTAGAATGTAGGCTATGACTCGCTTGGTAAGCCAAATGCGTTAGCTTATCGCGATATAGTTTATAGCTGATGAGCTAATTATAGGTGTTTGACATCGTGAGATTATAGTGTTTTTCACTAGCTTATATAGGCAATCGCTTGTTTGGCAAAAAAGAGCGAATAGTGGATAAGCTAGCTTATAGCGGATGAGCTGATAGCGGATAAGCTAGCGGATTGAACTAGCTTGTAAATATAAACTGACATAAATGGACATTTGTAATTAATGTCTGAATATAAGAGAGAAGTATCATTTAATGGTGGATAAATGAGGAATTTAATTAAAATAATAACGGTAAAAGTGGTAGAAAAAATGAAATGCTATAAGTTCAAACGCTACTTCAAGTAGCGTTTCAAAACATGCTATAAGCTAGTGAAAAAATGCTATAAGCTTGTCTTTCCAAACAACTACCACGAGCTTATCCGCTATAAGCTAGCGGTTTGACTTTGCGAAACAGAGCCATAACGTTGTTTGAAACGCTACTTGAAGTAGCGTTTGAGGTTCTAGGTTATATGATTTCATTTTTTCTCCCATTTTTACCTTTATTATTTTAATTAAATTTCTCATTTAACCTCCACTAAATGATCTTCTCTCTCATTGGGGAAATGTGAGGTTAGGGTTTCGCCGCAGTTAAGGAGAACGAGGGCCTAGGTGAGAGAGGAGGTGAACACGATGGTGGGGAGTGTGGGTGGAGGCAAGGTGTTGTGAGTGAGAGTGAGCGAGGCAAATCACAGGTGAGAATAGTGAAAGTGAGAGTCGAGTGAGACTCTCTAAATTTTAATCTCATTTTTAACGTTTTCAACGGATTTTGAGACCAGTAGTCCGTCGCAAACCTACTGAATGATTCAATTTCCGTTGAAAAGGGAAGTGGGAAAAAATTACGCATCTATTCAAGGCTTAGCGACTGATGAAATGGTAGGAATCACAATACTTTCCGACAAAAAACAACTTGTCTGTCGCAAATATTGGTGGCTATTTAACAATTAATATTCTTGTAGTGCGAAGTAGCTGGTAAAAAGGAATTCATTCACATCACCAGTCGTATCATGAAACGAACTCAAGATTGATGAAGTGAACAAATTCAAAGATAAAATAGTAAAATGGGGCTTAAAAGAAACACGGAAATCAAACCTAAGAACGAGAGAACATCATGAATCTTTTAAGAAGTAAAAACATAAAGAAAATAAAAGGAAAAAATATGAAAGAAAATACTAGAATTGAAATGGTTGGTTGGGAACGTTGTAGTGACCCATCGATCTGTGAGCGTCAGCGGGGACTTATAACATATAAGGTGTTTACAAGTTCCAACAACCTTGATTACAATGATCTTACAGGTATATATAGGCAAAGAAACATATCTTCCTAATTACAAAGATCCTGACAAGTGTCGCCTAGAATAACTTCCCTAATCTATGATTGACACTTGTCTTATTTGAAATAATAAGCAAACTACTAATAACTTCCTAGTAATAACTACTCGAATAACTTCCTTGCATCATCAAGTCACCAAGGTATTCAACATGCATTTATTCTTGTATTTTGCTCCATAAACCAATAAGTCAATTGTATCTTTGACATAGTATAAAAAATAATTTTCATTCACCAACACCCGCTCAACAATTACCCCAAGATGACACTACTGCATAGAGATTATTGTGTGATTTATTGATAACCTCATCTCACGGGTCATGGACAAAGGTTATTGTTAATACATAAATGTTTTTTTAGGACACCAAGAACACATTAGAAATAGGAAGCCCGACTTGCTTTATTGCAGAGAAAATCCTCCTTAATAAACACAAGAATAGAGTCCAACCAAGTAAAGTTGACTTTGAAGCAACCATGCATACGAAGCCAATTTGTCAATATAACCCTTCCTATTTCTTATTAATAAGAAATTAGATGACTTGCAATTCAGAACAAAAGAGAAAGCAATTTGTCTATCTTCCTAAATACATCGCATTGTTGAATTGTTGTGATGTCCAACATTTTTAAATGACTTCTCCAAATGAATTTAAAGGATAACTAAAAGTCTTTCAATTTCGATTTTTAATATAACTAATATTTCACCTTGACTTTATAAATTCATAATAATGACATCTTCTTCATTTGTCAAAAAATAATAATAATGACATCTTCTAATCATACGGAATTCTGTTCTTAGTTTTACATAAAAAATAAACACTAAAGAAACTTCTATATTATATATGATTAGAATTTTATGATTAGGTTTCGCTTAGATTTTTTATCAAATTAAGTTATGAAATGAAATAAAAATCGAACATTTTTCCTTCCATGTATTGATTTTCAAGCCCTGGATATTTACATGTGTGTCATCATACAACAAAATACCTTTAATTTAATTTAGTTTAAAATGTCAAGAATGGCTTTAATGGATACTCTCTCTGTTTATAATCTTTGTTAATTTTGGCTTGTTACATACAAATTAAGGTACAATTATGGTTAAAAGTCTAGTGATCATTGTCAAATTTTCCCCCTCATTGGGAACTTCTGTGTTGCGATTCGACAACCAAGCAATCATATTAATGTTAATTATATTTAAAATAATTACTTTGTCAAATATTTTTCCTTTCAAACAATTAATCCTAAATTTCTCTATAATTCAAAAATAATTAAAATCAAAAGACTGACTTTTAATTATAACTAAACATATCTAAAAGTTTTGTCTATACCTGATAACGTAACTTTCGAGAGGCGAAAAATTAACTTTTCCAGTTGTGAGTTTGATAGGATTTCAAATTTTAGATCATTAAACAATGAGTAGTGATGTTCGGTACGAAACTTTTTCGACAAAATGTCAGAATTACACACATTTATATAAAGTGTCCACCTGCATAACACTACACCGGCAAGTTCCCCATATTAGTATACTTGTTTCTTATGTTTCGTTTCGCACTATAAAATATTTCTCCTAAACAATTTAGGAAATAAATTGTAATACAAGACAGTGCAAATGAACTAGTACTATTTTGTATTGCATTCGTTAATAATAAAGTTTGGAGCTTTATTGATTTTACACAAAATTATTTCAAATTGTAAGTCCCAATGCAACGTTTAAGTGCATCTTTTATTTATTTCGATTTCCCCGAACAACAAGAAAAAAAAAATTCGTCATTTCTGACAACAACAAGAAGTCCCAGTTCGAAAAGAAGTACAACTACCGCCCGGAAATCCCTGTTTAATGCAATCATCATTACAGCTCGGACGGCAAGCCCCGATGCATTTGCCATGTATCACAATGCTAGTAACCGTTCCTGTACCAACCACAAGTAAAAAACCTTATTACTGATCTTGGAATCATGCATAAAATTTTATGAAAAATATACAAATTCATAAATTAGTTGTTGTGTTATACTCATCTAACTACATAAACTTAATTTGTTCTTTTGAATATGTAGGAAGACTAATATAACAAACAACAACAACAATTTTCAATTCATGGTTAGTAAATTGTATATCAAAAATGCAATCAATAGGTAAAACTAACTTTTAACCTTACCTGGAAGTGGAACCAACACCAAGGCAATCACCAAAACACCCAAAAGAAAAGATTGGTTGAAGTGAAAAGCCATTTTGTAAGATTTCAGTTTTATTTCTTGTAAGACGTAAGGCTAACATCGTTTTCATTATATAGACTCAAAAAGATACTTATATTATTAAATGTTAATATTTTTATTTTATAAAATATCATTAAAATTAATTTTGACTTAATAATAATTCTTTATTTTGACTAGAAAACATCATTAAAATTCATTTTGACTTAACAATAAATCTTTGTTTTGACTTAATAATATCATTAAAATTCATTTTGACTAAATAATAAATCTTTATTTTCTAGAAATATTAGTAATTATTAATAAATTGAAATCTTAAAGTAAAAGCTGATACATTGACAAATTCAAAAAGTCAAAAGGTACATACAGCAAATATTTATTTTCTATCTATATATAAATAAATATTTTTATATTTATCTATAAATATATACATATATGCTTCAAAAAAATAAATAAATATATACATATATTTGTATTTACTAGAATATTGTATTGACCGAGTTTATATATATATATTTGTATTTACTATTATCTATATAAATAATTTTTTTTGTATTTATCAATATATACATCTTGGTGTGTGTCTATATTATATTATATATTACATTTATCAATTATATGGTTACCCTTTCATCATATGCAAAGATTTCACTTGTATTAAGCTAAGGCTTACATCACTAAGCCTTTTACTTAGTGATGATCACTAAATCTATATTACCCGTTGGATGATAAATATATTACTTAAATTGTATCCAATTGTTGTTATTATATGAGGGTAATTTAGTACAATCAAATATTCTTTATAATAATTAATTAAATATAAATAACTAATAAAACCATTATCTCCTATGTTTAAGACCATTAATTCTGATGGTTACACAATTCCAAAGTTAATGCCTTTTATCTCAAATTTTCGACAATACTTAAATGAAATATTAAATGGATCTGTTTCTTTATGAATGATGTCTTGGAAACCACGAGTCAAAGTCAAGTCAATTCATTATCAATTCGACAGAAAAGATGTTTAAGTGTTGGTAGTGGGAATGAACTTCGACAAGCAAAGCAAAGAAGCTTCCGACAAAGCAAGTTTCAACGTTTCGACAAGTAGTTGGCAGCGGTTTAGTCGAAATTCAAGGAGAAGGGCAGTTAGTGGGCGGTTACTTTCCATTACGTTTAGCAGGCAGTTACTTTTTCTTATGTTTGTTTCTAAGAGTATAAATACTACTTTGTAATAGAAACTCAAGGTCACAACATAAACACAACGTTCTGAAACTCTAACTTCCAAGTCACAGCGAAAACGAGTGGACAGAATCATTGTATGTGCTTGTGTACCAATTTCTTCTTTTCAATGCAATCATTTACTTTTCTTTTACAATTCTTGCAATTACTGCTTTGTTTCATTTACAATCTTGTTCTTCGCACAATTTACTCTTTTAAAACTGTCAAAAACACAAAAGTACAAGAGCAATTGTCCAGAGATCTTCTAGTTTGATCTCACAAACTCAATATTTAAAACTAGTGATTGTTTGCTAAAAACACCAGCAAACAAATTGGCACGCCCAGTGGGACATTGCCTTTGATTTTGTGTTTTTTTCTGTTAGTGCATGTATTTGCATGCGCTTGAGGAGTGGTAGAATGGTGCGTACTAATTCTAACAACGCATCTAGTTCTAACCCTGTGGTATCACAAGGGCAAGGAACAACCATGGACTCTGTAAGTGTTAGCGCTGGAAATGTTGCAGGGACAATAGCCCCAATAACATCAATAATCGTCCCTGCAATGTCGATGACCAATGTTGGGTCGACGCAATCTATGTCTTTGGCACCAAATGTAGGGCTTCCTTCTAGCCCTTATATGGCAACAGGTAATAGTTTAGAGACACGTTTCCAGAATATGAGTCTACCACCATATCCTTTTGGTATGTATGGCATGCCTACTGGAATGCCACATGTTTCGACCTTTTCTCCTTCACATGTTTCTTCTGAGAGCATACAGGGTCGAAATCCTACTGCATTAACCAACACATCTTTGTTGGCATTAAGACAACAAGTGGATGAAAGCAACCATGATATGGTTAATATGCTGACTCAACAGATTGGCACGGTTTTCAATCCATTAATTAAAAATACTAATACAAGTTATCAGATGTTGGCAACTCAAATGGGTAGGATTGCCGATTTCTTCGGGACTCCGACGGTTAATAATAGGCAAGTACCCAATTGTGGGAATAACGTGCCTGGTACTCCACAGGGATCAGTTACAGTCGAAGCCCAAGCGGTTGTAGGCGAACGACAAGGGATGGGGAACCATATTCCTGAAGTAGTTTTGGTAAATCGAAACCAAAATGCTGATGAAGTTGTTCGACAAGCACAATGAAATAATGTTGGCGCTCAAGATAATATAGCCACTTTGGTAGAAACTATAATGGCACAAAATGGTCTTAACATAGGTTTGCATAGGCCTAATTTCATATCACCACTGTGTGAATATGTGTTACAAACTGAGTTGCCAAGAGGTTGGAAAATTCCCAAGTTTACTAAATTTGGGGGTGACACAAACGAATCTACAGTCGAACACATATTGCCCGTTACATGACTGAGGCAGTGGATATAGCCCAAAATGAGAACTTGAAAATGAAATATTTTCCAAATTCTCTGACTAAGAATGCTTTTAATTGGTTTACCACCTTACCTCCTGGTTCTATGTTCACATGGGGGCAACTAGAAAAAGCGTTTCACGAACAATTTTACATGGGTCAGTCGAAGATTAGTCTCAAAGAATTGGCCAGTGTTCGACGTAAAGTGCCGGAGGCTATTGATGATTATTTAAATAGATTTAGCCTATTGAAGGCTAGGTGTTTCACACAGGTGCCTGAGCATGAACTTGTCGAAATGGCTGCTGGTGGCCTTGATTATTAAATTAGAAAGAAATTGGATACATCTCATTTGAGAGACATGGCCCAATTAGCCGATAGAGTTCGACAAGTTGAAAGGCTCAAAGAAGAAAAAACTAGGGTGAATAAATTCCATAAAAAAGAAGACTCAGTTGGGTTTCATAAAAAGGAAAAAATAGCCTATGTTGATGAGGAATTCGACTTTGCATTTAGCGATGTCGAGGCAGAAGAGATAGACGTGGCTGAACTTAAGCCTGGTCCTCCTTATTCTTGTAAACTATTAAGGCCTGCAAATGGGAATAACCCTGTAGAGCCTAAAAATGATAGATTTGTGCCAAAAACTTATACTTTTGATGTTACTAAATGCGATGAAATTTTTGATCTTTTAGTAACTGATGGCCAAATAATAGTGCCTAATGGCTCGAAAGTACCATCTCTCGAATGAGAAAGAAAAAGGGTTATTGTAAGTTTCATAATTTTTTGGGACATACTACTGATCGTTGCGTACTTTTCAGGGACTTAGTACAAAAAGCAATTGAAGAAGGAAGGCTTAAATTCGGTGATAAGAAAAACAAAGCTCCAATGCAGATTGATGCTGACCCGTTGCATCAAGCCGAAGCCATGTATGCAGAACCTGTCGAAATGAATGTAAGCATGGTCGACGTTAAGATGGTGGGCTCTCCTAAAAATGTTATGTCTACCACAGAAAAACTCAAGAATGTCGTACGGTAGATGATGTTACACAAAAGATAACTCAAGAAGAGTATGATGAGAAGGTGCAGTTTGTTTACCCAAAAGCTGAAGAGGAATTGATAGATTTCCTTAACAGATGTAAGTTGAAAAACTCTGAAGTAATGCTTTGCCCTAGATGCAGTGTTGTTTTTGATAAAGAGGCAGCCAAGAGTGTCGAAGGTTATGGCGTTCGACAACCGCTAAAAAGAAAATGGCTAGATAAGAGGCCAAAAATTGATTTCAAAAAAGGAGTTCTTCCTTATAAGGCTAAGGTTTCAACTAAGCCTTCGACAAGTAAGCAGCAGTTTGTTAACAAGAATACAACAAAGAAAGAGTTCGTGTTGTCAGCGTCTGCTAAGTCATTTGTTCCAATGGCAAACCTTCCAAATGAGAAGTGGATACATGTTGGTTGCAAACACTACAGAAACGCTACTCCACAGGTTGAAGGTGGTAAGCCAGATATGAATTATGCTGCAAAGTACAATTACAGGAACAAAAAAGATAGAGTTTTAGGCAAATGGTCACCAGGGTGGGAAGGCCCATTTCGCATATTGCAATGCTTTTCGAATGGTGCTTATGAAATCGAAGAGTTAGGTGACGAAAACAGAATATTTAGAATAAATGGCAAATACTTAAAACAATATAAGCCAACATTAACTGAGATAAGAATCGAACAAACACAGATAAATGGAATTGTTCACAAATGGTAATGTATGATGCAAAATCAAAATGACATAACCATTGTAAGATTTCTAAAGCTATTACAGAATTTTAAAGGTTCTTCAAAGAGGTTTTAAGCCTCTCAAGAACATTAGCACTTAAAGAAATAGAAGTCTCAACAAGGTTTAGGTCTATGTCGAGCTGAGCAAGGGTAACTTGATGTTGATTGGCTTTTTCCAAATGTTCTATAGCTGTCAACGCTTTAGTTGCTTCTACCCATTTAGTAAAGTAATCAATTCCTACAAGGATGTATCTATGACCTTTTGATGAAGTTGGTTTTATTTCCCCAATCACATCTAAAGCCCATCCTCTAAATGGCCAAGGTTTAACTATAGAATGTAACTCATTTGCAGCACATGTTGTATTCCAGCATGCTTTTGGCATTCTTGACAACCTTTAGCAAACTCTATACAATCTTTCAACACAGTTGGCCAATACATTCCTTGCCGAAATAATAACCATTTCATTTTGTGGCCTACTTGATGTGAACCACATGCTCCACTATGCGTCTTAGAAATTGCTAAATATGCCTCATTCTCACTAAGACACTTCAACAACACCCCTTTGGGAGTTTGCTTGAACAATTCATTCCCAATTATTACATAGCTTAGAGCTCTGTACTTCACTTTTCTATTGGTGTTTCCTGTAGGATTTTGCAAATATTCTACAATAGGTTTCCGCCAATCATTATCAACCATATTGTCAATAGCAAAAATTTCTGCTAAGTCAATGTTATCGACCATGTGGCGTTCTTCGACAAACACTTCATTTGGATTTATTGCCCCCCAAGTTTTTGGTGTTGACAATAATGCTGAAGAGGTGTCATTATAAAGAGAGTCATTTGAAATAAGTTTGTCTTTTATCTCAATTAACTCTTCTAGGCTTTGTTTCGAAACTTTGTAGCCTGAAGCAATTTGTGCCAACTCATTTGCCACTTGATTTTCAATTCGTGGTAAATGTTCTAGGTGCACAGATGTAAACCTTTTTAACAAAGTGTTGGCAACAATAAAATACTTAATAAGGTGCTCATTAATGCATTTGTATTCTTTTGTCAATTGTTTGACAACTAATTGAGAATCACCTTTTATTTCTACATGACTTGCCCCCAACTCGAGTAAAATTTTAAGGCCTACTATCAAAGCCTCATACTCAGCTTCATTATTAGAGCAAAAGTCTCGAATTTTAAACCTATACTTCGTTGGAATATTCTCTGGAGAGATAATTAAAATCCCAATACCAACTCCATCTTTATGGCTTGAGCCATCGAAGTATAATTTCCAAGGACGTATGTCTAACAAACTCATCTCATGTTCGACAACAGAATGGTCTACTATAAAATCAGCAACCATTTGTCCTTTGATTGATTTAAGAGGTTGATAAGTTAAATTATACTCTAACAAAGCTAAAGCCCATTTACCAATTCTACTATGCAACATTGGTTTTGATAACATATGCTTAATAACATCAAAATGCGAATAAACATAAACATCGGCTGGCTTTAAATATTGCTTTAACTTCGTACATGAGAAATATAAGCAAAGGCACAACTTTTCTAGTGGGCTATACCTTGTCTCAGCATCAATTAAAACCCTACTAAGGTAATAAATGGCTCTTTCGACACCACTATCATCCTCTTGTGCTAACATACTACCTATTGTGTTATCGTAAAATCGCTATATACAATTTCAAAGACTTTGTTTCTAATAACAGCAATAAAATTGATGGTTTCATTAAATAAGACTTAATTGCATCAAAAGTCGCTTGATGGACTTGTTCCCACTTGAACTCGCTTTCTTCTTCATCTCAACAATGGCGAAAATGCTTGTGTTTTGCCACTTAGATTTGATATAAATCTTCGAAGGAAATTAATCTTTCCCAACAATGACTGAAGTTCTTTCTTGGTTGAAGGAGCTTTTTTTTCCATAATTGCCTTAGTCTTATTTTGATTGATTTCTATGCCTTTCTTGTGTACTACAAAACTCAAGAATTCACCTGCACGTACACAGAAAGCACATTTGGTTGGATTCATTTTTAATCCATATTTCCTCATTCTTTCAAAAGAACGTCGAAGATGGTCTAAATGACCAATTGATGAGGAGGATTTAACCACCACATCATCTATGTACACTTGCATAAAATCATCAATAAAATCATGAAACATAGAATTCATTGCTCTTTGGTAAGTTGCACCAAATTTTTTTAAAACCAAAGGGCATTACCCCCATTCATAAACGCTTAATGCCCCGGACATCGAAAAGTCAAGCTGACACGCCCTCTTCAAGAATAAAGATTTGATTATACCCCAATAACCATCTAGCATAGTGAGATAATCAAATCCTGCTGCTGAATCTATTAGCAGTTCAGCTATAGGCATAGCATATTCATCTTTGGGTGTTGCATTATTTAAATCTCTAAAGTCAACGCAAACTCTAAGTTTTCCATTTTTCTTCATTACTGGTACAATATTAGCTAACCAATCAACTGGCAGTTCTGATGAATTTGCTCTTGAACAACCTTTCAATCTCTTCTTTGATTTTAGCCAATATTTGAGGAGCGAATCTTCTTGGTGTTTGCTTTACTGGTTTCTTTCCTGGTCGAATAGGTATTTGCAACTCCACTACTTCTCGACTCAAACCAGGCATTTCATTATACTCCCACGCAAAACAATCCTTGAACTCCTGCAGTAGTGAGATAACTTGGGTTTTAAAGGCAGCATCAAGGTTTGCACTAATGTACGTTGGCCTTTTAACTAAGCCATTTCCCAAATCCACTTCTTCCACTGGATCTTGAGCTTGCATACGTCTTGTCGAATCTCTAGGATCCTTTTCAAAACCTAATGGTTCATCGTCATAAATGCAATCAAGTTTTTCATCTACGATTTCGCCATTTTCTTCAGACGAATCTACGGCTTCGACAGCCATTTTTTGTTGTATTATTTCGGCCTCCAAAGCCGCTTTTACTTTATTTTCGGCCATGTAGGCCGTAATTTTATCCCATGCATTGGGTACTGACATCTAAATTCTTTTTAAGATTCAGTGTCCCATCCTGTTGGAGGCAGAACACCTTCAGGATAAACACCTATATCTCCCATTATCTCCCTCTCCCAAACAAAACCATGAGTTGGATAGAGGTGAACTGAAGCAAGCACATTGTCAGAAGAAATATATGCTTGGTTGGAAGATGTACATGGCGCAATATTCGCCATTTGATTTTCAAAATTTTCCTGACATGGTTCACATCAGTAAGAAAATAACTTTGGTCAGCTTCGACATATTCCACTAGACCATCTTCTTTCCACATCACAAGTCGTTGATGCAGAGTTGAAGGCACAGCACCCACTCCATGTATCCATTCTCTGCCAAGAAGTAAGTTGTAGCTTGCCTTAGAAGCTATAACAAAGAACATAGTAGTTCTTTTTACAGTGCCTACCATTATATCAACCTCTATGGCCCCCAAAGATTGGTCAGATTTGCCTTCATAATTAGTCAGGACAATGTTACAAGGTTTAGGTCTATGTCGAGCTGAGCAAGGGTAACTTGATGTTGATTGGCTTTTTCCAAATGTTCTATAGCTGTCAACGCTTTAGTTGCTTTGTTCGACGAAGAAGAATTCCCCATCCTCTCTTAAACCAAACCTTTCTGGTACTCAGCATTTGACAATTTGGCTTGAATAATTTTTATCTCTTCGATATAGCGTGTGATTTTCACATCCCACTCAGCAATCTCTTTCGCCCTTTTTCACGCTTGTGCTTCAAGAGCTTCGATATCATCTTGAGCACTTTTTAAGCGAGACAAGTTCTTTTCACGGCCGATTTTCCCGATCTTTGTGCTTGAGAATGTTGGATCATTGTTTGATTAGAAGAGAGAGTTGCTCGAAGAGAGGACCGAACTCAATAAAGAAGGTGAGAAGATCTTGAGGAGGATCTGACTTGGTCATTTTCTGAATAAGTGATTTGATGTCGAAATACTCAGAAGGGTCTTCTTCAATTTTCGTCACAAGATCCCCCTCCAATATTTTAGCCTTCAATTGACGAAGTAGGCTTTCTGTCGACTTCTGGTTGATAGAACTAAGAGAGGTGTTTGAAGAACTGCAAACCAAATGTGTTGACGAACTTTGAAGAATCAACATAATCTTTAAGGCTGCCAAAAGATCTTTATTTTTCGGGCCTCGCATAACTCTTTGTCACCGATAAAGACTATTGGTCGATTCTTTGCGTATATCTTGGTTTTCAGGTTCATTCCTTCTAAATTCTCCTTCTCCTTGGTCAGTCATGGCTTTGTCAAGCTTCTCCTTAGGAATGGCTTTCACTTCTTGTCTTTTCTTTTCTGAATCTTTAGGTCCCAAAGCTTTGGTATTTTCTTCAACAAGAGCCTCTTGTTCGATGTCGTCAACATTTGACATGGTTGCATCAACAATTGGAAGCTCAGGTTCGACAATTTCTTGGGGAATTCCTTCAGCAACTACACCAGATGGTGACGAAGGCAGAGAGGATCTTACAGAAGAAAATTCTCGTGCTGCAACTTCAGTCAAAGTTTCGACAGTAGGAATGACAACAGGTTGTTTGTCTATCTGTGTACATTAAATTATATTAGTAATGTTGAAATTGGAAAGTTGTAAAACGAAAGAGGTTCAAAATAAATTCGAAAGAATATTTACCTTAAGCTTTTTGACTGGAGGAGAGAACTGGAATTCGTAAGGTTCATTAATAATAATGCCTTTTGTTGCTCTTTTCGAGGATCAATTAAGGTTCTTTTTCTTGATCTTTGTATAAGAGGAACATTGTCTCCATCACTTTCTGTGGTATCCCGAAAAGAAAGTTCGGTTTAAAATGCAAATGATTATCACAAAATAAGTGATAAGGTTGAAAGAAATTTGGACAAACAGATGAGGTTTATATATACTACCTCAGAACTGGAAGAGATGACCAGTTTCCCTTTAGTTTTGGTCTTCTGAAGAGGGCTTGGCACTTTGGTTATTTTCTTCGAGAGAAGAAAATTTTCGACGTGATTTAGAGGTCATACTCGTAAAAATGTGAAATAAGTAGACAAAGAACATACCTTTTTGGGGTGAGTTTTGGAGTAGGATTTGTTTCAACTGTCTTCTTGGATTTTGGGGAAGATTTCTTTGTGGTTGTCTTGCTTCCTGTGCCCTTCAACTTCACTACAGTTTTTTCTAATGTCGAAAATAGTGATAAGCAAGTGACAATAAGATTCAATTACAAGTATCTAAATCCTAGAAAGCCTTAAACGTCGAAGAGATATATACCCGTGTTTCATGAAGGGAAGCGACCATCAATTTCTTCAGAGACTTTTGACAAAAGTATCATTGGCTTCTCCAAAGCAGCAGAGTGGTATAATACTTGGACCACCACCATGAAACTTTGCAAAGGCATGAGAATCTTGGATTGTAAGTGATAGGTTCAAGCTCGTAGCTCAGAATGAAATTTCTTGAAAACTTGTTCGTAAGCTTTCTCTGCTTACGACTGTAAATTCTCGCCTATGAAAGTACACAGCACAGGTCGAATTTGGCAGAGCCCGAATTGCCTTGCAAAGTAACTTGGGAAGTATCTGGTGATTCCAAGATTATTCTTATTTTTGCTGAGTGTGAGTCTTGTGGAAAGAAGTGCTGGGAAAAGATAAGCTTGCCAAATTTGGTTAATTTCTTCAGCATGTTCAGCAGAAGCTGGGGGAAACGGCCTTCTAAACCAAGATGGTCCATGTGGTTTTTGTACAAAAGGGGCCATAGAGTCTTTGAAATTGGTGCAGTTCAGGAAGATTTCGAAATAAATGGAGAAAGATTCTTCTGCAGAAAGGTTTGTTTTTTTAGACTTTAATTGGGCTAATCGAATCCCTTCAGTCCTTCTTGTTTCTAGAGATGGTTGAACTGTCTTAGGAATAAATAGACCAAGTCTAGATTCAAAGGTAGCTAAAAGCCACAATTGTAATAGCCACATAGGACCAGAAGCCAGAAACTTGGTCGTTGGTTCATCTTCCCTCAATTCTAGGACAGCATTGTCAAGTTGTTGATGCAGGGATCCTAAAATCAATTTGGCAAGGTTGATGTTTTGCTTTGCATGAAGATGAGTAGCTAATGGGATGAAAGATTTAGAAACTTGAAGAGAACGTGTGCAAAAAACAAAAAGGGATAGCCAAAGGGTTAGAAAAGCTACATGTTCTAAATCAGATACTTCCTCAGTGTCAGTATTATGATGGTCACTAATGTAAGGGGCAAAAGAAGCGTTAGTGAAGTTGAAGTCATAGTCATAGGCAGGAAGTTTAGGATTGAAAATTTCACCTAAAGGCTTTAAACCAGTGATGGCAGCGACATCTAAAAGAGTGGGAGATAACATACCACACTTAAGGTGAAGGCTATGTGTGGCACAATCCCAAAATTGCATTGCTGCCAAGATCAAGGTACTATCATATTTAGGCCCATACCTCGACAATTGAATGAGGTCAAAGATGCCTTGTTGTTTCCAAACAGTGGCTTTCTTAGCCTCTATTTTGTTAAGTCATTCTAGGTAAACTTGTTGGTCAACCCTAGGTGCAGACCTAAAGACCCTAAGAGGATTATTCAAAAATTCTAAATGGAAGGGTGTTTTAGCAAAAACCCTAGGTTGAAGACGAGGAGGACTAGGAAAAATTTCTGTAACTTCCTCATTTTCCAGTAAAATGTTAGGCAGAGGACCCAAAAAGGCATGGGTATAAAGTTCAGTTGAGGGAAATAGTACCTGGGTCTGCCAAAGGATTGTTCGTTCATCAGCAACGTCCGATTCATCAACATAGTCTTCAATTGGCTGGGTTTTTCTTGGCTCATCATTTTTCTTTGAACTCTCGGGTTTCGTCGCAACAATAGATGTTGAAGCCATGAGTATGAAAAAGAAGCGCAGGTTTGAATCTGGGTTTAAATTGAAGAAAAGAGTGAAAGTTTGCAACTTTCGTGAATTTGGGTTTTTCTGCAAAGTTCAAAGATGAGGAATGCAAAGAGGTTTTTTCACAAAGCTTCAAGTGAGTAAAAAAAGGAGATGAAAGGGTTTAACCGTTTATATATGTTTGGAAGCAATAGTAGTTCACACGTTCACCATAACTCGCACGTTTGCGACCTTTGAGGGACGTGATGGCCCACCAACTCTACTACGTGTGCCAATCAAACGGTTTACTTTATCTGTGGTAAAGTCATAATGGCTATTTTTTCTCTCAACGTTGAAGTGCAAAAAGCGGTAGAGGTAAATGTTGCACAAATATTCAAAAATGCTCTTTCTTATTTCCATTCATCATTTGGTCGAAAGAAACATTTTTGGGGGCAATCTGTTATCTCAAATTTTCGACAATACTTTAAATGAAATATTAAATGGATCTGTTTCTTTATGAATGATGTCTTGGAAACCACGAGTCAAAGTCAAGTCAGTTCATTATCAATTCGACAGAAAAGATGTCTAAGTGTTGGTAGTGGGAATGAACTTCGACAAGCAAAGCAAAGGAGCTTTCGACAAAGCAAGTTTCAACGCTTCGACAAGTAGTTGGCGCCGGTTAGTCGAAATTCAAGGAGAAGAGAGGCGCTTAGTGGCGCTTACTTTCTCTTACGCTTAGCGAGCGATTACTTTTCTTATGTTTGTTTCTAAGAGTATAAATACTACTTTGTAATAGAAACTCAAGGTCACAACATAAACACAACGTTCTGAAACTCTAACTTCCAAGTCACAGCGAAAACGAGTGGACAGAATCATTGTATGTGCTTGTGTACCAATTTCTTCTTTTCAATGCAATCATTTACTTTTCTTTTACAATTCTTGCAATTACTGCTTTGTTTCATTTACAATCTTGTTCTTCGCACAATTTACTTCTTTTAAAACTGTCAAAAACACAAAAGTACAAGAGCAATTGTCTAGAGATCTTCTCGTTTGATCTCACAAACTCAATATTTAAAACTAGTGATTGTTTGCTAAAAACACCAGCAAATTAATTAAATATAAATAACTAATAAAACCATTATCTCCTATGTTTAAGGCCATTAATTCCGACGGTTACACAATTCCAAAGTTAATGCCTAATTAATCGGAACCCACATAAAAGCTAATATTAAATTATTCTTTTTTTATTAATTGTTAAATTACATTTATATCCCTTTAGTGACTATCACTAAATGTCTCATTTAGTGATGTAAACCAGACTCGGATCTTTTAATTAATAATGTAATCTACCGTTGATTTTAATCTATCCACCGAATTTAACAGTGACTAATCTACGCCGAAGAACCTAGCTGACAATTTGTACATCGGGTTTTGCCGGTCCATGTGGTTCTCTCATTCCAACGAAGTTTTTATCAAACCCAAGATTCGAACCCAAGACCTTTTTCGGGTGGGATCCGAGCCTATAGCTACCACACGGACCAACTCTTGTCGGTAGTATTTTGGTATTCTATAATTATTAAATCTACTAACAATAATTTTATCTGCTAAATTGCGTTATTAAATAATAAATTTCATCTCATTTTAAAATTGCTATGCATTTTATTTTTAAAGGATGTTTAAAAGGTTTCCTATTTCAATTTTAATTTGCTTCTTGACTTGGAAACTAGAATTACACGGTGATCAATCTAGGAGTAGAGACTCCTAATATATCAGCATCAACTAACAAACTTAGTAGTTAGGGGGGTAATTAAAAACAAAAAAATTATCACCCATGTTACACCCAACATTGGCTAGATTATCTGCAACCTGATTCGCCTCACGATAACTGTGAACTATGATGTAGTTATCAAAATGTGTGAGAGACTGCTTTATTTTGTTCACAAGATTGCGCCCCAGGAAACTGTCGTGTCTACCAGAATTGAGACACTCAACAATAACAAGTGAATCCATTCGTAGTTCAATGTTGGAGAGTCCCATACTACGCGCCAAATTGAGTCCTTCAAGAGCCCCCCATAACTCGACCATGTATGCACTGGTAACGCACAAACCTCTTCGCAAAACCAATCATCCACCGACCTTCATCGTCGCGAATGACACCACCACAAGCTGCCACCGTTGTATCAGTCTTAACGGTGCCATCCGTGTTAACTGGTAAACTCAATATCTAATTCGAGTTATTTTATCTCACACATCTCGAATTTATTTGTTTGATAGAATTAATTTATTTGTTTGACAGAATCTCGAATTTATGCTGCTAGAGATTTGAATTACATATTTAGAAACAATGGAAAAAAATCCTAAACCCTGATGCCTCTAGAATGTAGGCTATGACTCTGTTTGGTAAGCCAAATGTGTTAGCTTATCGCGGATAGTTTATAGCTGATGAGCTAATTATAGGTGTTTGACATCAGTAGATTATAGTGTTTTCTCACTAGCTTATATAGGCACTGTTTGGCAAAAAAAGAGCGAATAGTGGATAAGCTAGCTTATAGCGGATGAGCTGATAGCGGATAAGCTAGCGGATTGAACTAGCTTGTAAATATAAACTGACATAAATGGACATTTGTAATTAATGTCTGAATATAAGAGAGAAGTATCATTTAATGGTGGATAAATGAGGAATTTAATTAAAATAATAACGGTAAAAGTGGTAGAAAAAATGAAATGCTATAAGTTCAAACGCTACTTCAAGTAGTGTTTCAAAACATGGTATAAGCTAGTGAAAAAATGCTATAAGCTTGTCTTTCCAAACAACTACCACGAGCTTATCCGCTATAAGCTAGCGGTTTGACTTTGCGAAACAGAGCCATAACGTTTTTTGAAACGCTACTTGAAGTAGCGTTTGAGGTTCTAGGTTATAGGGTTTCATTTTTTCTCCCATTTTTACCTTTATTATTTTAATTAAATTTCTATTCAAGGCTTAGCGACTGATGAAATGGTAGGAATCACAATACTTTCCGACAAAAAACAACTTGTTTGTCGCAAATATTGGTGGCTATTTAACAATTAATATTCTTGTAGTGCGAAGTAGCTAGTAAAAAGGAATTCATTCACATCACCAGTCGTATCATGAAACGAACTCAAGATTGATGAAGTGAACAAATTCAAAGATAAAATAGTAAAATGGGGCTTAAAAGAAACACGGAAATCAAACCTAAGAACGAGAGAACATCATGAATCTTTTAAGACGTAAAAACATAAAGAAAATAAAAGGAAAAAATATGAAAGAAAATACTAGAATTGAAATGGTTGGTTGGAAACGTTGTAGTGACCCATCGATCCGTGAGCGTCGTGCGGACTTAGAACATATAAGGTGTTTACAAGTTCCAACAACCTTGATTACAATGATCTTACAGGTATATATAGGCAAAGAAACATATCTTCCTAATTACAAAGATCCTGACAAGTGTCGCCTAGAATAACTTCCCTAATCTATGATTGACACTTGTCTTATTTGAAATAATAAGCAAACTACTAATAACTTCCTAGTAATAACTACTCGAATAACTTCCTTGCATCATCAAGTCACCAAGGTATTCAACATGCATTTATTCTTGTATTTTGCTCCATAAACCAATAAGTCAATTGTATCTTTGACATAGTATAAAAAATAATTTTCATTCACCAACACCCGCTCAACAATTACCCCAAGATGACACTACTGCATAGAGATTATTGTGTGATTTATTGATAACCTCATCTCACGGGTCATGGACAAAGGTTATTGTTAATACATAAATGTTTTTTTAGGACACCAAGAACACATTAGAAATAGGAAGCCCGACTTGCTTTATTGCAGAGAAAATCCTCCTTAATAAACACAAGAATAGAGTCCAACCAAGTAAAGTTGACTTTGAAGCAACCATGCATACGAAGCCAATTTGTCAATATAACCCTTCCTATTTCTTATTAATAAGAAATTAGATGACTTGCAATTCAGAACAAAAGAGAAAGCAATTTGTCTATCTTCCTAAATACATCGCATTGTTGAATTGTTGTGATGTCCAACATTTTTAAATGACTTCTCCAAATGAATTTAAAGGATAACTAAAAGTCTTTCAATTTCGATTTTTAATATAACTAATATTTCACCTTGACTTTATAAATTCATAATAATGACATCTTCTTCATTTGTCAAAAAATAATAATAATGACATCTTCTAATCATACGGAATTCTGTTCTTAGTTTTACATAAAAAATAAACACTAAAGAAACTTCTATATTATATATGATTAGAATTTTATGATTAGGTTTCGCTTAGATTTTTTATCAAATTAAGTTATGAAATGAAATAAAAATCGAACATTTTTCCTTCCATGTATTGATTTTCAAGCCCTGGATATTTACATGTGTGTCATCATACAACAAAATACCTTTAATTTAATTTAGTTTAAAATGTCAAGAATGGCTTTAGTGGATATTCTCTCTGTTTATAATCTTTGTTAATTTTGGCTTGTTACATACAAATTAAGGTACAATTATGGTTAAAAGTCTAGTGATCATTGTCAAATTTTCCCCCTCATTGGGAGCTTCTGTGTTGCGATTCGACAACCAAGCAATCATATTAATGTTAATTATATTTAAAATAATTACTTTGTCAAATATTTTTCCTCTCAAACAGTTAATCCTAAATTTCTCTATAATTCAAAAATAATTAAAATCAAAAGATTGACTTTTAATTATAACTAAACATATCTAAAAGTTCTGTCTATACCTAATAACGTAACTTTCGAGAGGCGAAAAATTAACTTTTCCGATTGTGACTTTGATAGGATTTCAAATTTTAGATCATTAAACAATGAGTAGTGATGTTCGGTACGAAACATTTTCGACAAAATGTCAGAATTACACACATTTATATAAAGTGTCCACCTGCATAACACTACACCGGCAAGTTCCCCATATTAGTATAACTGTTTCTTATGTTTCGTTTCGCACTATAAAATATTTCTCCTAATAAACAATTTAGGAAATAAATTGTAACACAAGACAGTGCAAATGAACTAGTAGTATTTTGTATTGCATTCGTTAATAATAAAGTTTGGAGCTTTATTGATTTTACACAAAATTATTTCAAATTGTAAGTCCCAATGCAACGTTAAAGTGCATCTTTTATTTATTTCGATTTTCCCGAACAACAAGAAAAAAAAAATTCGTCATTTCTGACAACAACAAGAAGTCTCAGTTCGAAAAGAAGTACAACTACCGCCCGGAAATCCCTGTTTAATGCAATCATCATTACAGCTCGGACGGCAAGCCCCGATGCATTTGCCATGTATCACAATGCTAGTAACCGTTCCTGTACCAACCACAAGTAAAAAAAAAACATTATTACTGATCTTGGAATCATGCATAAATTTTTATGAAAAATATACAAATTCATAAATTAGTTGTTGTGTTATACTCATCTAACTACATAAACTTAATTTGTTCTTTTGAATATGTAGGAAGACTAATATAACAAACAACAACAACAATTTTCAATTCATGGTTAGTAAATTGTATATCAAAAATGCAATCAATAGGTAAAACTAACTTTTACCCTTACCTGGAAGTGGAACCAACACCAAGGCAATCACCAAAACACCCAAAAGAAAAGATTGGTTGAAGTGAAAAGCCATTTTGTATAAGATTTCAGTTTTATTTCTTGTAAGAAGTAAGGCTAACATCGTTTTCATTATATAGACTCAAAAAGATACTTATATTATTAAATGTTAATATTTGTATTTTATAAAATATCATTAAAATTCATTTTGACTTAATAATAAATCTTTATTTTGACTAGATAACATCATTAAAATTCATTTTGACTTAACAATAAATCTTTGTTTAGACTTAATAATATCATTAAAATTCATTTTGACTAAATAATAAATCTTTATTTTCTAGAAATATTAGTAGTTATTAATAAATTGAAATCTTAAAGTAAAACCTGATTCATTGACAAATTCAAAAAGTCTAAAGGTACATACAGAAAATATTTATTTTCTATCTATATAAATAAATATTTTTATATTTATCTATAAATATATACATATATGCTTCAAAAAAATAAATAAATATATACATATATTTTTATTTACTAGAATATTGTATTGACTGAGTTTTTATATATCTATATATCTATATATATATATATATATATATATATATATATATATATATATATATATATTTGTATTTACTATTATATAAATAATTTTTTTGTATTTATCAATATATGCATCTCGGTGTGTGTGTCTATTATATTATATATTACATTTATCAATATATGGTTACCCTGTTATTGTACGCAGTATTCATCGACTTTGCCAGTTACTAATTTACCTTGAATAATCTGGCTGGCCACGTGTACACCCAGTTATATATATATATATATAAATGTAACTACCTCCATTCACTTTTGGGGAAAAAAAATCATTTTTAGGTTCATTGAATATCAGTTACTAATTAAAATGTTACGTTCAAAAGAAATGTATACCCGTGCTGGCACGGGTGATACATACTAGGATGGTGTGGAACGGTTTCAAAACAAAGTAGCCCAAACAGGATTGTAACCAATAGGCGACTAACATACATAGATTGATCGCAAATAGGATGGTGTGGAACGAATTCACAAACCTGATCTCAGCCTCTCAGATTCGCCTCAACCCGATCCATGTGACAGCCCAACTGGTTCCCGCGAACCCGTGAATTTCTTAGCGAAAACATGGTTGAATAGAGCAGGTACACGCATGCACACCATTTGAGTGGCGTCGATGGTGAGATCGCAAAGAGGAAAGTGCGCTTCAATTATTGAAAGTCGATGGATCTCAGAATGTAAGGTGAATAGTACTTTAAGTTCAAATTACAAAAATAACCCCCTGTGTTTGCAACAATTACCCATACATACCAACCACAATCATTCCACAAATCAAACTCATTACTTCTAATTTTTGTGACCCACATTATTTTCTATTTTAATAGTACTAATATTTTTAGTTGTGGTTTTTAAAATAAGGTTAAATTATTTGTGGTATTAAAATTAATACTAAATACCATAAAATTATAGATATCATTAACCCATTAATTTAATAATTATATATATCATTAACCCATTAATTTTTATTTGCGTTTTTCAATTTTTTTAATCCCACTTGAGTTTTATTTAAGCCTATCATTAAACATATGAAGATGTGAGTTAAGTTTCGAGGTAAAAGAAGGAGGCATATCAGACTCATAATTATAAAATGCAGCTGAATATTGTTAGAGACTTAGAATATAGGACAACGTTTTAGAGATACAGGTTTTCAAAAAAAAATGTCAGTAAATGTTTTTCTAAAAAAGTGACCACACATCTAAGTTAAAAATTCATGTTATACCTACCGCGAAATTACGTTGCACAATCCCAAAATTCCTATTGATTTGAATTTTTTACAACTTATCATCTATTTTTAATCTTATTCGGATGAATGCATCATTAGAGTTATTGTACACTAATATTTTAATACAGCTGAAATGACTAACCCGCAAAGCGCAACTGCCTATACTACATCTTATACTGTTGTCAAAACTATTACCGTAACATCATTATATATTAGTAAAAAAAATGTTTGCCCGTGCCGCACTACAGCAAGAAAACTAGTATCTATATATCTATATATATATATATATATATATATATATATATATATATATATATATATATATATATATATATATATATATATATATATATATATATTTGTATTTACTATTATATAAATAATTTTTTGTATTTATCAATATATGCATCTCGGTGTGTGTGTCTATTATATTATATATTACATTTATCAATATATGGTTACCTCAAGTTATTGTGCAAGCAGTATTCACCGACTTTGCCAGCTACTAATTTACCTTGAATAATCTGGGTCACACCACGTGTACACCAGATATATATATATATATATATATATATATATATATATATATATATATATATATAAATGTAACTACCTCCATTCACTTTTGGGGAAAAAAAATCATTTTTAGGTTCATTGAATAATGATGTATCTAGCCTACAGGCTAGGTACAAAATTTATTCAGTAAACCTAAAAAGTTATTTTTCTCTTATAAAGTAGACTAAATGACTTAATATTTATATTTTATAAAATATATCATTAAAATTAATTTTGACTTAAAAATAAATCTTTATTTGCTGTCTCGGGTTTGAATCTTAAGTGGGAAAAAGATCTGTTGGGAGGAGAGAACCACACGGACTAACAAATCCATTTACACGTAACTAGTCAGATTCTCCGGTGTAGATTAGTCACCGACAGAGATGGTGAAAACTACACACAAAAACACGGTAACAAAAAAAAATTATTAGCTACAAATATTATGTTAAAGTAAAAGCTTTCTTTAAATATGCATTGACAAATTCAAAAGTCTAAAGGTAGTCAATAAATTATATTATAAAATGATACTCTCATGCAATAAAAAATATAAATAATCGTTTTTGTTTTATCTATATATATATATATATATATATATATATATATATATATATATGTATTTTTATAAATATATACATATATTTGTATTTACAAGAATAATTTATTGACCGAGTTTACACACACGTGCGCGCACACACCCATATATATATATATATATATATATATATATAGAAAAGGTATCAGGTCATAATTAGTACTTGCTATGAAAGATGAGAATTTTTAATTATATACTGTTAGATTAAAATCAACGAATCAGATTATGTCATTAATTTCAAAATCTTGTTTGATCTTTAATTAATAAGGAAACAATCGTACGAGATCTTTTAATTAATAATGTAATCTAAACAGATTAAAATCAATGAATGAGATTATGTCATTAATTTCAAGATCTTGTTTGATCTTTAATTAATAAGGAAACTATCGTGTGAGATCTTTTAATTAATAATGTAATCTACCGTTGATTTTAATCTATCCACCGACTTTACCAATGACTAATCTAGTCCGAAGAACCTAGCTGACAATTTGTACATCGGGTTTTGCCGGTCCATGTGTTTCTCCCATTCCAACGAAGTTTTTATCAAACCCTAGATTCGAACACAAGACCTTCTTCGGGTGGGATCCGAGCCTATAGCTACCACTGGGACCAACTTTTGTCGGTAGTATTTTGGTATTCTATAATTATTAAATCTACTAACAATAATTTTATCTACTAAATTGCGTTATTAAATAATAAATTTCATCTCATTTTAAAATTGCTATGCATTTTATTTTTAAACTAACTCGAAGGATGTTTAAAAGGTTTCCCTATTTCAATTTTAAGTTGCTTCTTGACTTGGAAACCAGGATCCAATGACATCTTCAAATTTTTTTTTTGAGATTCAAAGGGGCTTAGAGCTCGGGAGAGAATTACACGATGATCAATCTAGGAGTAGAGACTCCTAATACATCAGTATCAACTAACAACTTAGTAGCTAGGGGGTAATTAAAAACAACAAAATTATCACCCACGTTACACCCAACATTGGCTAGATTATCTGCAACCTAATTCGCCTCACGATAACTGTGAACTATGATGTAGTTATCAAAATGTGCGAGAGACTGCTTTATTTTGTTCACAAGATTGCGCCCCAGGAAACTGCTGTGTCTACCTGAATTGAGACACTCAACAATAACAAGTGAATCCATTCGAAGTTCAATGTTGGAGAGTCCCATACTACGAGCCAAATTGAGTCCTTCAAGAGCCCCTCATAACTCTGCCATGTATGCACTGGTAACACACAGCCTCTTCGCAAAACCAACCATCCACCGACCTTCATCGTCGCGAATGACACCACCACAAGCTGCCACCGTTGTATCAAGAAGATGAATTCAAGTGGGAGCAAGTTCATCAAGAAGCTTTTGATGCAATTAAGTCTTATTTAATGAAACCACCAATTTTATTGCCTGTTATTAGAAACAAAATGCTAAAATTGTATATAGCAGCTTCTGATAACACGATAGGTAGCATGTTAGCACAAGAGGATGATAATGGTGTCGAAAGAGCCATTTATTACCTTAGTAGGGTTTTGATTGATGCTGAAACAAGGTATAGTCCAATAGAGAAGTTATGCCTTTGCTTGTATTTCTCTTGTACGAAATTAAAGCAATATATAAAATCAGCAGATGTTTATGTTTATTCGCATTTTGATGTTATTAAACATATGTTATCAAAGCCAATGTTGCATAGTAGAATTGGTAAATGGGCTTTAGCTTTGTTAGAATATAACTTAACTTATCAGCCTCTTAAATCAATCAAAGGACAAGTGGTTCACGACTTCATAGTAGACCACTCTGTTGTCGAACATGAGATACATTCGTTAGACATACGTCCTTGGAAGCTATACTTCGATGGCTCAAGCCATAAAAATGGAGTGGGTATTGGAATCTTAATTGTTTCTCCAGAAAACATTCCAACGAAGTATAAGTTCAAAATTCGAGACTCTTGCTCCAATAATGAAGCTGAATATGAGGCTTTAATAGTAGGCCTTAAAATTTTACTTGAATTGGGGGCAAGTCATGTCGAAGTAAAAGGTGATTCTCAATTAGTTGTCAAACAATTGACAAAAGAATACAAATGCATCAACGAGCACCTTATTACATATTTCGTCGTTGCCAATACTTTGTTAAAAAGGTTTGCGTCAGACACCTAGAACACTTACCACGAATAGAAAATCACGTGGCAAATGAGTTGGCACAAATTGCTTCAGGCTACAAAGTGTCAAAGCAAAGCCTAGAAGAGTTAATTGAGATAAAAGATAAGTTAATCTCAGAGGACTCTCTTTACAATGATACTCCTTCGACGTTGTTGTCAACACCAAAAATTGGGGGGGCAATAAATACAAATGAAGTATACGTCGAAAAACGCCACATTTTTTATGATATTGACTTGGCAGAAATTTTTGCTATTGCCAATATGGTTGATGATGATTGGCGTAAGCCTATTGTAGAGTATTTGCAAAATCCTACAGGAAACACTAATAAAAAAGTGAAATACAGAGCTCTGAGCTATGTGTTAATTGGAAATGAGTTGTTCAAGCAAACTCCTGAAGGGGTTCTGTTAAAATGTCTTAGTGAAAATGAGGCATACTTAGCAGTTTCTAATACGCATGGTGGGGCATGTGGTTCACATCAAGTAGGCCATAAAATGAAATGGTTGTTATTTCGACAAGGAATGTACTGGCCAACCATTTTGAAAGATTGTATAGAGTTTGCTAAAGGTTGCCAAGAATGCCAAAAGCATGCTGGAATACAACATGTGCCTGCAAACGAATTACATTCTATAGTGAAACCTTGGCCATTTAGAGGTTGGGCTTTGGATGTGATTGGAGAAATAAAACCAACTTCGTCAAAAGGTCATAGATACATTCTTGTAGGAATCGACTATTTCACTAAATGGGTGGAGGCAATACCTTTAGCCAATGTTGATCAAGAAGCAGTGATAAGGTTTATTCAAAACCATATCATCTACAGATATGGAATTCCAGAGACCATTACGCACCAAGGTCTTTTTTACTTGGTCGAAAGATGGTAGAGTTTGCTGCTGAAATTGGTTTCAAGTTATTGACTTCGACACCATACTACGCACAAGCCAATGGTCAAGTAGAAGCTGCTAATAAGATCATTATTAATTTGATTAAGAAGCATGTGGGACGTAAGCCCAAAAATTGGCATAATTCTCTTGACCAAGTGTTATGGGCTTGTCGAACGTCACCTAAAGAGTCTATAAACACTACTCCTTACAGGTTAACATTTGGACATGATGCAGTGTTACCTGTTGAAATTTGTTTACAATCAACAAGGATTCAGAAACAAGGGGAAATTCCTTCTGATCATTATTGGAATATGATGATTGATGAATTAGTTGATTTAGACGAAGAAAGGTTGTTAGCTTTAGAAATGCTTATTCGACAGAAAGAGAGAGTAGCTAAAGCTTACAACAAAAAGGTTAAGTTAAAAACCTTTGAAGAAAGAGAGCGAAAGTTTGAAACTTTTGTGAGTCTGGGATTTTTGCAAAGTGCAGAGATGAGGAATGCAAAGGGACGGTTTGCAGGGTTTCAAATGAGTAAAAAGGAATATGAAAGGGTTTTAGCCGTTTATATATGTTTGGAAGCAACAGTTATTGGCACGTTCACCATTGCCCACACGTTTGTGACCTTTGAGGGACGTGATGGCCCACCTACTATATTACGTGTGCCAATGAAACGGCTTCCTTTATCTGTGCAAGTCATGATAACTATCTTTTCGACTACTGTTGAAGTGCAAAAGGCGGTAGAAGTGACCATTGCACAGTATTCAAAAAATGCTCTTTCTTACCTCCATTCCTTATTCCGTCGAAAAAGCATTTTTTGGGGGGCAATCTGTTACCTCAAAATTTCGACAGCATATTAAATGAAGTTTTAAATGGGGTTGACTTCACATTTAATAATGTTTTGGGGACCACAGATCACTATTCAAGTCAATGCACCATCAATTCGGCGTAAAGGTATACAAGTGCAGAAATGCAAGCGAGCCGACAAGCTTAGCTCTCAAAAATATGAAGCAAGCAAAGCAAGAAACCTTCGACAAGAGAAGGCTCAACTCTTCGACAAAGCTGGTTCAACACTTCACAAGCGCGGTTGACAATGAGTTAGTCAAAATGCAAAAGCAACGATTAGTGGGCTACACTTCTCCTCATTTTTAGGAGGCGCTTATCCTTTTTCCCACGATGGTTTCCTGCAGTATAAATACTCTTTTGTAATAGGAAATAGGGGTCACCACATTTCACAAGAACTCTGAGAAACTCAACTTCCAAACTAAAGCGAAATACGAGTGAAACAGATACATTGTACGTGTTGGTGAACCATCTTTCTTTCAATTAATGCAATACTTACTTTCTTTTTACATTTGTTGCATTTACTGCTTTCATTTTGCTTTCAATTTGCTTCTTTCTATCATTCTCTGTTCTTATACGCATCAAACACACAAAACTTAAAGGCAATTGTCAAAGAGATTTTCTAGTTTGATCTCACAATCTCAATATTGAAAACTAGTGATTGTTTGCTAAAAACACCAGCAAACAGCTAGTCTATAAAAGTTATAGTAGCTAGAAAATAAAAATAAAAATATTTATTGTTTTGATACACATATATGATACATATTGTAGTAATTTTATTAGGAACATCTAGTATTTTGAGAAGAACATTAATACAGTTAATATATATTATGTGATTGTAAATATTATTTGATGTAATAAATATTATGTCATACTAAATAATATTTGATGTAGTATATATACTAAATGATATATGTTGTAATATATTTAATTAGGACATCCACAAAAAATGGATCATAGTTGGATGTATGATCGATTATATCCTGGAAGAGCGGGGTTGAAACGACATTTTGTTGAAGGAGTTGAAGAGTTTGTTCTTTTAGCTAAGCGTCAAATAGAATTTGAGCAACAAGGTGGAATTAGATGTCCTTGTTCGAAATGTATCTTTAGAGCTATAAAAAATGAAAGTGAGATTCGACTTCATTTGTACAACAATGGATTTAAGCCAAATTATTGGATATGGACTCGTCATGGAGAGGTAGCAACTGGAGTTCCTGGTGTTAATATAATTAATGTTCCTCCGATTGATATTGTTCCTGTCCAAGAAGTAGAAGGTGCCACTTCAAGTCCAGTCATAGAAGTTGGCACATCGACTATGGGAAATCACCATTGATGTTGTTCGGGGGATGATAGGTGATGCTATCGGTGTAAATTTGGATTTTGAGGAACCACAATATGATGTTGAAGAAGTTCCGAATGAAGAAGCTCAGAGGTTTTATATGTTTTTGAGTGAGACAAATAAACCATTATTTGAAGGATCTAACGAATCTAAATTATCAATGTGTGTTCGGTTGTTGGGTCTCAAGTCTCAATTTAATGTTGCTGAATTGTGCATGGAATATATGAAAAAAATGATGTTGGATGCAACCCCCATTAGAGGACTTTTGCCGCAGAGTTATTATGATGCTAAAAGACTGCATCGAAGCTTGGCTTAAAATCTAAGAGAATTGATTGTTGTGTGTCTGGTTGCATGCTGTATTATAGCAATGAGTTTGGGATAAATGATGGAGATTTGTTGGAATGCAAGTTATGTGGAGAGCCACACTACCGTGCCAGCAGAGGCAAACCGGTTCCATGGAAAGCAATGTTCTATCTGCCTCTTGTACCAAGGCTACAGAGGATGTTTACTTCAAAGGAGACTGCGGGTAAAATGTCATGGCACTATGAAAATAGAAACAATTCTGGTGAATTAAGCCACCCATATGATGGTGAAGCTTGGAAGCATTTCGATCGCGTTCATCCAGATTTTGCTAGTGATCCACGCAATGTTCGGCTTGGTTTATGCTCTGATGATTTCACACCCTATATTCAATCATCGGCATCACCGTAATATTCTTGTTGGCATGTTATTGTTACCCCGTACAACCTTCCTCCAGAAATGTGTATGACTAAACCATACATGTTCTTAAATTCCATTATTCCAGGACCAAGTAATCCAACAGCTGGTATTGACATATATTTGCAACCTTTGATCGATGACCTAAAAAGGTTGTGGCATGGTGTTTTAACTTATGATGCAGCACGCAAACAAAATTTTGTCATGAGGGCGGCTTTGATGTGGATCATTAATGACTTCCCTGCCTATGGAATGTTGTCGGGATGGGGGACACATGGTAAGATGGCGTGTCCAATTTGCATGGTTGACACAAGAGCTTTTACTCTTAAATATGGAGGAAAAGCATCATGGTTTGACTCACACCGTAGGTTTTTACCTAGCGATCATCCATTTAGAAAGTCAAAATATGCATTCATCAAGGGAAGTATTGAAACAGTGAACTACCTATAGTGACACCGTAAGAAGTTTGGAATAATGTCGAGGATATCCTCTCCGGTAGAAAGTCGTTGCGGTGTTGTTTCTCGTCCGGATGGATATGGAGTATGGCATAATTGGACAAAAAAGAGTATTTTTTGGGAACTTCCATATTGGAAAGATAATCTACTGAGACACAATCTGGATGTCATGCATATTGAAAAGAATTTCTTTGATAACATATTTAACACTGTTATGAATGTGAAAGGTAAAACAAAAGACAATGAGAAGGCTAGGAAGGACGTGGATCATTACTGCAGGCGAAAGGATTTGTTGTTGGTTGAGCAAGGTACTAGGACGTTGAAACCCAAAGCCAATTATACTTTATCTACCGAACAAGCGAAAGAAGTTTATCGGTGGATAAAACAGCTTGAAAATGCCGATCGGTTATTCTTCCAATTTAGCAAGATGTGCAGATGTGGATAATGGGAGGTTGCATGGGATGAAGAGCCATGATTGTCATGTATTCATGGGGTGCTTACTTCCTATCGCTTTTACTTCGTTGCCAACACATGTTTTGAACCCGCTCATTGAAATAAGTCAATACTTTAAGAATTTGTGTTCTGCAACGCTAAAAGCGGATGATCTGACTAAAATGGAACAAGACATTCCACTTATCTTATGCAAGTTGGAGAGAATATTTCCCCCTGGTTTCTTTGATTCTAGGGAGAATCTTCCTGTTCATCTCGCAACTGAAGCTAAACTTGGCGGACTGTCCAATACACAGATGGATGTATCCATTTGAAAGGTCGGTTAATATACATATGAAAGAAGTTTAGTATAATTTTAATTACATTATTATTAACATATAATTTTCTCTAGGTTCATGGGTGATTCAAAAAGATCAGTCAAAAATAAAGCTAGAGTTGAAGGATTGATATGTTCTTCTTACTTGCATCGTGAAACAACTCATTTTTGTTCTTATTATTTCAACAATGAATTGGCTCCTAGAAGTAGTCGAAATGAAATGGACATTGAACCACCAAGACATCGTTTAGCTTTGTCTGCCTTTTGTCTCCCAGTCGTCGATGCGAAAAGAGTCAATTCATCGCCAATGTAAGAAGAGTTAAACTCAAATTTCATGTTCATGTCTTGATAAACTGTACCGAGGTCCAACCATTCATTGAGTATGTATTTCTCAACCGAGTTATCTTAATTACTTTATAAATTAAAGTACTTTGTTGTGTGTAACAATTGTTAATTTCTCATTAGGGAGTTTTTGACATCAGAGGGAGTAAGTTGAGATCAATCGTTTGCTCATATTCATGTGCATTTTCCAATGTGGTTTAAGCGGCGTATGTATTCCCTTCCGCCAACTCCTACCAACCAACACCTGAGAAACTTATCTGATGGTCCTCGAAGATGTGTTAAAGAATGGCACACATACTTTGTCAATGGATACAAATTTCACACTAAGAAATGGACAGAGGGTAGAGAAACAGTGAATAGTGGAATTTGCATGAAGGGTGACACTGGGAGAGGCGAAGATGATTTCTATGGTGTTGTTGAACACATTTATGAACTTGCATATCCTTATCTTGATTATCATCAAAATATAGTTGTTTTTTACTGTAATTGGTTAGATCCGTCCCCTCGAGGAACAAAGTTTAACCCAAAGACAAACACAGTGGACATTAAAATGAGTAGTAGATATCGACTGTACGATCCTTTTGTCATTGCACAAAATGTGAGACAAGTCTACTATGTCTCTTATCCATCAACACGGACTGATCGGCGTGGTTGGTGTGTCGCAATTAAGACAAAACCAAGAGGCCGCATTGAAACAAATGATGACACAGTGGAAGATGTGACGTATCAAATGGATGAAATGTCCAATGTAAATGAAATTATTGAAGTTGAGGTCATTACTCGTTTACGTGATGAGTCCAACGCTGCTGATGAAGTTAATGAAGACGAAGATACAGATCACGAGGACGCAATCGATCACGCTTGTATCGAGAATTCACTTATCTGATGATGATGGTGATTTTGAGAAAGAATGGGATTCTAATTAATTAATGATGTTATTTGTAAATTAAATAATTTGTTGTCAAATAATATTTATATTTTTCAAAAATGATTTGCCTATGTTATTCATCATTTATGTTATTAAATTTATTTTATAGCTACGAACAGCTTATGACATCGTTAGGATCTAGTAGTGACTCACCACATGAGGACCCACCCGTGCGCCTCGGGAAAAGGAAAGAAGATATCTACTTCTTTACGCGTCGTCGTCGTAATTTATCAACTTATTCATGGCAACTTTGTGGGTATGCCTTGGCGGAGAGGAGCTCAATGGTCGTGAACTGTGCGCCTCCACCCGCACTATCGCACCCCTCGATGATCGGATAGACCGCCACGCGTGTATGATGCAGAAACCGATGTGATTTATGTTTTGGACGACGGTCGTATCGTTGTGGAGGTTATTGGTAACCTGTAAGTATTATTATATTTGTATTTAATTGTGTTTTAAATTTGTTTTTTAAATTAGTATCATTTTAATTTTTCTTTATTATGTACAGCTTTGATCCTGGGAGGATTGTGTCCCGCGCGATAACATGTATTATCAAGTAAAATTACACTAAGCCCTGGAAGGATTGGACGGAGGTTAAAAACGATGAGGAGTCCAAAATGTGGAATCAATTTAGAGTAAGTTTTTTTACGATTTAATTCATTTTTAATTTTTCCAATTTGGTGAATTGATTACATTGTTTTTTCTAACAACTTATTTCAATTTGTGCAAGAAGGCAACATTCGCATGGAAACCTGAGGATGCGAATCAAGTTAAGAAAGTATTCAACTCAAGAGCTTCTCATCATTTTTCTGAAATGCTAGCGGGAGAGCGTAGAAAGAAAGGGCCGTCGGATTGGATTGGTGCGCCTATATTGGAACAACTCAACCTGAAATGGGCTCATGACGATTATATAAAAAAATGTGAGAAAGCTGCCAAGAATCGGGCTTACGAGAGAGGGTTTGCTTAAACTGAGCGGTTCAATCACCATATGAACATGTTAAACGCATGGTAATATTTTATATATCTTTGTTGACAAATTCAAATTTTATATTTTATTAAATACAAATATTAAATTATAACTATATATAGACGACCATTCTTGGACGACCGCCTACTTTGCCGGAGGTACATGTGCAACTCCATATGCGAGAGGAGACCGATGATTTTCTTGAAGAGCGCCCAAGGATGATTCAGGTAAATAACATATATTATTTATATATTATTTTAATTACATTTATTATATTGTATTTTGCATTGTAATTAATGTTTATTCATTTTTGGATTGTTGCTTTCAGGAACAGTTCTCAAATTGGCAGGATGAGTATCGTCAAACACAGGAGAGTAGCAGAACTGAGGTTGATCCCGTTGAGGAGGGTCGATTGGCTATAGCAAAATGGAATGAAATTGTTGGTCCACCAAGAAAAGGTCGGTTACCAGGATCTGGTGGTATGGGCCCACGTTATTACCAGAATTCTATTATTCCGAATTTTAGGCCAAATTCTTCAAAAACAACAAGTACTGGGCGCTCTCATGTCCCCACTCATTCGTAATTAGCCGTTGCGGTATTGACCTGTTTGAGCGACTACGAGCGTGAGCTTCGGGAGATGCAAGACCAGCAGGCTGAGGAGCGCAGGCAGCAGGCTGAGGAGCGCAGGTTGGCGGCAGAAGATCGCAGAATGAATGAGGAGCGCTTGAAGCAATTAATGGATAATATGTCTCATACGAGGCCATCTATGCCATCATCATCATCATCATCAGTACATTATCCAACGCCAATGATGCACCCTTCACGAATTCCTTTCCAAAGAGCACTGTGCCTTCCACCGGCTTAAACTCGAAAGCGACCCATGTTCAATCTGTCGGCACCGCACCCTATGGTAAGCCTTGCCTTGATTTAAACTCTCCGCCTCAAAGAATGACCACAACTCCCACTTCCGTCCCACAAGATTCCCAACAAAGAATTCCAGACTCAACCCATCATCATTCCCAACAAAGAATTCCAGACTCACCGTCGGCAAGATTCCAACAAAGAATTCCAAACTCGGTCCCGTCAGCAATTCCAGACTCAGCCCCATCAGGAACAACATCTCTCCCAACAGCAGTCTCAGGAACCGTCCCAGCAGCATGAGGCATTTGAAAGACAAGATGAAGAAGAATATTGGACACAGTTTATTCTGCCAGATCCCAACAGCAACGACAACCCAAATAGGCCTTACTATTGATTAGTTATCGTTTAATTTGTATGGATAAATTAATTACTGCTTTGATTAGTCGCGTTTAATTTGTATGGATAGTTTAATTACTGCTTTTGTATGACGTTTAATTTATATGGATAATTTAATTACTGCTTTTGTATGGCGTTTAATTTGTATGGATAATTTAATTACTACTTTTGTATGAATAATTTAATTACTGCTTTGATGGGTTGATTATTTATCATTTTATTTTTATGATTTTATTATTATTTATAATTTAATTCAATTTATTTTTATTATTTTATTTTCAATTTTAAAAATAATCGAATTTATTTTATTTTAAATTTTAAAAAATTTAAAATTCAAAAACGGTTTTTTAAATAAATTTAATAAATTACCAGCGGAAATTATATTATTACCTGCGGATTTGATTTAAAAAAAATTTAAATTAAATAAATTACCGGCGGATTTGATTTAAAAAAAAATTCAACTTAAAAAAATTAACGGCGGAAAATATATTATTACCGACGGATTTGATTTAAAAAAAATTCAAATTAAAAAATTAAATAAATTACCGGCGGAAAATATATTATTACCGGCGGAAAATATATTATTATCGGCGGAAATATTTTATTCCGGCGGTCTTAGTCGACTTAAATTAATTATTTTAAAAATTGAATTAATTGTAATCCACTTTTTAAAAATCATCTGCGAACAACCACGAAAATTAATTTTTTGAGTCGGGTATGATCACAATGAACGACAAATATCTCTATCAAAATATTTAATATTGTTGTACTCGTCAAGACTAAACTCGAATTCAAGTCGTTAGTTAAGTTAAAAGATACTCAAATCATTCCGTTTGAACGCTATTAGGTAAGAATAATCAACTTTATATTAAGAACATACTTTGTTTCATTCTTAATTTTTAATCCTCTCATATTTTTGGTTTTCAATAGATTTGTCAGTTCACGAATACCCTTAAAAACACGTGAAAAGCTAGGGTTGCTTAGAAAATGAGGAAGCAAAGGATAAAATATTTTTATAAAAGAATTTAGAAAAAGGGATTAGATACAATGGCTAGTGCACATGCCCTTGCACTTGGGGCAAGAATTTGTCTGCAGTTGGACGCATTCATACGCAAAGTCACACTTGTCTTAACTTCATTAGCTTTAATTAAATATCATAATCACAATTATTAAACATAACTAATAATCTTACTTACAAGTCACTCTAAACAGTACTATGAAGTATATATGAACTGATTAATTAAACTATGTAATATAGATTTTCGCTGATGCCAAACTCACTTTTGCATATAATGACACAATAATTCACTCTAAATCATAATATTTAATATATAAAGACTTATATTATTATTTTTAATTCTAATCATGTTCATCGGTATATTATATTAAAATCATTTTTGTTTAAAAAAATTGCTTGACTCTTATACAGTTATACTAGCACTTTTTTTTCTTTCTTTTTTACTAAATCTAAAGAATTCCTTTATACCATCTTTCTGAAAAACTAATCATATGGCTGGGTACTATTAACCGTAAAAGTACTAAAGAACGTACCTACATGGTAGTACAAGATTAAGGTTCATAAATGATTTTCGGTGGCTCTTTTGTCATGAATAATATAAGTAAAATTAACTACTTCCACGGTGATTAAGAAAGTTAGTTAAGTATAATTAATTGTCTAGTTTTCATAAAAATGTTAATCAAATTTACTAAATTAACCTTTTTACAACATTTAATAAAAAGAACATTTTATTTGCGTATGAATGCGTCCAACTGCAGACAAATTCTTGGAATAATAGCATTAAAGATAGTAAAAGTAGTTAAATTTTGCTTATAAAAGAGACCAAAAATTTAATCATATTTTTTGCTTATAAAAGATACCGGGGGGAGTAATATTCAATTTCTCCTTCAATGGTGATAACTTACAAGAAAAGCTTTTGAATTATCCAATTATATTTTGATAGGACTCATCTCCTTACTCTAGTTTTACTAAGAACTAAGTTCTTGAGTGAATTTGTTGAAGAAACCTTCTACGCGTAACAGTTAAAAAGTTGTGCAACACCGTATAATTACACACTTGCGAGTTGCTACTATAATAATGAACTTGAGAACACCATATATGTTTTAAGATATTGTCGTGTAGCCTCTTCAGTTTAACTTATTTTAGTGACCTAAAAAGATGATTTTTTTTTTCGTGAACTCGTTGATCGGATCAAGTTTAATTTTTCTCAAACATCTTGGACAATGGGTTAGATTGGTGTAATATTTGGGTCATAGCTTGTCATTCTTTATGGAACTTTGAAGAATAAAGAGAGTCGTGATTCTTCCTTCATCAGACCTATCCATCAATGGAGGGTCATTTTGCGTCAAACTTCTGATTATACAGATGTCCTAATATAGGTATCATTAGACTAATGGTTCAGATTGATGCTAAAATAGTTTCTCGTATTGTTTCAAGTAAAGTGGTTGAACATGTTGTGTGAAGAAGCATCGTTAGAACGATAAAAAAACTCCTTCAATTGCACTGAGAGGTTCGCTTTGTACATGTATATAATGTTAATTCGTATGTGGATTTTCTTACTAGTATTCACCCTCATTTTCTAAAAAAGAGGATTGTTTTGGATAAGATCACTCCTCCTCTTACTTTAAACATGTAGAGAAGTCAATAAACAAGACTTTATACTCTAAAAAGAATCAATCAATAAAACGGATACAAAGAATATATAGATAGATGAAATAGATAAAACATAAATAATAATAATAAATAAATATATAAATATATAAAGAAAATAACCGTTGAGAGAGATTGAACACGTGTCATAGTAACCAGCCACCTGTCTTGTTCAGTTTCCCATGGGATTCTCTGCCACTTCGTCCCATCGCTCCTTGTCTTCTTCTCTTTCATTTCTTCTCTTCTCTCTCTCTCTCTCTCTCTACCCGTGAATCTCTCTCTCCTTCTCTTTCGCTTTCAGTGGCCGCTTCTCAAAACAAATTCACCAATAGGCCAAAGCTAACAATAACACACATACCACTCTCTCTTACTACTATCACTTCCACTTCAATGTCGCTACTTTCTTTCTTCTTTCTCTCATTCACACTCTTCTTTTTCAACCACGTTATCTCTGCTACCGAATTCGATTTCGGAACTTTGACTTTGACCAGTCTCAAGCTTCTCGGCGATGCTCATTTAAACAACGGTACCGTAAGTCTCACACGTGACCTCGCCGTTCCCTTTTCCGGCGCCGGTCAAGCCTTATATTCCCGTCCGGTCAATTTCCGGCAACCAGGTACCCGCATTCCGGCGAGCTTCACCACCTTCTTTTCCTTCTCGGTTAAAAACTTAAACCCTTCCTCGATCGGCGGTGGATTAGCGTTTGTTATCTCCCCCGACGTCGAGACAATCGGTGACGCCGGTGGGTTTCTCGGTCTCGCTAGAAATGGGTTTTTCGCGGTGGAATTTGATACCCTTATGGACGTAGAATTTAAAGACATTAATGGGAATCATGTTGGGGTTGATCTAAACAGTGTTGTTTCGACGAAAGTTGGTGACTTGGATTCTATTGGAATCGATCTTAAAAGTGGTGATACGGTGAATTCTTGGATCGAATTTGATGGATCTAATAATGGGTTGAATGTTTGGGTTTCTTACTCTAATCTCAAACCGAAAGATCCAATTTTGTCGATGAATTTTGATATGGGTCAGTATCTGAATGATTTTATGTATGTGGGGTTTTCTGGTTCAACTCAAGGTAGCACAGAGGTTCATAAGGTTGAGTGGTGGAGCTTTAGCTCGTCTTTTGAGTCGGGTTCCGGTCCACCACCACCTCCGGCGACTAATTCGATGAACAATACAGCAAATTCAGTGAAGTCACCACCTCCTTCTTTGGCTCCTTCGGCGAATTCGAATGCAAATTCGAACTCTTCGAATGAAGAAAGAAAAGAGGGTAAGTCTTCTTGTCATAATGGTTTATGTAAGAAGAGTTTAGGAGCTGTTGCTGGTGTTGTTACTGCTGGGGCATTTGTTTTAGCATTGTTTGCTGGTACTTTGATTTGGTTTTACTCTAAAAAGGTGAAGAGAGTGAATAAGTTTGATTCTCTAGGATCAGAGATTATCAAAATGCCTAAACAGTTTAGCTATAAAGAGCTTAAGTCTGCTACAAAATGTTTCAATGCTAATAGGATAATTGGTCATGGTGCATTTGGAACTGTGTATAAGGGAATTTTAACTGAGAATGGTGACATTGTTGCTGTGAAGAGATGTAGTCATAGTAGTCAAGGTAAGAATGAGTTTTTATCTGAGTTATCTATAATTGGTAGTCTTAGACATCGTAATCTTGTTAGACTTCAAGGTTGGTGTCATGAGAAAGGAGAGATTTTGTTAGTGTATGATTTGATGCCTAATGGGAGTTTAGATAAGGCTTTGTTTGAGGCAAGAACACCATTACCGTGGTCTCACCGGCGCAAGATTTTATTAGGTGTGGCGTCTGCGTTGGCTTACTTACATCAAGAGTGTGAAAATCAGGTGATTCATAGAGATATTAAAACTAGTAACATAATGTTAGATGAAGGTTTCAATGCTAGGTTAGGAGATTTCGGATTGGCAAGACAAACTGAGCATGATAAGTCTCCGGATGCAACCGTAGCCGCGGGAACAATGGGGTACTTGGCTCCTGAGTATCTACTTACGGGTAAAGCAACCGAGAAAACCGATGTGTTTAGTTACGGTGCTGTGGTTCTTGAGGTCGCTAGTGGGAGGAGACCGATTGAGAGAGATGCAACCGGTGTTGGGAAAGTTGGGGTGAGCAGCAATTTAGTGGAATGGGTTTGGAGTTTGCACAGAGAAGGAAGATTGCTAACGGCGGCTGATCCGAGGCTCGAGGGTGAGTTCGATGAGGGGGAAATGAGGAAGGTGCTTTTGATCGGGTTAACTTGCTCGAATCCTGATCCATTGGCTAGACCAACTATGAGAAGTGTGGTTCAGATGCTAGTGGGTGAAACTGAAGTGCCAATTGTACCAAGAACTAAGCCTACTGGTCTTAGTACTTCACATTCTCACCTCTTATTGAGTTTGCAAGATAGTGTTTCTGATTGTGATGGTATAATTACTATCTCTACTTCTTCATCAGAGAATAGCTTCAATGGTGTTGATATAGTTTGATGGGGAAGTCTTTTAGTTGGTCCTGGCAAATTTTAATTATTGACTACTCAAAGTGTAAATAGAGAGAGAGAGAGAGAGATATGTATTCATTTTTTCATGTATGTAAGTATATGACAATAACATGCAATTAAAGGGCCTTGAGAAAGAAATTTTGGGGTTAATTAATGCAAGTCTGCCTCTGGTACACATAAATTTATTCAAGTAGTTCATCTCATGCTGTGGAGCAATGCAAGATTACAGGCAATCTGGGGAGCGTTATGGAATTCTACATAGATTCACTGTTCTAGTTCTAAGCGATGCCTAGTTGTTGTATAGGGCAATTTGAAGTAAATATTGATGCTAAACAAGCATTCTTATGACAATTTGAATTAAGTTACCATGGTATAATAAAGATGAAATTTCTCTGAAGCCTTCTCCTTTGGCCTCTTCACTGCTTTCCAGGTTTTGTATCTAAGTAATCTTTCACTTATAATTATGAAAGATTTGTTATATGTCTGTTATTCTTTTTATATTTTGGCATAATATATATATATATATATATATATATATATATATATATATATATATATATATATATATATATATATATGAATCCTTATTTTTGACAATAACATATGAATCCTAGTTTCTGGTATACTGTTAACATTTGAATTTTAACACACTTGTGACTTAATCGTCTTCATTAAAACCATTGTGTTTCATGTAGAGCATATAATAGTTCAGATTTTATATATCTTTCTGAGGTTCACTCTGTTCCTTCAATTAATTAAGTTTATTAAGCTCATGCATAGTTGATTGTCTCTAGCAACTGAAGGAAAATAATTGAAAATGCTAGTCCTAGTTCCTAACTCAAGAAATGTCTGCTGCATGAGTCGTCGAATTTGTTTTCATTCCTCTTATTTCAATATTGAGAAGCAACTGGTGAGTATATGACTTACATTAAGTGGACTTGTCTCTAATTCATTATTGTTAAGGAGATCATGAACTGCAAGTGAACTAGATAAATGCCTTTCTGGACAGTTCTGTAGATTAATTGTGAATTCCCTAGGCTTTGATAATCTGATGATAACTCGCAAAGGATGCAATGTTCAACTTTCTTACAAATTTTTTATGGCGCCATCAGATGTAAGAAATTAATTGTAGATAATTGTACTATGAATCTTATCCTCTGGGCTTATATTAATATATCATCTTGATGTTCATTAAGCCACAGATATATAGTTACCTCTTACTCTGATCCAATTTTTTTTTTCCTTTGGTATTACTGCTGGTCTTAAAATCCCAAGGTAAGCCTATGTCTCTTTCTCCTAGAAATTGTTGAATGACAAATGGTGATCACCAATGAATAACTAATGAGTTGTTAGAGGGATTTATGTAATGATCTGTGCCATTGTGGAAAATAAAGGTGTGGCCAGATTTATTTGTAGCTATGCCTTTCCCCTAATACTGGTAGTGTTGGGTTTCTGAATGGTAAAAATTAGTCAATATTTAATCTATCTACTGAACAATTAATTTTAGTTCAAATATTTTAGGCACCTTTCTTAACCAAACTTATGTGATTGCACATATCTTACTATCTAGATGCCAACCCTCTGGTATGTATGCAGTCAATAGCTACAGTTCCTTCCTAGTCATTCACATGAAATTAAGAAGACGTACTGCAGTTTTATACCTGTAAAGTCTAACCTAGAGTTTTGACAAAAAGAAGGAAAAAAAAAGTCGAACCTAGAGACAAAGGCCATTGTTTTCAACAACACCAGAATTACAGAGAAATAGAGTTTGGCACTTCGTATTTTCATACGACTGAAAAATGAGGGCAAAACTAGAACTTTGATCGGGAGTTGAATAAGAATCGACATACACCCAAAAGTGAAAGCTAGTCAGGGTAGCTTCGAATTTGAATCAATTCTAATGACAAAAACACTTCAAAGATCTGATGGCCAAACACTCGTTTTCCAGCAAAATCGCATTTTCCCGCTCAAACTCGTGGGAACCAAAGGAGTTTTATGTTATTGGTTTATTTTCTTTTTTAGTTCATTTAGTTTGGATTGTGTAAAATCTAAGTCGCTCAGGCATTTTTCAAGCCAGTAAACTTAACCTGTGAAGTGACCCGAACAGCTGAAGCCTTTGTGCATGATTTGAACCGGAACTTTACATCAGCGCAAGGTGAGCAGCAAACCTATGAAGGAAGCGTCACAATTCACACCGAGGAATAAAACTTATACAAGTTTAATATTCAGTGTGTGACTTTTTAAGTCTATAATTTATTTATTTATTTATTTCATCAGACTCAGTTTAACATTTTGACAAAACGAACAATTTAAAAAGGTAATACAACACCCTTTTTTATAGAAGTAACTGTTCAAAACAATGCATTAGGACGCGTACAAAAAAAGAAGAAAACCGGAATGAACCAGAAGGCCCCAGAAGTCACTACTAATCTTGCTATACAAGTAGTTCAGCGCATTCTTCACCTGCCACCAAGGGGTACTGTCAATGGCCCCTGATAAAGGAAGAAAAATGTTAATAGTTAGTTCAAACTTGAGGTGATATCTATAAATCAAATTGCAAGTAAAAAGAGTTCTCACCGATAAGAACCTTAATTAGGATGTGAATATATTTTAACGTTGATATTAAACTGAAAAACACAGCTTTCACAGCAAAATCTGGAATCAAAAAAGAAAGAGGAAAACAAAACTCAATCGGCAAGGTCTTGACAATCATGAGAAAGCTTCACGTATACTTAGATGACAAGGTAACTTACAAACGTTTGTTGTGGGCATTTTACAAAATTCACCATCCAATTTTGGATAGAGACGACCGTACACTGCATATTTGGTGTATGTTAGCAACCTGGTGAGCCGTGAGACATCCATCTTTCTAATGGTAGACCTTAACATTGAACTAGAATGAAGAAGATATATTAGAAATATCAAGTAACAATACTTTTAGCATCCAATATGCAAGCATGAGCTCTGTTTCTTACTCTACACGTAATATGGCAATAAAATCTGGAGGCAGGGACTCCATGAATGAAGATAAGTCCTCAAACAAGAGCGATTTCAATTCCTGTTTCATAGTCTCTTTTTCCTTGATTGGTATTCCCAAAGAATTTTTGCTGCAACTCATAAAAAAAGTTCCATCATAATTGTTTATGGTAGAAAACAAAAATTATTAGGAGCAAAGATTACAAAGAGAACAATCCAGAACAAGCAATAAAGACCATGGAAACAAAAAACAGCAGAAACATAACAAGCTCAATAAAACGGTAAAGTTCTTTCATCCTTTTGCATCCAGCAATAAACCAAAGGCTAAAAAAGAAAGACGAGCCAAATATCCAATCATGTAAACAAATATGTGGATAGTGTTTCCTCCTTATATATATTCAATAATTCTGCTTTGACAAAAACACCCAAGTATGGTATGGATAGCATAGTGCCATTTTTCTTTTCCAAATGTACTTTCGTTCCTTGGAGCTCCTTGGTATTCTCCGTTATCTCTCTCAAGTTACTAAGGTTATTAAACTAACAAAAGTTCATAAGACATTGACAAAAACTAAGAGATCATTTGAAATATAGACAATGAATGAGGCTCGTAATGCAATAAGGAAGGTCCCACTTTGGAAACTAATCTTTGTATCCCTCTCTAAACATTATGGAAAGAACAAAAGAAATGGTAGAATACAAACTATATGAAACTGTAGACTGTTTACCTATGGGTTTCATCATTCCCTCCGTGTGAAGCACTGCACTCCTGTAATCCGCGAATGGCCACGGCTGTCCTACACCCTCAAATTGAATGTTCTCTTACACTAGCCCACTTTCCCTCTTCTTTTCAATCTCTGCAGTGTATCTCTTTTTTTTTTTAACTTTAGTAACACCATCTTCTCCCCATCTATCTTTTACCCCGCCACATAAATCAGCCATGACCCCTTGTATCAGCTGGAGATATACATGAATTGGTTTTTCAATATTCAGGGAAGCCTCATTGTGATTGTCTAGGTGGACGTTACTCTGAAACTTATCTTCCAAGGTGATAGTTTTGTAATTAAAAGTGAAAACGAAAAAATGACAGACCTCCAATATTCTACAGACAAAACTCCTAAAACAGGCTTTGCGACAGAAACAAGGAGAAACCAAGGCTAGAAATCATCATGCTTTTAAAGTGCCATTGTTTATGATCATTAAATTTAGATGCACTAAGGTGATTTTTGTAATAACCATGTAATGCATGCTTATTTTTCCCACTAACAATCAGGCCCTTCCTATCATTATGTGCACCTAACATTGGCCTTTAAGGAAAATCTCATCCAACAAAGTATATTAAGTAACAATCTATACCAAATCAAGACAAATTGGATGTAGTATTGTTTTTGACCCCCAAATGCAACCTGAATCGTGCGATGTATTGGATGAATTGCGATTCGACTCGAAATATGTGATTTTGAGCTTGCTGGTTGCTCCAACAAACAGGTAGGGTCGTACATCGTATTTCTGAAATTTGCAGTTAAGGGTTTATTTTTAAAAAATTTAACGTGGGAGGGAAGCTGCCGAAATGCTTCTCTCCAAAGAAGCCAACAGAGCAGTATAAGTTTGGTACGAGAGGATGATGATGACCTAAGTGACACTGATCTTGGGCATGATAAATGAGACAATTAGTTAGAATGTGTACTAGGATCTAGCATGGGAAGTAACAAATAGCAATCTAAATTTTGCCATCCTCATGTTTTGTAAGGGGTAGAACACTTAAACTTTGTGCAGGCAGCCAGAGTGTTTTGTCATTTTGATATACCAAATGTAACACCCTAAAAATTTTTCGCGTCTTAAACGCTAATTATACATATCATTACATATCAGAGTATACCAGAGTATTAATCCTTCCTCTTCTAAGAGCATCTTGATTATCAACCACAGCTTTTCTGAGAGGACATTCATTGGCATAGTGATTTTCATCCTTGCAAATATAACACCGATCCTTACCCTTGTTGCATTCACCCCAGTGACGCTTTCCACAATTAGAACAAAGATGGTAACCAGATAAGTCTTCAGTTCGCACTTTTTGAGTTCATAAATGATATATCAGCTATTCATCAGTTATGCAAATGAGTTGTTCACTTGTTTGACTTGATGCTAAATTGCTAAAATTTATGTTTTAAATTTTTTTAAATGGAAAATATCTTGTGTGTTATATATTAATGATTGATCATACATCTTACCATTCATAATGAGATTCAATCCACAATTTGGAAAATAGGTCTTCCAACTCACGATTCAAATCTCAATTTGATAACCTTGATGTGTATATAATATATAAAACCAACACCATACAGAGAAAGGTACACCAATTTGTGCAATACAATTACAGTTGTAATTGTGATCAGCTAACACAAGAAAACCACGATATTTAAACATCAATAAACAGAAAGTAAAGAAGGAACCTTTCAATAGTTGTTCCAATGAAAATGATGGGTAGGTATCGAGAATACTTTCCAGCGCCAAATCGCTCACCAAGCCACATTATTTTTTTTGAGTCCTTGAGAATCAAAGCTTCCCATAACTGACAAAAGTCTTTTCTGAATTCTTCATCCAAATCCCTATAGACTGCATGATCAAGAAGAACTGCAAAATGGTCCCAAAGAGGAGAGGTCATAGTTCAATTTTTTGGGACTTCTAAGATTCAATTAGAGAAAAACTGATCTCAAATAAACAAGTTACAAGTATATACCCAAAGAGAAACCATTACGACCTTCAGGAGAAACTAATATGTTACCAGCATGCGGATCACCATGTATGTAACCATGCACAAATATCATTTCAGCAAACAGCTCAATCAGTGATTTTGCTACCTTCAGTAACAGTTTTAGAAATCATCAGTTAAGTTATTTAGCACTAGAAGAGTAGGACAAATTGAAAGAGATTTTCAGACTCCATATTTATCTGATTCTGTACGGTAATCATCGCCCAATTGCTAACACTCCATCTCGAGACAACTACATCCACCATAACGAACATAAAAATACAAATTACATGAGTTAACCATAGCTGTGACAAGTTAACCTTTTCTGGATCAACCCCAATCTGATTCAGAAAGTCCAAGTCATCAATCTGAAATTAAGTAAACTTCCTATAAGATAATTTAATATACAGAAATCTAAATCAAAGCACAGATTGAATAGCAACATTATTACAAGCACACTAGAGTAATAGTATGAAAAGGACCGCCTTGGCTTTGTTAAGAAGTAACAGCTGTACAAATTAATGGATTTTGGCTTGTTCATATACCTACAAGAATATTTTACAGACATGTTCACAAGCTTGCGCTATCTGAGCAGCACACCATACTTAAATGATACAGTTTTGTTTCTGCTCACAAAAATAAAAAATCCCCACTGCAATCAGAGAGTAATAAAGCAGAAATTTCAGAACATAAGCATGTTTATCTCCATGCAGTCAAGTTTACATTTCAATATACTAAATCAAGATGTCAATATTCAGATTTTCGTTTCCGCCTGTCATTTTTTTACTGTCCAGGAAAAAAGTATCTTTCATATCATGATGATGACCCTTCTTTGTACGATGCAAATTTATTTTAAGCTTCTCTACTCCCACATAAGATGGATAAGCAATTGTTCAAGGAGCCTACTAAAAGTAACATAGATTAATGGTGCATTTTTAAAGCTTTATTACGATGACTAGACAGCACAGTAACTTGTTCCATATTTGATTTTAAAAATGTCATCAGAGACGGTTGTAAAATGGTCATTAGTAATACTTTAATCAATAATAATTTCCCATTCCCCAAAATTTTTTTCAAAAAAAAAATGGCCATCAAAGTGGCATCTCAAAAAGGCAAAGAATGGTTGGATTTGCCTTCGAAAACCAACATCATGTTAGGGAAAATCCTAGGAATCTAGTGGGCTTGATGAAGACACGGATGTCAAGCATTCAAGTTGAAAGAATGTAATACCAAGTCTCACATCAGAGAGATAAGAAGCAAAAGCTGAACGTTTATAAATTTATGAGGCTTAAGGAGCCTATAACAAGTAACTTAGGCTTAACCATGTTTTAGCCATGAGTTTAACCCCATTCTTCTTGAGCCATCACTGAATAACTCTTCTCAATAAACAATACTATACGCTGAGTAGAATAAAAATCAATAGAACAGCAACTTAGTGCTCTAAAGCTCTCGCCATGTGGGGTACAAGTAAGAGCTGGAGCCATTATGGATCCGTTGTAGGCAGCCTTATCTTTGCATTTGCAAAAGGTTGGTTTCACAAATCTAACCAGTGACCTTCTAGTCACATGGCATCAACTCCAACCATTGCGCCAAGGCTTCCCTTAGTAAATCAGCAGAATATGAAACAAAATTTTGACAGACTCCAGTTGGAATTTTATGTTTCATTTAATTTAAGATGAACAAAAGAATCATACAAGGATCTTAACAATTTTAAGAGTTTCTAGGCCATCTAAGCAAATGAGGATAGTGGAAAGGACACGTTAGTTGATTGAATTGGCAAGAGCAAAAGGAAGACAAATAACTCAGGGTGCCTCGTGCTGGAAAATTTATCATGAGCAATATAGAGGTATTAGAGCCATTGCATTTGCAGATATAGTGGAAATCTTAGATCTAGCATAGTGATAATCTTTTCCTGAAATAATCATTTATTGTCAATAGAGTAATGATATTTGGACAAAAAAATTTAGACAAATAGAGCCAAAAACCAACTCACAACACCAATTAACCAAGTTTTTTAGGTTATTAACCAAGTAACCAATTAACCAAGTTTTTAGTTAATGACTTAAAAAACTCTGAAAAGGCAGGTTGGTTAATAGTCTAAAAAACTTGGTTAATTGGTGTTGTGAATTGGTTTTTGGCTATATTTGTCTAAATTTTTTTGTCCATATAACATTACTCTTGTCAATATAGATACATCATACCTTATGTCCTGTACAAAACTGCATGGTTAGGACTTGCCTTGTTGTCAACTCCTGCAAGCATTCAAATGATGTTAATTTGGTTAGTTTAATAAATATTATATGGATAGTCAATTGGAGGAATAAAATGCTCAGTTATCATACCCATAATACATGAGGAATCGTGACCATTTTGTTGTTTCTCAAATTTTTGGCTGCTCTCTCTGAATTCCTTGCCTCTTGGACAAAATCTGAAGAGGAGTAGCCGGGGAGTAAATCTCATTCATTCAGTCAGTTCAAAAGGGTAACTCAAAACACATAATTTCTCAAAGAAATAAAAAACTAACGATTAGATTACCTATTTATAATTGCATCCATAGTTTAAAATTAAATACCAAACAACAACCAATGGCTGAAAATTAACATTTAGCACAATTTTCTGGGGTTCTAATTGAAGACAATATGGCACTACTCAGATTCGTTATAACCCAATCTAGTTCCTGTTGTTAAATCACATTTTTCTTTTCTTAAGTACAATATAGTACCTGTAACTACCCAAATTGTATTTAGTTACAGATAGTTAGTTGGAACGGAACAGCTGTCATACAGCTGGCACTTCTCGAGGTCTATAAATAGAAGAATCCCTACTCTTGTATTTGGTTGCTTTCATTTTTCAGATTGTTCAATAGATGAGTAATTCAGTTTCTCTCAATTTCTGACAACTATAATATGGTATCAAACAATTAGAGTTCGACTTATGGTTTCTTCTGATTTCCTCCCTTCTCCAAAACCAAACACTGCTGTAAATCCTGCTTTTATGGAGGTTCCACACCGATGAATCATCCTTTTGCTTCCGGGCCACAGTTCTGGTAGCTGCTCAGGCGGCTGCTGCTGCTCAAGCTCCTTCTCCAGCGAGCGTCACTGCCTTGCACACGGTTTCTGAGAAGTTAGATGCCCGGAACTACTGTTTATGACAGCAACAGGCCGAACCTGTGATTCAAGGCCACAAGCTTCATCATTTCTTGCTCACTCCTCAGATTCAGATTAAGTTTGCTACTATTGAAGATCAAGATGCGGGTATTGTTTCTGAACCTTATCTTGCTTGGGACTGGCTAGATCAACTGCTCCAATAGTGGCTTCAATCTATGATTTCAAGCTCTATGCTCAAGCGAGTCATTGGACGCATCAATTCGTGGCAGTTCTGATAAAATCCTCAATAATTTTCATTCTCGCACCAATACAAAGGATAGATAGCTTCATACAGAAGTCGTTCACACCACTCTCAAGGATCGTTAAGTTTCGTGCTCCTTTTGTGTGTTTAAACCATAGTTGACGCCCTAACAGCTGTAGGTGATGAAGTTTCAGTGAAGGAACACTTATACTTGAAGGATACCTAGAGAAATACTTTAAGGTTAACTATAACTCAATCTAGTTCCTGTGTATCTTATTTTTCTTTCCTTAAGTCAGTCGTCTTCCAGCATCACTTGTCAGGGTCTACTAATAACTGGGTCCCTACTCTTGTATCTGATTGATTTCATTTTTCAGATTGTTCAATAGATGAGTAATTCAGTTTCTCTCAATTTCTTACAACTCCAACAGAGCTGATTAGACAATATGCCCTAACATGAATCAGGCAGGAAAATGAGACAACCCAATTATGGAATGCAGTTCAGATGTAGAGTAACAGTCAGATGTATTTCTTAAGCTTTTTTACTGACCAACTTCTGAAGACACAGACTTGGCAAACGCTAATGGTAGCCACTCAAACCTGTATTGAGGGTAAAACTGCAACCAAAGGAAGGAATCTTAAAATAGAGAAACAACAGTAACCAAATATAAAAACTAAACAGAAAAGATAGACACCACACGGTTCAAATAAATTATAAAGATACATTAAAGATAGAATTATAAAGTTGTTTCCATTTTTTTTAGTAATTATCATAATTTGTTCCCTATTTGATTAGAATTAGGAGTAGTATTAGTATGAATAAAGATCTGCTAGTCTTTTGTATCATCATATCAAAACAATATTCATAATTTGAAGACTTTGTTCTTTCTCTTCCCTTCGTTTTTCATCTGGAACCCTATAAATTCAACAAGCAAGAACTCAAATCCACAGCTCTCTGGCTACATCTGTGGCATTACTTCCAATTATACAGGAGAGACTCTCATTAGTCCTATAATTAGTTCAATGCCTAAAATGTTAATGTCACTTTAATATTAGCAATATTGTTTTTGATTGGACAATAATAAATCACGAGATTATGAGTGAGATGATTCAGCTCTTAGAGAATGTTACATTAATCAATTTCCTTTTGGTTCCAAATCATCTGTGATTTATTCATTTTATCTTTGTTATCAACAAACAACATTACATAACGACCAGTACTCAAGATTTTAAATAATAAATATATCTTAAGCATAATAAATAATCACAGCATGAATACTTTAATATCTTTCATTAAATAAGAGTGTTAAGAGTCACAACATACCCATGCAATAGCTTTTGATAGGAAATACATTGTTCTTGTATCAAAATGCATCTGCTTCTCTATCCAGGGATATTGCACCTAGTTTCCAGGGAAGAAAATGATTTTGCAATTAAAGTGATTTTCCAAATATAACTTGGCTCAAATCAAAGTATGTGTTGAGACGAAGCATCAGGAGGAAGGAAATGACATATACTTACTTAATAGCTAAGGGAGTACAGATTTTTAAACATTTTACGGTCCATGTGACACTATGTTACCACAATATGGCATATGATCCGCCAAAATAACAATAACTTCTAATTAGCATAATTATCAGATATAATTAATTCCACTAAACTGAAGGGATGTCTATAATATCATCATTACTCAAATGCAATTCATGAATAGTCGGTACCTGTGACCCTCCATCCTAGATATGTTATTGGACTAAGATCTCTATTACTCCACTCATTAGTCCATGCTCTAAATGTCTAGTCCTGAGGGTCTCTGTTGAGATCCCTGTTATTCCACCTACATCAGCCTATGCTTCAGATGTTCAATCCTAAGCGTTAGAGGGTGTGTTGAAGTCCCACATTGACTAGAGATATGGCCTAAGTAATCTTTATAAGGCTTGGGCAGTGCTCACCTTACAAACCCGTTTTATGGGAATGAGTTAGCCCCTAATCCCAAATTTTAGATTAACCATTAAGTGGGGTTCACCATACGGATCAAATGACATTGTGTCTTCATAAAACATGTCTAATGACAGACCCGTTGAATTCAAATCATTCTTAATTTTTGGTCTATACTTTTCCTTAGTCTGTCTCTAGTACCTCTTCCTAATGGACTATCCCTCATCTTATTTTCCTCCCTTGCTTATGCTTCTATGTTCTATAGCTATGTTGAGACCAATGTTACTCCACATGCATTAGTTCATGCTTCAGATGTTCAATCCTAAATGTAATAGAGGGGGGGGGGGGGGGGTGTTGAAGTCCCACATCAAATAGAAATATGGCCTAAGTGATTTTTATAAGGCTTGGGAAGTCCTCGCCTTACAAGCCCTTTTGTGGGATGAGTTAGGCAATCCCAAATTTTAGATTTACCATTAAGTTGTGTTCACTTCACTGCAGGGATCAAATGATACTGTCTTCATAAAACATGCCTAATGACAGAACCTTTAAATCCAAATCATTCTTAAGTTTTGGTCTATAGTACTTTTCCTTGGTCTTTCTCTACCTCTTACTATTGGACTATCCCTCACCTTATTTGCCTTCCTTGCTTATGCTTCTTACAGCTTTTTTGTTCATGCTTGAACCATCAAAGGCGAGACTCTTCCATGTTTTCCACAATAGATGCTAACCCAACTCTCTCTACCATTTCACTAATATAAAGGAAAAAAGTAAAAGATCATCCATTATTAATTAAGTGCAATATCCAAATAAACTAAAAACAAGTGAAATTCTTACATTTCGTACTTTATTCTTTGGTACCAAATAGTACTTCTGTTTCTAAATATATAACATTTTTAACATATAAATAAACTACTTACTACTTATTCACGAATAATTTGTAAATTAAAGAGGAAATCTTATATCCACTTGAATAGCCAAAAACAAGATCATTAAAGGTGCGCTTGATGCACATTGAGGAACAACACAAGTAACTAAGTTACAACACAACTAATGCACCATCTAATACATCAAATCTCATTCATAATCTTAGTGGTAAGAACTTAGTATTGTATCTTTAAGGTGTTGAGTTCAAATCCCCTTGGGGACAGTTGTAAAATGGTCATTCGTGCTACTTTGAAGAATAAAATTTCCCCTTCCCTTATTTTAAAAAAAAAATTGTTGAGATCCAAATCCATTACTCTGGTTCAAACCAGAAAACAAGTAGTTGATTTGATTCCGTAAGCTAATAGGCCATACATATTGCAAAGATAAAATCATTTAAAAGACCTTATTAACAAAAAAAAGAACCAACATGGCTCGCAACAGCCCCAGGCTTCCGAAATAACAAAATGTATAATAGTGGTGGCAATTGAAAATGTTTAGCCAGACATCAATGCTTTGAAAATGGCAAGGTTATTTAATATAACAAATCCAAAAGTTGAAATTAACATCCATATACTACAATCCAAAACAACATATTTAACTTCTTAATTTTACCAAAATCCCATCAACCCAAACATCAACAAATAATAAGTTAAATAGTCTTTCTATCTCAAACCCCACAAGGATCTAAGAACCGTGAAAAGGGATGTAAAAACTTAACTTCAACATCGAAAAATTGGTAGTCATTTTCAGAAAAGTACTGTACATATGACAGCCTTCAGGAACTACGTAAACCATGAACACCCAAAGACAAACCTTGATTGCTACTTCTTGACCACTTTTTAGCACTGCATGGTGAACTTGAGCAATAGATGCAGCGCCAATAGGTTGTTCATCAATAGACAAAAACCTGGAATAATGGAATTCACAAAAAGTAAAGATATGAAAAGGTTGAATTTGCTAGCTTATGGGGGAAAAAAACGCAAAGTCGCAAACATGGCGATTTAAAGGATGGGGGTAGTATATCAGCAGTCTCGAAGGCAGGTCCAATTCAAGCTATAAAATTAGCTTATGCATTGTTCGCACTTTAACACCAAAGATCTCTTCCTTGAGAAAATTGGTTGGAAATATAGAACTATTCATGCACTTCTCACTACTAGCTTAAGCCTTTTCTGGAGGTATTTCGCAGACCTTATTTTAACTTATCATATTACAGAAATACTTGTGTTAAGTATTTGGAAGAGCTCATAAAAATAGCTATATAAACTCTTTTTGGCATATTTTCACTAGATTCCCAGATTGACTAGATATAGCTTATACATTCTCTTCAATTTTAGAAACAACTGATCCAGAAGTTCTTATATGATGTTTACCAGACGCCCCGTGATTTAGTTTTTGAAAGAATCACGGTTCAAAAATTCAAAATACATTTGGTATGAGCAACTTACATCTCAGCGAAATCTGGTCCAAGATTATCCTTTAAGACTTTCTCAATAACTTTAAAAGGAAGAGGAGCAACCTAGGTCAACAAGATATTCCAATTAGCAAGATATCGAACCAACAACAAACTCAAATTGAATACATTGAGCCACACCTGGTCCTGTAACGCGGACAAAGTTGAAGAGTACTCTCTTGGAAGCACTTTTTGCGAAGCAACAAATTGTCCAGCCTTTACATAAAACCCTTTGTTGGCTTCACATAACTTGAGAAACCTCTCCGCAGAACGTTGATGAACCTACGCACCAAAAACCAGCAACTTCTCAGCGTAAAATCGAAGCTATTTCAACCAACAACGATCTCAATTCGTTCGCAGTTTGAAAAAGCAATTGAATAGACGGGGGAAACCTGAGAAATCGCTTGACGATACTGATCGGAGTGCTTCTGAAGGCCGCGCAGAGAGAATTCGTAGTCGAAGACAGTGGAAGCAGCCTGAAAAATTCAAAATCCGAATACGAAGAATCAAAATCGAACAACATAAGGAGTTAAAGGAGGGGGAAAAGCGTGCTGCGAGAAGAAAATTGAAAGAATCAAATCGATACCACGGAGACAGCGCGAGTGGTGCGAACAGGGCCGTGGATTTCGGCTCGGATTTTGTCGGCGGAGAGAGGGGATAGGTCGTCGGAGTTGGCAGTAGCGGCGGCGGCGGTTGCGGTCAGAAGGAAAAGGGCAGTTCTGTGTTTGGCGGGAAATTGGCGCCATTTCATTGGAGGGGTTTATCAACGTTTGGATTCTACAAGTAGCGACGAAGGTCTAAGGTAGAGCCTCGACTGCAAAATGTGGACAAT